>BLSH010538127.1:432812-460779 GCA_018402905.1 Glandirana rugosa
TGGAATTATATCAGGAAGACGTCGTGGACTTACTACCGACTCGTACAGAGGCCTTATTACTGAGGTTCTCGGACCCCCCTCTACGGACACCACTTCTGCAAACTGGTGATTTTTTTTTTCTGCAAACTGATTTTTTTTTCTTTTTACTGCAAACTGGTGGTGGGGCGCTGCCCCATGAGCCCCAATGGACGAGCCTCCACTGGTCAGGGAGCTCCAGGAGAGTAATCCTGATGATTTCAGGAATTATCTTCGGATGACGGACCCCTGCTTTAGCCACCTCTTGGCATTGGTGTCCCCCTATATCCAGAAGGCGGACACATGCATGCGCCTTGCTATCACCCTTGAGCAAAGGCTCATTGCCACCTTGCACTACCTGGCGATGGGAAGAAGCCTCCAGGACCTCAAGTTCACCACAGGCATCTCCCCCCAGGCTCTTGGAGTCATTATTCCGGAGACATGCTCAGCCATCATTCAGGTGCTGCAGAAGGACTATATTAAGGTATGTTTCATGTTAATACCACATTTTATGTGTTTCTGTTTGATAATATAGTATTTGCCCTTTATGACAATACTTAATTAGTAACATTACAATATGCTGTGAATGTCTTCTTTGGCCTCATGCATGCTCTAAGCTTTTTTCACCTCCTTTTTTTCCTCTACACGCCTCCCCAGCATGTTGTCCAGTGTCCATACACACTCAGAGGGTAGGGTTGCCACATCATTCCTTTAATCCAGGACACATATGAATTACACAGGTTCTGAGGCTGATTTAATGCAGATAAGGCACCAAGTGAGTTTAATTTCCACCTTAATCAGCCACAGAACCTGTTTAATTACTATGTGTCCTGGATTAAAGGGATGATGTGGCAACCCTATCAGAGGGCCACCATCAGGGGGTACAGGCAGTACTGTTGTAAGGGGCCCCAGTGTCTGAAGAGGCCCTTACAACAAAGACTTTAGCAGTCTTTAACATTGGAGTCTATGGGGGGGGGGGCATCCAGTTTGGGGAGACCATTCTCCTGAACCCTAGGCGACAAAAATAACAAACTTTGCCCACAAGGAGAGGACCCCCTGGACCACAACTGGTTCAAGTTTGGGACCTGCAGCACCTATGCTTTGGCGCAAGGTCTTATTGCAAGGATTGAGTGAGGCTGTGTTGCCTGTGCACTGCTTTTTGAAGCCCTTGGATTTCACACTAGCATGCATTGCACACTTCACTGGGTCATGCTTGGCAGGCTACATCTCTCAAGTGTGACAGAGTGTATTGTTCCTACTGGGGCTGCAACATGTGTACACCCCGGCCAGTGGGCAGATGTGGTGGAATGGCCCAGTGTGAAGGTCCTGGGTAAGGTTGGTGGTCAGAAGGGGGGGGCAGGTTTAAAGCTGTGTAAGGGGCTCCCAAATTTCTGATGGCTGCAGTACCCACTCAGCCTGGTAATGCCACAATTATTTATGTCAGATGCAGTTTAGGCGCCCCCCCCTCCCAAAACACACACTTTTGCCACATTATTTTTGGCTTTCCAACCAGGCAGAGTGCTTGAGGTGTTCTTATTATGTGAAACCTAAGCCCCATGCTCCCAAAAAGCTACATCATTTAAAACTACTGTATCTCCAGAAATGTAATCTCCTATACACACTCTCCATCTTTTGCTGGTGACATTCCCCTACTATTTCCCCAAAACATGTAGTGCAAGGGCCTGCTTGATTTGCTACTAATTTTACCTTATGTGATCTCTTTTGTTTGAATATGGTTTGAAAAGTGTAATTAGCCAAGTCTATTTTCTGTAGGTTGTGCTTCTCCCATGTCTTACATCTTGACTGAGCTGGGAATGGAAGTGTAGCCTTATGTTGCCCTTGCATTTGTATGTTGAATAACATTTTTATGTTTGTTGGCAAAGTCTAATTTCTTTTCTTTTTTTATCCACAGTTTCCTTCAAATCCCCAGCAGTGGCAGGAAGTTACTGCCCAGTTTATGCAGCAATGGGATTTTCCTAACTGCTGGGGTGCCATTGATGGCAAGCATGTTCGAATTGTACCACCACCCAACTCGGGCTCCTATTTCAATTATAAGGGGTTTTGCAGCATTGTGATGCTTGCCATAGTGTCTGCAAGCTATGAGTTCTTGTACCTGGACGTGGGGAAGAATGGCCACAACTCCGATGGAGGTGTCATCCTGCAGACGGAGTTTTATAGGCGGCTTCAGAATGGCACCCTCAACTTGCCACCTGCAGACCAAAACATGGAGGGTCTGACCTTTGTGTTCATTGCGGATGAGGCATTTGGGCTTGGTGAACATATCATGAAGCCGTTTTCGCAACAAAACCTGACCCCTGACCAACGGATTTTTAACTATAGACTTTCACGTGCTCGAAGAGTGGTGGAAAATGCATTTGGCATTTTGGCCAACAGGTTCCGTCTGTTTTTGACGCCTATAAACCTGGCCTTATATAAAATAAACCACTTGGTACTGTGCTGCTGCATTCTGCATAATTTTTTATGCAGGAATGCAACCAATTATATCCAAACTGGGCCCACTGACACTGATGCAGCCCTGCCAGGCCCAAGTACATCCACTGAAGGTCATCCGTCGTTGGATGCAATGGCAGACCTTCAAAGTAGACGTGCTACCTTGGCCACCCAGAACGCAAGGGATTTGCGGAACAAATACAGGAACTATTTTGTGGGGAGAGGGGCTGTGTCCTGGCAAAACATGATTCCAGATCTTTAATGTTACCCTTATAAATGAATCCTTCAGTTTAACTACTCTTGTCTGTGGTTTTTCGATGTGTAAAAGAGATGTTCTATATGTGCTTTATTTTTGCTCTTGCTCCAAGAGAGAAATCTAACCTTCATTTCTCCATGAGATCCAAATTTCACCTTCAGAAATGTATTTTGGTGTGCAGGGGTTGTGCTACATATACACAAACACAAAATGTTGTTGGTGTTCATGCATTCCATGCATGAAGAACAAAAACATGATGAATTAACAACTGTTTTAAATGTTTTGAGATGAACTACATCTGTGTTGACCACATAGAAGAGCACATTTGCTGTGTAAAGACCTAAACTTTATGGAACTCACAGGCATATATAAAGTAGCCACACACTGTTAGTATCAAATATATATTTATATTGTTTGCACATTCTGAGGTGCTTTGCAACATTTTAAAAACAGATCTAAAACATATAAAAAATGTTAGGCTACAAACAAAAGAGTGTAAACATGTACTCCATCTCATTAGGGGTTGTCAAGTGTCATCTTGCTGTGTGGGCTAACCCCCCTTCCTCCAAACTGGAGTTTTTTGGAGAAAGGGGTGTTGCATCTGAGAAATGTGTGAGTTGATCCCATCATGGGTTCTGAGCTGACACGTTTTGGGGGTGGCCACCTTTAAACAAACTCCACTATCTTGGATAAAGGGGGGCAACCCTGAAATGCATCAGTTTGGAACCCCTGATGTGATCAACTCACACATTTTGCAGATGCAACACCCCTTTTTCCAAGAAACGCCAGTTTGGAGGAAGGGGGGTTAGCCCACACAGAAAGATGACACTTGACAACCCCTGATGAGATGGAGTACATGTTTACACGCTTTTTCAGGAGCCCCTTTAAACTGGGCAACAGGCCCTAAAATGGGGTCCACAAAACCAGCCCAATTGCAAGAAGAATTGCCTTAAAATTTGGCAAGCATGTACCCAACATCCCTCATCCCTTGAGGTTCTGCGCTGCCCTCTGCTGTTCCTGCGCTGCCCTCTGTATGTTCTCGAGCTCCACACAGCACCATTGGATGTCCCTCCTCAGTCGTCCAATTGTGCACTGTGGAAGTTCATGACCTGTTAAGTAGAGGAAAATGCATAAGGGCAATGATGTGCAGCATAATAGCTGACTATGCCTTGGATGGGCCTATTTTTTTGGAATTGGTTGGGGGGGGAGGGGGTGCACTTTCAAAAAACTTTAAAGGCAACAATAATAAAGGCTATGGCCATACTTTAGAACAAAGTAAAAAAGGTGTGTTGGTTATCAACTGCTGTCTGCTGTCCCATGTACCAATAGACATGTCAATACACAAGAAACAATAATAGAACAGTACTTACAAGGGCAAACGACAGGTTCACTCGGGGACTCCGGATGTTGGGGCAGCTCCTGGCAATCCGGTTCCTCTAAAAAAAACAAAACAAAAATGCATTCATTGAGCATCCCAAAGTCACTACAGGTGACTGTCACCGCTTTCAATTGGGCTGGGCTGGGCACATCTGGTGGACTTGCACCACCAACTTGGGGGGCCTCTGTAGTAGTTTCTGAAACAAAACAACAACAAACGGACGATGATGCCATTTGCCAGGGCCAAAATACTTGACAAGTGGCAACATTCGTCAACTCCTACAGCTGCCCCCCCTCGCTCCTATGGGATGTGGGCTGTCCGCTATCTATCATATGCATTTGTGTGCCTTCCAGCACTGGAGGCTATCCTCTCACCATATCTGCACTAGCAAGGCTGGATTACTGGGCACTGATGAATCAGTCAGCAGCCAGTAAAGTGATACTTATCCTTTAATTTAGGCCTGAAACCCCTGCCCCCGCCCTTTTGGCCACCTAGTAGCACCCCTGTCTGTGGCACAATTTGTATAATTGTCATTTAGCACTTACCTTCTGGGTGTGAAGGTGGGCTTGACGCCACCTGTGCTGACGGGCCAGGGGTGGGATCAACCGTTGGTCCCTGAGGGGGGTGGAGCCTTTGCTTTTTTAGTTTTCCTGTTGCAAAATACAAAAAGAACATAAGTGCAAAAGCTAAAGGGATGTCTGAAAACAGTCTGAAATGGTAGTCTTCATATACAGTATGCTGGATTTGGAAATTAAATTTGGGAACCCCAAGGCATACAAAGATTTCCAACATTCACAGATAATTCTCTCTAGCTACTTTGACCAAAACCAGATAATTCTCTCTAGCTACTTTGACCAAAAACAGATCCAGACACCAAATTTACACATATTGGTTACAAAAAAATATTGCTTACTTTTTTCTAGGATCCGATGCAGCTGGTCGGGCTCCCTGTGCTTCAGATCGGACCAGCGCTTGCGCAGCTGATCCTTGGCCCGATGGACCCCATATTTTGCAGACAGGCGCTCTATAACCCTGTCCAGGATATAGTCCTTATGACTGTTGGGCCTCTCATACTCCCCCCTTTTGCAGTCATAATCCCTGGCCTCCAGGATTGCAACCACATCCACCATTTCTGGCCTGGTCATGGGGTGGCCTTCACTTTCCTGTGGCTCCTGCGGGAATCTGCCATACTTGCTGCTCGTTGTTCGATCAGGTGTTGCGATCGTTCGTTCCGTGGAGGCGTTGGTACGTGTCACGCCCCAGTGTCACGACGTACCTGAGAGCGGTACGCATGCGCAATGTAAAGCAAGGTATAAAAGGCGAACGAACGGTGTGCACGTGTGCTCACTGTTCAACCGAAGTTTCGCCTGGAATTTCTGATATAGGTGGGTAGAGGCCTATACTGTTATGCTTGGATTGCATTGGGAAGAATGGCTTAAACTGCTTAGGGTTGCTACATCATTCCTTTAATCCAGGACAGATATTAATTACTCATGTTCTGTGGCTGATTAAGGTGGTAATTAAACTCACTCGGTGCCTTATCTGCATTAAATTAGCCTCTGAACCTGTGTAATTCATATGTGTCCTGGATTAAAGGGATGATGTGGCAAGCCTAATACTGCTTGGCTTGAGGCCTAGATTTGGTGGGGCTTTTATAGGGGTATGCTGGGTGAAGTTGCATGATGCTTTGTCTTGTGTCTTGCAGGCATAATGAGCGACCGTTTTTTTTCCGCAGGACTTCCTGCCGCAGTTTATTGAGCTATACCAACAGCTACCCTGCCTGTGGAATGTCCACCTGAAGGAGTATTTCAATAGGGCCCGCAAGCAGGCAGCTCTAAACCAGCTGGTGGAGCTGTGTAAACAAATACATCCAGAGGCAACCATTAAATATGTGAGGACAAAAATTGAAAACCTTCGGACGACCTATGGGAGGGAGGTGAAGAAGGTAGAGCAATCCAAAAGGTCTGGAGCTGCAGCATCTGCGGTGTATGTACCTAAACTGTGGTACTTTCACAGCCTGCAGTTCCTACAGCATTCATCTGAGGCTAGGCCATCCCTTTCAACCCTTCCCTCTACTTCTGCTGAGACCATGTCTCCTAGACCTGAGGATGAGGAGGAGGCCGTCTTGACCCAGGTATAGTGTTGGTGAACATATTGTAAAGATAAAATACAATGATAAGAACTAAACATTATTGTCCAAACATTTGAGTCTTAACACATTTGTTACTAGATCCAAACCCAGTTGTGGCCTAAAGTCATTTTAAGAATAAATCAAAATGCTGGTGCCAGAATGCTAGTGTTTGTTGTTTCTAATTATTCAATAAGCAACAGTAATGAAATGTAAATTTGTTTGGATTAATCACCCACACAAACATATTCTAATAATGTCACTTTTTTAGACACGATGACTGAGGAGGAGGCAGCTGGCATGTCCCAAGCATGCCAGTCCCAGATTCCTCCACTGCAGGTTGGGAGGAAAAGGAAGAGGAAGGCCCAGAATGTGGACAAAGCTGCTGCTGCCTTCTTCCAGCAGGCCACAAACGTCCTCCAAAGATAGCCTGAGCAGGAGGAGTCCTTTGCTGCTTATGCCTCCACCACCTACCCCATCTCAGCACCCAACCCAACTGCCACACCAACGGGCTGCCCAGTGACAATTTTATCCCCGTGGCCCCCAACAACCCTGGTCTGGGGATTATGGGCAATACCCCCATTGAGGGATTTATTTATTTTTTTGTTTTTTTGTTGTTGTTTTTTTCGTTGGTTTAATTTTTACCATATTTTGTTGTGCTTAAAAAAATGTATTTTCTGTTATATTTTCTTTGCAGAAAAATTGCTGCCATAATTTAATTTGTATTCTTTATGATTCAAAAATAAAGAATATTTAAAATAACAATACTTGCCTAAGTTTATTAAAGAAAATGACAGGTTGGAAGTAGGCAGTTACATTAAAAAGAAAAGTTAGAACAAATAGCAAGGGACCACAAACAAGTTCAATTAAAGGAATTCTTATATTTCAGAGATTATAATATTAGGAAAATGTTAAATAGAATAAAAGAGATTAAAAATAATGCTAATTCTATTAATATCACTACAGAACAGCTGTCTTTTATTACATTCGTAACATGTGTATCACTAGCAATGTGCATCTTCATTATTATCTCATTGAAAAAGATGCGAATGTGCGCTGCATTTCGCTATTTGAATTGAATTGCCAATAGACGAACGAATATGCATTGTGAAATAGAAACCTAGGTTTACACGAACGGACACTTCCGGCCGTTCCTGACTTGGAGCATGCGTGTTTTGCACAATACAACTTGTTGTACCAACTGCTCTGTACACACGATACAACGGTCGTATGAGCGCTTGTTGGTACAACCAAGTTTTCTAGTCTGCTCATACAACTCCCTTGTACGACCGTCGTATGTTCGACTGTTCTAATCGCACATACGAACAATCGATATCGCATACAACGGTCGTTAATACGACCTTTTGTATACGATCGTCGTCCCGTGTGTATGGCTTAATGTGCGGAGGAAGACCTCTAACACCTGATTAACCCTCTTAGACTGTCCATTGATTGAGGGTGGTAAGAAGTAGAAAAATTTAAGACAATATTGAAGGGACTTGCAAAGAGCTCTCCAGAAGTGGGATGTAAATTGAACCTCCCTGTCTGAAACAATATGGGAAGGAACCCCATGGAGGTGGAGGATTTTTTGTACAAAGATGGGGGCCAAAGCAGGAGCAGAAGGGAGACCAGGAAGGGGAGCAAAAATGAGCCATCTTGGAGAACCGATTGATTACCACAAAAATGACTGTATTCTTTTCAGACAACGGAAGATCGGTGATGAAATCCATAGAAATGCGAGTCCAGGGCTCCTTCAGAATGGGCAAGGGCATGAGCAGACCGGCAGAAGCTTGTATGGAAGACGTAGACTGGGCACAAACATGGCACGCCTTTACGTGGCCTTTGACATCTGAACAGAGAGTAGGCCATCAGAAGTGGCGACTGATGAGCTGAAGGGATCGGAGGAACCCAGCATGACCTGACATTTTGGAATCATGTCTCCAATGAAGGATCTTAGGTCTTAGTTCTGTGGGGACGAAGGTCTTGCCAGGAGGATTTTTAGACTCCAGAGTGGTGGAATGGCCAAGAATACACCTGGTTGGAATGATCGGCTTTGGTTCAGAGGTGGGCTCCTCATCCAGCGTGTCAAAGGACCTATAGAGTGCATCAGCCCAACTGTTGCAGGAACCAGGTTTGTACGTGATCATGAAATTGAAACGGGAAAAGAACAGACTCCACCTGGCCTGTCTGGGATTCAGTCATTTAGCATTCTGTAAGTACTGTAAAGGTTTTACTGTATGATCAGTGAAGATAGTTTATGCAGTGAGGGGAACCCTCCAGGAGATGACATCATTCCTCTAACGCCAATTTAATTGAAAGAAGCTCCCGGTCCCCAATAGCGTAATTTTTCTCTGCTTGAGAAATTTTTTCGGAGAAAAATGCACAAGATTGTCATTTATTCTCAGATAATTGAAGAAGCACTGCTCCTACTCCAGTATAGGAAGTGTCCACTTCAATAAAAAATGGGTCCCCAGGATTAGGTCTCCTCAAGAGAGGACCAGAAACAAAGGCTTGTTTCAGATCATGGAACGCAGCGACAGCTTCAGGAGGCCATTCCTTGGCATTAGCACCCTTCTTAGTCAAGGCAATAATAGGTGCAGCAATAGAAGAGTAGTTCTTAATAAATTGCCTATAATAGTTGGAGAACCCAAGAAACTGCTGTGTGGCCTTGAGGCTGGCAAGAAGGGGCCAGTTGGTAATGGCCAAGACCTTTTCGGGATCCATACGAAGAGATTAAAAAAGGTCATCCAGATGACCACACATTGATACATCAAATCCCTGAAGACCTCATTGATGAAATTTTGAAATAGAGCTGGGGTGTTACGCAGCCCAAAGGGCATAACCAGGTATTCATAATGCCTGTCTCACGTGTTAAACAAGGTTTTCCATTTGTCGCCTTCCCTTATCCGAATCAGATTGTAGGCACTCCTGAGATCCAACTTGGTAAAGATTGAGGCGTCTTTCAATCTGTCGAATAACTCGGAAATTAGGGGTAAGGGGTATTAGTTCTTGATTGTCACTGCATTTAAACCTCGATAATCAATGCAAGGTCTTAAGGTGCCATCCTTTTTTTGCAACGAAAAAAAAAATCCTGTTCCCGCCGGTGACAAGAACTTCCGAATGAACCTTTTCTCTAGGCTTTCAGCGACATACTCTGACATGGCCTGGGTCTCAGGGATGGAAAGAGGATAGGTACAACTTCTGGGCAGTGTCTTTCCTGGAATAAGGTCAATGGCACAGTCAAAAGGACCTGTGAGGAGGAAGCATTTCAGCTGATTTCTTGCAGGAATCCACCATTCAGCTCCTCCACCCCCGGTTTCCCCCTCCCCACCCTTTTTGTTGGGGGTGAGCCCGGGCGGGGGAGGAGGAGGGTAGATGTGCGGCTGAAAGCGCCGTCCTCATCAGCCCTTGATGGTCCTTCCCTGGACGTCACCGGGTGTGGGGGGGCGGCGCCCCAGGAGCCCACCAGGGGGAGCTCCTCCGCCTGGGGACTCCTGGGTTGGCCTCCCTCTGTAGTCTGTGCCGCTCTATGGCGGCGAGGCATCGGGGCGGGTCCCATTGTGGGCTGACTGACATCACGTGGGGGCGGGGACCGCCCACATCCTGACGTCTCGGTTGGGACGCATTTTAGCCGGCGTTGACAGCCGAGCGACAGACACGCTTGTGCTCTCGGACCGGCCGGTTGTGTACAAACACCAGGAGGTGTACCACATAGATAGCGGTGACACACAGTGCTGATAGGAACCCCGAGACAGGTACTGGCAGCCATGCACTTTCAAGGGAACGGTGGATGGGGAGGGAATGTATTCCCTCCTCCCTCCGCTTTATTTCTTCACTCAAAGCCTTTGGCTTCGATTTGTAATCCTTTCCATCTGTCTGTATATTTAACCTCTAGGATATTACAAGCAGGATCCCTGAACAGGGCCTATTATTATCTTACCCACGGAAGGTTTAACTGATACCGGTAATATACAAAAACTGGTTTGGAACCGAGCAAGTAATGGACAGCATATACCTATTATTCTTACCAGTTAATTTCACCAGCTAAACAAAGTAACCAGTCCTAGGGGTTCATACATAAAAACATTTGAGGGCTTACTACGCTCAGACTCCTGTGGGGTAAATATTGTTCTTACTATACCTACTCAACGTTTCATCCCTTCTTTCCCCATCCCCCTTCGTCCACCCCCCAGTACCCCACCCTCCACTTCCCTTGCTCCCTATGCCCTACCCCAGTCCATCCCTCCCCCCCTCCCTTTTTTTTTTTCCTTTTCTTTCCCCTTATTCTAACCTATGAATGTAAATACCTAGTTGTATTGAATTGACAGTTATAAAAATATATCTTACTGTAGGGCACAGTTTACAGTCCCTGCATCTGCCACTTTTTTGGTGGGTCCCTGGGGTGTCGGCGCCTCGACTGCCTGCCAGCCTAGGGCCACATTTTTGCCGAGTGAGTTTACAGTGTACCATTTACTATAGGTCTGCTTGACATGACAAATGTTCTCTAGTATCTTACGTTCTACCATTTATACTTATATGTTTGTCTTTATAGGACAGAGTATGTAATCGAATCCCTTGATCTTCTGAGGAAGCGTTACATTGAAAATGCAAAACATGTAAAGAATGAACTATTCCGCACGGTCATGGGCCCACGCTGTCTACATCCCATATCCCCCAATGGAATACCCCCTACCTTACTAATCGGTTTTTCCTCTGTATACAATTTTTGGTCTGAATCCTTTACCATTAATATTGTTAATATCATAGCCACTACGGGACTTTGGGAGGTACTATTTACCAATTGAAGGGGAATGAGATGTAGCCCACTATCATGCAGTAGTTCAGGGGTTCAAAGTGTAATTTTTTAAAAATATATTTTTAATGTGATCTAATAAACTTTATACAGTCAGGTCCATTAATATTGTGACATCAACACAATTCTAATCTTTTTGGCTCTATACACCACCACAATGGATTTCAAATGAAACGAACAAGATGTGCTTTAACTGCAGACTTTCAGCTTTAATTTGAGGGTATTTACATCCAAATTAGGTGAACGGTGTAGGAATTACAACAGTTAGTATATGTGCCTCCCACTTTTAATGGGACCAAAAGTAATGGGACAGATTAACAATCATAAATCAAGCTTTCACTTTTTAATACTTGGACGCAAATCCTTTGCAGTCAATTACAGCCTGAAGTCTGGAAAGTATATACATCACCAGATGCTGGGTTTAATCCCTGGTGATGCTCTGCCAGGCCTCTACTGCAACTGTCTTTAGTTCCTGCTTGTTCTTGGGGCATTTTCCCTTCAGTTTTGTCTTCAGCAAGTAAAATGCATGCTCAATCGGATTCAGGTCATGTGATTGACTTGGCCATTGCATAACATTCCACTTCTTTCCCTTAAAAAACTCTTTGGTTGCTTTCACAGTATGCTTCGGGTCATTGTCCATCTGCACTGTGAAGCGCCGTCCAATGAGTTCTGAAGCATTTGGCTGAATATGAGCAGATAATATTGCCAGAAACACTTCATAATTCATCCTGCTGCTTTTGTCAGCAGTCACATCATCAATAAATACAAGAGAACCAGTTCCATTGGCAGCCATACATGCCCACACCATGATACTACCACCACCATGCTTCACTGATGAGTTGGTATGCTTTGGATCAGGAGCAGTTCCTTTCCTTCTCCATACTCTTCTCTTCCCATCACTCTGGTACAAGTTGATCTTGGTCTCATCTGTTCATAGGATGTTGTTCCAGAACTGTGAAGGCTTTTTTAGATGTTGTTTGGCAAACTAATCTTGCCTTCCTGTTTTTGAGGCTCACCAATGGTTTACATCTTGTGGTGAACCCTCTGTATTCACTCTGGTGAAGTATTCTCTTTATTGTTGACTTTGACACACATACACCTACCTCTTGGAGAGTGTTCTTGATCTGGCCAACTGTTATGAAGGGTGTTTTCTTCACCAGGGAAAGAATTCTTCGGTCATCCACCACAGTTGTTTTCCGTGGTCTTCCGGGTCTTTTGGTGTTGCTGAGCTGACCGGTGCATTCTTTCTTTTTAAGGATGTTCCAAACAGTTGATTTGGCCACACCTAATGTTTTTGCTATCTCTCTGATGGGTTTGTTTTGTTTTTTCAGCCGAATGATGGCTTGCTTCACTGATAGTGACAACTCTTTGGATCTCATATTGAGAGTTGACAGCAACAGATTCCAAATGCAAATAGCTCACTTGAAATGAACTCTGGACCTTTTATCTGCTCCTTGTAAATGGGATAATGAGGGAATAACACACACCTGGCCATGGAACAGCTGAGCAGGTCCCTTAAAAATTGGGAGGCACATATACAAACTGTTGTAATTCATACACTGTTAACCTGATTTGGATGTAAATACCCTCAAATTAAAGCTGACAGTCTGCAGTTAAAGCACATCTTGTTCATTTCATTTCAAATCCATTGTGATGGTGTATAGAGCCAAAAAGATTAGAATTGTGTCGATGTCCCAATATTTATGGACCTGACTGTATACTTTTATAATCAATGTGTAGTACAAGTTTTGTATGGTACCGAGAAAGTCCCATTTCTAGTTGCTCTCTATTTTCCTAATATATAGGGATGTGGTACCTATTTACTATTAAGGGTCCCTGGTAACCACCCAGTCAGGACTTAACTGATTATCACCGATTTCTTGCAGAAGATATCCTGGAAATCGCTATATGCAGCGGGAAGAGCAGAAGAAACTGAGGTGGTGGCAACAGGAAGTCTCTCTTTAGGAGCAACCTTGAGTAGGCAGGATGAGAAACAGGAGGAACCCCAAGCCAGTATCTGCCCGGAAGTCCACTCATTGTGTGGGGAATGGAGCTGTAACCAGGGAAGGCCCAATACAATGGGGGTTGAGGTCTTTAGGTAGGACAAGGAAAGATATCATCTCCTCCTGGTGGAGTACTCCAACCAGCATCTTAACCGGAAGGGTCTGGAAGCAGATAGGCCCTCCTGGAAGAACAGTGCCATCGATCGCGGTGACCACCAATGGAGTGGTGAGGGACGAAAGGGTAAGTTTCAAGGAGGATGCAGTATTCCAGTCCATAAAGTTGCCAGCAGCTCCGGAATCCAAATATGCCAAGCCCGATTGAGGAGAAGCACCGACATGCAGGAACACTGACAGGAGTAGACGTGAAGGTGATGTTTCTGGGTCCAATACTCCACCTTCCAGATGTATTAGACCCAAGCGTTTCCCAGACGCAGTGAGCAAGTGTCACGAAAATGACCTTTGCCCCCACAGTAGAGACACAGGTCCAGAGTTCTACGCCTAGCACGTTCCTCTGGACATAGCCTGGTCTGGCCCAGCTGCATAGGTTCCTCATCTGGCAGGGGATGCTCCATGGGTCACAGAGGGGAGCCCAGGCTGACTCGGGACCAAGTGGTGCTGGCGTCTCTTTTCTAGGGTCCTCTCCTGGAAGCGAATGTCCATCTGGTTACACAGGGAGATCACATCGTCCAAATCAGCAGCGATGGTTCTACCCGCTAATTCATTCTTCACTCTGTCAGAGAGGCCCTGTAAGAAGGTTGCAACTAAAGGCCTCATTGTTCCAGTTCAGCTCAGCAGACAGAATCCAGAAATGGAGAGCATACTGGCCCACAGAAAAAGATTCCTGGCGGAGGCGTAAAGGGCCACTGGCGAGACACGACCTGGTACTTCGAAGATGTTCCGAAAGAGTATCAAGAAACTAGTCAGACTAGAAACCACGGGGGTCACTCTTCTGCCACAGAGGGACAGTCCAGGCTAAAGCCTTGCCGGACAGGAGAGAAATAATGTAGGCCACCTTCGCCCGATCAGACGGGAAGTTTTGGGGCTGAAGCTCAAAATGAATGGTGCACTGGCTAAGGAACCGCCTGCAGGACTTAGAGTCCCTAGAGTAATGGGACGGAGCCAGTTACCGCAAAGAGTTTGCGGCTGTGAGCGTGACTGGAACAGATACAGCCGCAGGTTGTGGTTGAGGTTGTTGGACTGGAGGTCCTAAGGAGGACTGAAGCTGCTCAAAGCAGGAAGCCAGATGCTGAAGGAATCGCATCACCTGGGTGTGACTAGATTCCTGGGTCTCAAGTCTGCGGACTATGTCCTGCAGCGAATCATTGGCAAGTAGCAGCACATGAGCCAGGTCCATGGCCATTCAAACTGTCATGACACCTGGGGTCAGGTGACAGGTGCACACCGCTGGGTGCAAACCGCACCAAGGGTTGCAAAGCGCACTGCTAAGGTTGTGGACCTATAGCTGACTGCTACTAATGAGTTCTGGCTGGTACGGGAAGAGGGGCCCCTGGAGCACGGACACTGGAACACAGGGAGCTAGTGCATCGGTTTCCCCAGGGCACGGAGTCTAAGAGCCAGTAGGTAGTTGCAAGAGCCTCTGGTGGTGAGGATGGATTTGGCTGCAACTGGATCCAGGTCGTGGCCCCCGGGGTCCCCTAGCTCACGCTCGGCTGGCTACAGATGGAAGAGAGGAAGCAGCAGTGCAGGAACAGCAAGGATAGTCAGCAGTCTTGCAAAGGGTCAGGGCCACTAGCAGACAGGATAAACAGAGAACAAGCCGAAGATCGGGGTATCAGGCAGGCAGGGAGAGTCAGAACAAGCCAAAGATCGGTAACTGGAAATAGAGCATACAACAGGAACAACCACACTTAAAGCCAAACACACACAACATTGATCAGCAAGGAGGCTTTGCAGCACATGGTCTAATATAGTGTTTGCTTAATTGGAGGCTGGGGTGGAGTTCACTTACACAACCAAGAGGTAAGCAAACAGACAGGACATGAATGACTATGGGTTCCTGACACTATGTTGACTTCCGGTTCTGGTTCACATGACGTCAGAGTGGCTCGAGGCTTGGGACGCAATGGGCGGGGTATTCAATGTCTCAACGGTGGGGGATCAGCTAAAGTAATGGCGGTACAGCGCTTATTACATTTACTGGATGGGGGGGAGGAAACACGGGAAGACAGCAGCCTCATCACCATAGGCCAGTCACACATTCCATGACATGGGCACGTGACACGTTTATCCCTGCACGGCGCCAAATCGGTCGTTTCACTGCACGGAGGAGGGTGTCGTGGGCAAACAGCCCAGTGACAGCTTGATGGGGGTAAGACGCTCAGATGCTGGGCATCGCTGGTTTGTGTGGGGGCAGGCTGGATAGACAATATTGTTACTATAGCAGTCCTTCATTAGTGTGCAGCGCATGTATGCATGGGACCAATCACTTATGTCACAGAGACACGGCGCCAATAGGCATTGACTGCACGGAGCACGGGGGCATGGGCTAACAGTCCCAGTGACGGCTTGGCGGGGGGGGGAGTGGGTAGCTTCAGGGGCCCCTTACCAGCCGCACACTCTCAGTCACCCTCTCCACTGCATGGGGACATGACATGGCTGTTCCTGGAGCTCTCCTTGCCCCGGTCCCGGCTAATCTTACATGTCCTCTGCGGCGGGCGCGGCTCTGGCCGCTCATTTCACAGGCGGTGGGGAGTTGTGCTGGTCTCCCCCACTTTGGTTACTGCCAGACACCTATTCAGGGGCACACTAGAGCCAGGCTCATCTTCGCATTGTTTCAGGCGTTTCATGCCAGCCACTCATTTCACTAATCAAGGGCTGGAACACACATTTATGTCAAGAGCACGTTACATATTCTGGTTCCAGAGCTCTCCTTGCCCTGTCCCGGCTCCTCTCCCACATACCCCTGGGCTGGGGGGGTGTGCACGGTGCACATCTTAGTTTTGACAAGTGGCACAGGGGTACCATCACATGATACGCGTTTCAGCTCTTCTCAACTGTCAGTTGCTATCCTTCCGCCCACCTTGGGGCCATGGAGGAGGGGTTCAGCAGCTCGTCACTTCTGTCAGTATGATACAGCTGTCTTCACGTTTTGATCGAGGCATGTCCCTGCGTATTAGTGTGTGTGTGTGTGTGTGTGTGTGTGTGTGTGCGCAGGGCCGCTGTTAGAAATCATGGGGCCCCCTACAGCCTACCTAACGGGGCCACCCCTGGCTCCGCCCCTGACCCCATGCATGCTGTCACCGGGAGCTGGAACAATGCAGTTTGGCTGTGTGATTTTTACTGCCCCTCCCCCCATCGCACATTGTGTAAAGTAGCATCTCACTGTGTGCTCCTGGTCATTATCATGATGATGATCAGAGCACAGCAGGTGCTCTATGGCTCTGTCAGTGTCACATGGCTGCTGAGTGCTGACTTTCTTAATGACTGAACTGACTATTAGACTATAACACAGCACAGCCATAACAAAGTCAGCATTGTGTTATGGCTGTGCTGTGTTATAGTCTGATAGTCAGACTGCGCTGCTCTACTCCTATGTGGGGTAATTGACCTATTTCAATAATGGTTATTTCATATGTTGGGGGTAAACAAAAAAATGCAGTATGAAAGATGTAGCACCCCTGAGGGGTGTGGAGAAATAATCAGTAAAATGATAATATAATGATAATATGGTGGTGAATACAATGGTGTAGTTGTGATGTAAAAAAAATATATATATGTGCCCCACAGTTGGGGGTGAGAAAATACAAGTGGCTAATGAATCAGAGTGTGATATCCAATAAATGTTTCAATCAATATTCATGTGTGATCTCTAAAAAATCTATGTTCCAACATATACATAAAATTATATTATAAGTGAAAACAACAAACTGATATTTCATCAACCAACCTTTTAGGTAAAAATAAATAAATTAATATGTAAATACAAATACCAATAAATATTGGTGTGAATTATAGTGAAAAAAATCCAAAATAAATAAATGGTGAAAAAACTGGTAATAAAGTGCAAAGTGCTATGTCAAATCGTGACCATTCAATATTCAGAACAGTGCAATCAGTCCATATTATATATTCAACAAAGACAGAGAGGGTGGGACACTCTCTTCAAAACAAAGTGTAAAAGGTGATAGTCCACACTAAATCTCTTGTGATGCTCAGATGGGTATGATTATACTACTACAAAACGCAGTGCTTCCGGTGCTTCACTCCATGCGTTCCCTATTATGCATCCACTCACCGGACAGCGCTCCCCACTGAAGGGGTATGCACCCTGTAGTAGTAGCCACCTCTGGTGTTCCCCACCTCAATTCAGTTCCGGGTATATAAAAGGAAAAAACAGACCAAATCTTGCGCAGTATGTATGTTCAGGTTTAATTATATGCCATAAACCACTCACAAGCAAAGGACGTCCAGCGTTGAATAGCAATACAGCTGTACACAAAACAGGAACAGGAGAACCGTGGGGCACATATATATATATTTTTTTACATCACAACTACACCATTGTATTCACCACCATATTATCATTATATTATCATTTTACTGATTATTTCTCCACACCCCTCAGGGGTGCTACACCTGTCATACTGCATTTTTTGTTTACCCCCAACATATGAAATAACCATTATTGAAATAGGTCAATTACCCCACATAGGAGTAGAGCAGCGGCACTCCCACCTTAATCACATTATACACCATTTCACAAAACCCTCATCACATTTTGGGTACTTGCCGGTCACTACCTGGCGCGTCTGGTCAGCTTGCGGTCATTTGGGGCAATCCTCTTACTCGGGCATCCAGGTTTCTAGCAGACTAGGTTTGGTGGATATTGTCCATGGCTGCCAGCTTCCTACCTAAGGGTGGGTCTCCAGGTAGTTGTTGGGGTCTGTGGGGCTGGTCCCGGCACATCCCAGTTCCAGGTCTCATCGGGTAGTAGCCTCTTTTTGCTTATGTTCCTTTTTCTTAGTTCTCTGGTCACCGGCCCAAGTTCAGGAAGGTGTTACTTTCTGGCAGACGCAGTCAGTAGCAGGTTTGTAAGCTGTTTTTAGGGGGGATGTTGTATGTTTATGGCTTCGGGGCAGGTTATACTCACCTGGGTGTTAAGTTCAGGTTGTAGCTATGTTCCTTTTCCACAGCCACTTGACCAGGACTCAAGGGACTATTCTCTCTGGAGTACGATTGGCTCGGGTCAGTACAAGTGGGCATCATTTCTCATTCCTTCACACACATGGCTAGGTTATAGTAGTTAGGTTATGGCATTACACATTCATTACCTGCCGCGTCTGCAGGTACTAACGGATTGAGATGATCATTTTGTAATTGGCTTGTTCGTGGCAAGTCTGCTCATCCGTTACACATACGTCATACGAAAGGACATTTCACTACTCGCATACTTGTGCCTATCACGTCTTCAGGTACTCTTAGGCCTGAGTGTGTTTTTAATTGCCTGCAGACGCCCAGGTGACTCAGCCTATATCCTCCATCATTTATTGCACATGTTGCAGTTTTACATGTTACTTGGATTCATAGTCATCAGTCACCTAGCTTGTAGTGACATCATTTCAAGGTAATTTGACAGATATTCATTTACATGTGTGCTTGGTTGCATAGGTCATGTCTCAAGCTGAAGATATTGGAGATTTTCCTTCCATCCCTCCTTCTCCGCCTAGGAGCTCCGAACACGGGAGTTCATCCTCTCTGAGAGCCTGGACCATACTGAAACGTATTAGTTCCAATGGAGAGGCATTCCATACCCAGCTATCTGACCAACTCATAAGACAACCTCTACACCATTCACTATCCCCCACTTTTGAAACAATTGAAATCCATGCTTGCAATTTGGATAAATAGCACATTTCTTGTCTTGGCAGGATTGCCTTCATCAAAATGTCTAACCTTCCTAAATGTATCTACTACTTCAGGGTCTTGCCAATAGTCTTACTGACCCAAATCTTTGGATACCCCATTTCATATGTGATAACCAAAGACGCTGAGATAACAGGGAAACTTCTTTAGATAGTAAACGTCAGGAAGATCTCAGACTCCCTAACCTGACAAAGCACTACCAAGCAGCACAGTTAGCCCAACTCTCAAAATGACCATGCGCACTACTCCCAATGGGGGGGGGGGGGGGTGCAACACTTAAGACCGCAGACAGCGTCCCATCCTGAATTAGTAACCTTCTTTGGTGCCACCCCATAGATAGATCACACTTTACAAACCTGATTTGGAAACACACAATGACAGTATGGGGCAACACAACATTAAATACTCTGGCGGCCTCCTCTCTCTCCACAACCCTTGTGTCATTTATCCCAAACCCAGTCTTTCAACCAAGCCTTGAATCTCCTGGAACTGTCCAAAAATGGCTACTGTGCAACACTACATGTATACATATAAATCACCAAAGTCGGGCTACATATAAATTATTTAAAAAATGCAATATAATGAATAAAGTCCACATGAAATGGTGAAAAAAATATTAAAGCAATCTTTAAAAGTTCATTCAGTGCTCCAGCACGTCAAGTGAGAAAGACTCCTTGTGTGAATACCACCACCTCTGATAATAAGGGAGCTTACCAGATCTCATTGACCCAAAGGTCAAGCGAGCGATAATTACAACCATTGGTGAGATGTTGTATGCCCCTGTATGGACCTTAAACTGTCTCTTCTCAACTCCAGACCAGCCATGTCAATTCACATGGACAAATGTATAAAGGGAGAGATGCTCCAATAGTGTAAAATTATTTATTAAAACAAATAAAAGTTGCACTTACATCCCATAGAGATATATATATACACCAACTGTACAGTCTTTCTTGCCTAAAAACCAGAAAGGGTGTGAAACCCTTTCCAGACATTTCATCTAAATTTGGACTCCTATGCACAGAAATCTTTCAACAGCTCCAAAAAAGCACTTTATCACATCACCCAAGATGTCTGCCTACCAGACTACCCATAAATGGGCTCTAGACCTAGAAGTAGACCTGGAGGAAGACCACTGGGCCCAGATATGGGCAATTAAGTCATGCTTATGTATTGCTCTAGCAGTGGAAACACACTTTAATGTTCTCACTTGTTACCTTGTTACAAAGATAGCAAATTATGTTCCCCATGTTTTCATATTTGTGGGCAGACTGACTCCTTCTTTTACATTTGGTGGTCTAGCCCCACGGCCAAAAGATTCTGGTCAAAAGGTATTCAATGTGCTTGCCGAGTTATTAGGCCCCAAAGTACCCTTCTGTATGGAATTTGCATGTTCCTCTGAAAAAAGGGATTTTATTATAACTTACCGTAAAATCCTTTTCTCTGAGTTCACTGACAGACGCAGCCTTCTTATGACACGTGGGTTATGCTCATATTACTAGGAGTAGACTAGGCAAAAATAAAACAAAAGCATAGGTTGGCCCCTCCCAGGGGGCCGTCCTCACCTTAGCATATAATCCCCCTGCTCTGCATAGCACATCAGTTCGTAACAAGCCGTACAAACTCAACACAGAGGGGTGGGTGCTGCGTCTGTCAGTGAATCGCGCCTACACTGCCGCTTGTAATACTTTGCGGCCAAAAGCAGCATCCGAAGATGCTGAAACATCAATTTTGTAAAACTTAGTAAACGTGTGCACTGAGGCCCAAGTATCCGCTTTGCACACCTGAGACACCGAGGCCTGGTGTCTAAACGCCCAGGAAGTACTAACTGCCCTGGTGGAATGAGCCGTGACTGGAAACGGGGGAACCTTGCTCCGAATCTCATATGCATGAGTCACGGTCTTCCTGATCCAACGAGAAATGGTAGCTCACGAGGCCGCCATGCCTTTGCGCGACCCTTCCGTCAGCACAAATAAAGAATCAGACTTCGGAAAAGAAGCTGTAAAAAACAAATACACCCACAAAGCCCCACCACATCCAAAGCATGCAGTTCAACTTCTTTGGGATGCGACGGGTGCGGGCACAATGAGGGAAGAACAATATCCTCATTTAAATGAAAAGAAGAAACCACCTTCGGAAGAAACGAAGGGGAAGGTCGCAAAACCGCCTTGTCCTTCTGAAGGACTAAGTAAGGTGACTTGCAGGATAAGGCTGCTAACTCAGACACCCGCCTAGCGGATGTGACAGCTACCAGAAAAGCCACTTTCTGCGACAAGTCGAAAGGGAATGTCCCTAATCTTTTCATATGGTGGTTTCTGCAGCACAGAAAGCACCAGATTCAAATCCCACGGTGCCAGAGGCGACCGTATCCAAGGAGCCACATGACGTACCCCCTGTACAAATGTACGGATCACTGAATGAGACGCCAAGGGCGGTTGAAAAAGAACCGCCAGGGCCGAAATCTGACCCTTAAGCGTACTTAACGCCAGGTGCTTGTCCAGTCCTTGCTGCAAAAAAGTCAGTACTCTGGACACTATATAAGAGCGGGGGTTCCAACCCCCTGCCTCGCACCAGGCAATATAGGCCTTCCAGGTCCTATGATAAATCTTACGTGAGGTACCTTTACATGCTTCAATCATAGTAGGGATCACGGAGTCCGAGACACCCCTATCCCTCAACACCTGGGATTCAATAGCCAAGCCATCAAAGCCAGCGAGGGTAAAGCAGGGTGCAAGATGGGCACTGAGACAGTAGGTCTTCGCAAAGTGGAAGACGCCAAGGAACATCTGTCACCATCCATACTACGTCGGACTACCAAGGACGCCGAGGCCAATCCGGAGCTACCAGGATTGTCGGGATTCCCTCTGCTTCTATCCTGTGCAGAACCCGCGGTAGAAGCTTTAGAGGAGGAAAGATGTACAGAATCCGATACCGACCCCAGGGCGCTACCAGTGCGTCCGAGGCGACCGCCAACGGATCTTTTGTTCTGCACACAAAGGTCTGTACCTTGTGATTGAACCTGGAGGCCATGAGGTCCACCTCTGGCGTGCCCCCCTTGAGGCAAATCTGGCAGAACACTTCTGGATGTAGGGACCATTCCCCCTGATCCAGAGTCCGGCGGCTGAGAAAGTCCGCCTGCCAGTTTTCCACGCCCGGGATGTAAATTGCAGAGAGAGCTGGCACGTGAAGTTCTGCCCACCGAAAGATCAGAGCCGCCTCTGCGGCTGCTGCCGAGCTTCTTGTTCCGGTCTGATGGTTCACATATGCCACAGCCGTGGCATTGTCCGACTGAACCCGGACAGGGAGGCCTCGCAGCCTTTCTGCCAACGTGACAGACAAAGTCTGATCGCTCTCAGTTCCAGTACATTTATTGGAAGACAAGCTTCCTGCACTGACCAATGACCCTGGGCAGAGAACTGACCCAGGACCCCTCCCCAGCCCGATAGGCTGGCATCCGTCATTACTATCGACCAATTGAGGGGGAGAAAACATTTTTCCAACTTTAGGGCTGGAGCCCGAATCCACCAAATCAAGGATCCTCAGGACTGATGATCCAACCTGACCAGTCTGTCTAGGGATAGGGGGGATTTGTCCCATTGCGACAAAATTGCCTTCTGCAAGAGCCGAGTGTGACTCTGGGTGTAAGGTATCGCTTCGAAAGTCGACACCATGAGCCCCAACACTCACATACAGAACCGTAAGGAGGACCACTGGCGTGATAACAGGGTTCGCACTGCTGCCAGAAGTGTCAGGAGCTTGTTTGGTGGTAAAAACACCCTTGCCTGCACCGTGTCCAGAATCAGACCCAGGTATTCCAGCCAGCAGGATGGAGTCAATGATGATTTCTGCAGGTTGATCAGCCAACCCAACTCTTTTAACGTGGACACCGTGATTGTCATGTTCTCCTCCAGAGCCGCAGCAGACTCTGCTCTCAGGAGTAAATCGTCGAGGAATGCTACTACCGCAGTACCTCTCTGTCTCAGCAGCGCCAGCATCAGGGCCACCACCTTGGTGAACACTCGGGAGATGAAGCCAGCCCGAAGGGAAGTGCCACAAACTGGTAATGCAGGTCCCCCACTGCGAAGCGTAGAAAACGCTGGTGACTGTGACAAACTGGAACATGGAGATACGCGTCCCTGATATCCAGGGACGCTATGAATTCTCCTTGGTGCAGGGCGGCCACGACCGAGCGGATGGACTCCATCCTGAATCTCTTCGTCTTTACGAAGAGGTTTAATGCCTTCAGGTCCAGAACTGGCCTGACACCGCCCTTTTTGGGCACCACAAAGAGTTTTGAGTAAAACCCGTGAAATCTTTCCGCCATGGGTACCGGTACAATCACCCCCTGTTCGGCAAGTGCTCGAACGGAGCCTAGAACACCTCCTGACACCCCTGAGGGAGTCTCAAGTTTGAAGGGAAGAACATTTCTGGGGGCAGAGAGATGAATTCTATCCTGTACCCGGAGGAAACCACCTCCAGTACCCACCGATCGGTGATGCGGGCAGTCCATCTGTCTGCGAACCCCAGCAACCGGCCCCCCACCCGTGAGTAGGGCGGGGGCAACCCATCATGCGGAGGTTGATTTATCCTTCGCTTTTTCAGACTTATGCTGCCAGGGCCTTTTACTGGGCCCAGCAGAAGCCTTACTGGACTTGAAGCCCTTACCCGCTGAGCCGGGTGCCCGAAAAAACTTCTTCTGACCTGAAGAAACAGGGCCCTGCCTACGGCGAAAATCCCGCCACTTTGGCTCTGGAAGGAAAGTACTCTTCCCTTCCGTGAAATCCTTAATGATTTCATCCAACTGTGGGCCAAACAGACGCCCTCCCTGAAAGGGAAGATCTGCAAGAGCTTTCTTTGAAGCCTGGTCGCCCGACCAAGAGCGGAGCCACAGCACCTGCCTGATAACAATTGCAAAAACAGACATTTTTGACAATATGGGAAGAAGGTCCAAAGCAGCATGGCATATATAGCGGAGATCCTCTTCCAAATGTTGTGCCCGCTGCACATTCACAAGTTAAACCAGTGTTCAGTGTGGCAGCGTGCTCGTGAAGAGATTGTGCCGCCATCGCAGCCGCTAGAGCTGGCCGCATGGCTGACCAGCCACAAAAACAGTGCCTTAGACACTGCCTCTGTGCGGCGATCGGCCGCCTCCTTAACCACTTGACGACCAAGGGCATGTATATACGTCCTTGGCTTTCAGTGGTGAAGCTACAGGCACCATTCAGATATACTTTTTTTCAGCCGGCGATTCTGAACATAAAAGTGGTCTTAGCGGCGGATTCGCTACAAGATCACTTTTATCAGCGGCGGGAGAGGTGGCCCCCCCCCCGCTGCTTTCCGGTCATCTCCGCCGCTTACCGGACCCGCCGGCAGTGGCGGAGATGATCCGATCCTCTCCCCCCAGTGTCCGGGATCCGACTGAGTGGCTGAAGCTGCTCACTCGGCTCCATATTACGGCCGGGCGGAAATGACGTCAGAAGTGACGTCCCCCCAACGGTCTTAAAGGGACCTTTTTTTTTTTTTGTACTGTCATTTTTTTCAAATTTTTTTTTTTTTTAGCATTTTAGTGTATATATGAGATCTGAGGACTTTTTGGCCCCAGATCTCATATTTAATAGGACCTGTCATGCTTTTTTCTATTACAAGGAATGTTTACATTTTTTGTAATAGGAATAAAAGTGATCAATATTTTTTTAAAAAAAGAACAATGTAAAAATTAAAAGTAAAAAGCAAAATAAATAATTAAAAAAAAAATTTAAAGCGCCCCGTCCCCGCGAGCTCGCATGCAGAAGCGAACGCATACGTAAGTCCCGCCCACATATGAAAACGGTGTTCAAACCACACATGTGAGGTATCACCGCGATCGTTAGATCGAGAGCAATAATTCTAGCACTAGACCTCCTCTGTAACGCAAAACTGCTAACCTGTAGAATTTTTTAAACGTCGCCAATGGAGATTTTTAAGTTGCAAAGTTTGTCGCCATTACGCTAGCGGACGCAATTTTGAAGCATGACATGTTGGGTATCATTTTACTTGGCGTAACTATATCTTTCACAATATGGAAAAAAATGGCCTAACTTTACTGTTTTCTTATTTTTTAACTAAGAAACTGAATTTATTTATAAAAAAGCACGCTTGGAAGACCGCTGCGCAAATACGGTGTGACATAAAATTTTGCAATGACTGCCATTTTATTCTCTAGGGTGTTAGAAAAAAAACAATATATAATGTTTGGGGGTTCTAAGTAATTTTACAGCAAAAAAAACGGAAAATTTACTACCAGATACTTACCGTAATTTTCCTTTCCTGATAGACTCCATGGCAGCATACGTGTGGGTAAGGCTCCGCCTCCACTACTACCCTATAGGACCCTTCTCCCATAAATCTTTGCACCAGATCAGCTGACGTGTTCTGTAAATAGCCTACTCTAGGCCTCAGGGAGGGGACTCCTGCTGCCATGGAGTCTATCAGGAAAGGAAAATTACGGTAAGTATCTGGTAGTAAATTTTCAGTTTTCCTGACAGACTCCTATGGCAGCATACGTGTGGGAAATAACTCGCTACACACACGGGTGGGAATTGCTGAGAAAAGCAAAGATTTAATTATTATTGTCAACAGACAAAACACAAGACCCGAATTTAACTGAGGACAGAGCCGCCGGCTCAATACAATAGTGAGACATAAACGTGTCTATGGAAGACCAGGAGGCTGCTCTGCAAATCACATCCGGCGCTACATGTCGCGAAGCTGCCCACGACGTTGCGATAGCCCGGGTGGAGTGGGCCGTCACTACCTCCGGAGGAGTCAAGCCCTTTGCCCTGTATGCCCATTGTATGGTCTGAACGATCCAGGACGAAATAGATCTTGTTGAGGCTCTCATTCCCTTGTACTTCCCCTGTAGAAGGACAAAAAGGTGCTCTGACTTGCGAAAAGGAGCTGTAGCCTCCAGATTTTGCCTTAATGTATGACCCACGTCAAGAGGGTGAACTTCTGCGTCGTTCACTGTATTGTAGGTCGGAAGAACAATTTCCTGGTTCTCATGAAAAACCGATGTTACCTTGGGTCTAGCTCCCAGCATGGGAACTAAGACCACTCTGTCAGGAAAGAAGGTGAGGAAAGGCTCCACGGACCCTAATTCTCTAATTTCGGACACTCGCTTTGCTGAGGTCACAGCGACTAGGAAAACCGTCTTCAGTGTTAACTCCTTGGCTGACAGTGGCTTACTAGGAGTAGAGCCAAGACTTGACAGGAAATCCAGGACAAGCGGAAGATCCCACTTGGGAAACCTTGACTTCTTCTGAGGTCTGAGCCTAATCGCCCCTTTAAAGAATTGGTGAACAAGTTGATCATTGGCCCAGGAACAACCCGTGAAGGCTGATATTGCCGAAACTTGGACCCGAAGTGAGCTGACTGAAAGTCCAAGGTCGAGGCCAGACTGTAGGAAGCCTAAGATATCCGCAGTGACTGGACTGTCAACCAAGGCAGATCTGGAAACCATATACTGAGAGAATCTTGACCAGATGCGCTCATACACCCTATTGGTGCTTCCCCTTCTTGCACTTAGGAGAGTTGGCAACGCCTCCTGAGGACAGCCTAGGGCTTCCAGCCTTCCCCTCTCAAGAACCAGGTCCTGAGGTGCAGATACGCAGGGCAGGGATGCAAGTTTGCTCCTTGAGCCAGGAGATCTGGCCTCGAGGGAAGGGGAACTGGGTCCCTGAAACTGAGGAGCATTAGCAGCGGAAACCAAGGCCTGTTGGGCCAAAATGGAATTACCGCAATGACTTCCACTGGCTCTGTCCTGAGCCTCCGAAGAAACTGGAACACTAGAGGCACTGGAGGGAAGGCATATGCCCGGCGGAATCTCCACCGATCTGAGAGAGCATCTATTCCCCATGCCTGAGGGTCCCGGAACCTCGCATAATATTTCTTCAGCTTGTGATTGCAGGCTGATGCAAATAGATCCACCTCCGGCCCTATTCCCAGTGACAGGATCCAGTTGAAGACCTCCCCGTGTAGGGACCACTCGTTGTTGTCGAGCTCTATTCTGGACAAGAAGTCTGCTTGTGAATTCTGGATCCCTGGAATATATACTGCCGACAAGCTGAGAAGGTGTTTCTGAGCATAATCCATTATTGGCTCTACCTCCCGCAGCAAGGAACCGCTGTGGGTCCCCCCTTGCTTCCTCACATATGCCACTGCGGCTGTATTGTCCATCTGGACCATCACGGATGCATCCAATGTCAGGTGATGGAATGCTTGCAGGGCCTTGAATGCTGCCCGCAACTCCAGAATGTTGGAGGCTAACCCCTGGGCAGGGAAGTGCCATTTGCCTTGTGCCATCTCCGACAAACAATGGGCACCCCAGCCCCGGTTGCTGGCATCTGAAGTCACCACTAGCCAGGTGGTTGGGAACAGAGAGTGGCATCTGGAGAGATTCTTGCGATGGAGCCACCAGAGGAGGGATCGCCTCATGGGGGAGGTTATCCGGATGCGTTGTGTCTCGCTGTGTGATCTCCACTGTTTGAGGAAACCTCTCTGAAAAAGCCTCATTCTCCACTGGGCCCACTTTACCATGGGAATGGAGGCTGTCATCGTGCCAATCATTTTCATGCACTGGAGAGCTGAGAGCCACGGAGAGGAAAGAACTTGGTCTATCCGGTCCCGAATTATAGTTATCTTCTCTTCCGGCAATGCGATTGTGCCTGCCTCTGTGTCGAAGAGAGCACCCAGAAAAACTAGGGACTGTGAAGGGAACAGATGACTCTTGTCCCGATTCAGGAGCCAACCAAACTCCAGTAGGGTGGAGATGACTAGATCCCGATGTTCCAACAGCTGGAGCTTGTCCTGGGACAGCAGGAGGAGGTCGTCCAGATAGTGGAACAGACGGACTCCCTTGATCCTCAGCAAGGCTACTACCGATAGCAGAACCTTGGAAAAAACCCGAGGAGATGTTGTCAGGCCAAATGGGAGGCAAGTGAATTGACAATGTAATTGGCCTATTGCAAAACGGAGATAACACTGGAACTCCACAGCTATCGGG
>BLSH010538127.1:481705-492189 GCA_018402905.1 Glandirana rugosa
CCCCCCCCCCCACGACACTGTCAGTGTAGCTGGAAGTGCTCTGGGGTCTCATCTCACAATCTACAAAGATCACTATACACTAAAGGAACAGTACAGGCAACCACACTAAGGTTCAGTTTCCACTTTGGACACAAAGTCACATGACAAGTCATAGCCCATTGATTTCAAAAGGCACCCATTGCTAGCTATGCAACTTTTGAAAAGGTATCCGCAATGCTTTGATGCAACTTTGATCCAGAGTGTATAAAGTTGGATCAAAGCTGCACTCTAAATCGCTCAACTTTGAGGTTGCAATAGTGGAAACGTGACTTGTCATGCAACTATGTGTCCAAAGTTGCATGACAATTCACAACCCATTGATTTTAATGGAACCCATTCCCATCTATGCGACTTTGAAAATCAGCGACTTTGAAAAGGTACCTGCAATACTTTGATGCAACTTTTGATGCGACTTGGATCCAGAGAGTATAAAGTTGGATCAAAGTCGCACTCTAGCCTTAGGCTACGTTTCCACTAGTGCGACACCAAAGCTGTGTGATTTAGAGTGCAACTTTGAGCGCAGCATTGATCCAACTTTACACTCTGGATCAAAGTTGCATCAAAGTAATGCAGGTACCTTTTCAAAGGTCGCCGAGTTTCAAAGTTGCATAGATGGGACGTTTGCCATTGAAATCAATGAGCTGTGACTTGTCATGCGACTTTGTGTCTAAAATTACATGACAAGTTGCACTAGAGGAAACGGAGCCTTAAGCTCATTACTCACATGTAATGAGCAATAAAAATTGATCCGTATCCTTCCAAAACTTTCCAAAAATGTTCCTTTGTACTTAGTTTCATATTTTTTCCCCAGCTCCCTCCGCCGTTCACAGCAGTTGGGTGTGTGCCACACCATGCACAAAGTGTCCACCACAGTACCACACCATGCAGTGCCCATCATAGTGCCACGCAGAAACCATGTGGTTCTACACTAGAAAATCTGCAGCATGTTGCATTGTAATCTTACAGTTTCTAACAAACATAACATACTTCCAAAGCCTGCCCTCCCCTCTCTCAGGAGAAGCTGCCAGCCAGAACGAGGCTATGAAGTCAGAAGGAGATCATGTTCTGTGACGGATAGGAGGGATGGGGGCAGGATGGGGCTGGGCAGGACTAGGCATGCCTGTCTAATGCCTCATACACACGGTTTGACAATCGTATACAACAGGTAACAGCCGACATACAACAGGAGTTGTATGAGCAAACTAGACTTTGGTAGTACCAACAAGCAGTCGTACGACCGTTGTATCGTGTGTACAGAGAAGTTGGTCCATCAAGTTGTATTGTGCAAAACACATATGCTCAGAAGTCAGGAACGGCCGGACACAAACTACATGCACCTGAACTTTCTCTTTATACGTTCATAACACGTCACTACGTTCGGCTTGGTCGTATGATCGTGTAGTGCATGTCAGTATGCGAGATACAACAGCCAACATACGATTTGGTCCGTTTGGTCATACGACCGTGGAACTGTGTGTACGAGGCTTAAGAACGACGACAACCTTTTCAGGAAGTGAAAGACAGCTTAGCAAATTCAGATAAAGGGAGATAGCGTTGTTGGTGAAGAACAGGAAGAAGCTGATTGTCTAGCTTAGATTAGACTTTCTAAGTTACACAAATCAGCTAGCCAGAAAATGAATAATACCAAAAGATAAAGATATTTAACATACATAAAATTTCATTTTTGACTGGACTTCCACTTTAAGTAGTGGATCATTAAGGATTATATTTGGAGAATGAGATCATTTAGTGTCACTTTAAAGCAGAGGTCCGCCTGTGGGAAAAAAAATAAAATAAAAGTCAGCAGCTACAAATACTGTAGCTTCTGACTTTTAATATACCTGTCCAGGGAGCCCACAATGTCGGCACCCAAAGCCGTCCCGTCCCTCGGCTCGGATTGCAGGCGCCAGCATCCTTACAAAGGGAAACAGAAAGTGAAGCCTTGCGGCTTCACAGCCCGTTTGCTACTGCACATGTGCGAGTCATGCTGCTCATTCTGAATGGTCCCTGCTGTCTTCTGGGACCTGTGTGCCTCCCAGAAGGCAGCGGGGGGGGGGGGGAGGAAGGAGGAGGGGCCGGACATTGCGTAGTTCCCCGGAAGTGGGAGCAGATACCTGGATTTGACAGGTATCCACTCCCCCCCTGAAAGATGCCAAATGTGGCATGGGGGGGGGGGGGGATCCAATCCGCGGAAGTTCCATCTATGGGTGGAACTCCGCTTTAACCTTACTATATAGGGACCCTGCCTTAGGCAAGTCATAGGCGGAAGCAAATTTCCTTCCTGCAACCATGGATCCACGGGAAGTCGTCCCTACCAGGAGATTACTGCTAGTGGCTATAGCAGCCACTAGTGATAATCACATGTAAAATCCGGCAGGCTGGTTGCACCCAAGTTGATTGATCAATCAACTTGGGTAAATTCAGTCTGCCCATACATGGTTCTTACTGAACTGGCTGAGTTTGGAACCATCTATGGCCGGCCTTAAGCCGGGTACACACGGGCCAAATATCGGGAGAGACCGCGGACGTTTAAAAAAAAAAAAAAAGTCTGACATTCAGGCGGTGTGTATGTTGGTCTGTCCGTCAGAAGCCGGCCGGCATGCCGGAATGGCAGAGAGTGCAGATCGGAGTGTTCTGGTGGGGGGGTGCCTCCCCTCCCCCCCCTGTCAGAACACAACAGCTCAGCAGGGGAGATCGCTGAACTAAACTCGCATGGTTAGTACAGCGGACGGTTTTTTTCGTTCAACCCGAGGATTTAAACTGGAGTGTCCCTAGTTAGGTTTTCTGTGTTTTGCTTTTGCACCTAGGCTGTAACCAGTCTGAGCATTTGTTTACTTTTCCTGAGCTCTGCAGGTTTGTCCCAAGTACCAAGTGTTATTAATTGCTTCTGCCTGCTGTTGTTGATGTGTCTCTAATACACAGTGTGGGGGAAAAACCAGTAACCGAGTTATCAATATTTATCCTCACCAGCCAATCACTTCTGCCTGGAGGGAGCATCTTGCGCTGCCACAGACATAAGGTTTACGTCGGCGGCAACAACAACCTGTAAATAGTCTGTTTACATTTCATCAATCGAATGTTGTCTTTTTAGTAGAGCTGTAATGTCACTTCTACAAGAACTGAAGCATCAAATCCCTTGTAAGCAATAAAGTTACGTAAAATAAATAAAAGTTTATTAAAATTAATAAAACACCCCACAATGTTTTTTTTGTTTATAGAACCCCCTGCCAACACAAGGTGTGCCCATGTATGAAAATGCAGATTATGCCACACATTAGGTATAGCTGCACATGCTTGAGTGAAGGTGGGGGCAGATTCTCTTGGCATCCTGTTATACCCTAACCCTAGGGTCACATCTATGCGGTCGCGGTTGATGTGGTTTTCAGGTGTGTTTTGCGGTTTTGAACATGCGTTTTTCAATGCGCTTTTTCTTTTCTCTCTTTAACAAACCGTGTATAGCTTTTTTGTAAAGGAGCAGGCCAGGAAGCCGGCCACCGGGTCCTTAACAACCAACGAGTCATCGGCAGAATATAAAAACAAGCATTGACAACAATAGAAAATAAATAAATAATTCTGCAAAAATGTGGTGTGGAAGCAAAATCCATACCAGACCCTTATCCGAGCATGCAGCCCAGCAGGTCAGGAAAGGGAGGGGACAAGTGAGCACACATGCCCTCGACATGGGAAGGGGGGAGCTTTCGGAGCTCTGCTTCCCACCCCAAAGCACCTTGTCCCCATGTTGGAAAAAAAAAAGAGCTCTACTCATGCAGAAGGCTCCCACCATCTGCCAGCTCTGCCATGTGACAGTTCTTAAATAGCCAAGGCCACCTGACGACATCACCTTGGGGCACCGCTCCTGTGACATCATCGACCTGTGCATGCTGGGTCACAGACTTAGCTATCACTGTCACATAGCGGACCAGGCAGATTGCGGGAGCAGAGCTTTTTTTTCCCCTCTTCTTCATTGGGTCCGACGGGCTTCATGATTGAAGATGGATCTACACTGGGGGGACATTGTTTTTTATTTTTTAATAAAAGACTTGTCAAAATCTTGTGTAGTGTCTTTATTCACTTTTTACGGTAAATGGGTACTCATTGACCATAAAGGGCACACCCTTGTTTATTTATTTTAGGTACTTATATAGCGCCGTCGATTTACTTAGCGCTTTACATATACATTGTGCATTCACATCAGTCCCTACCCTCAAGGAGCTTACAATCTAAGGTCCCTAGCTCACATACATACATAGGGGTAATTAGGATCTAATTAACCTGCCAGCATGTCTTTGGAGTGTGGGAGGAAACCGGAGTACCCGGAGTAAACCCACGCAGGCACAGGCAGATCATGCAAACTCCAGGCAAGTAGTGTGATGGTCGGGATTCAAACCTGTGACCCTTTTGCTGCTAGGCAAAAGTGCTATCCACTACACCACTGTGCCGCCCGTTGTTAAAGGCAGCTTCCAGATTGCAATAAAATCCCCGCCCGCAGACCCCTTACAACCACCAGCCAGGGTTGTGGGGTAGAGGCCCTTGTCAAGCAACCCCCCCCCCCCATGTTGAGGGCATGTGGCCTGGTATGATTCAGGAGGGGGAGCCCGCTCATCCCCTCCTTTTTCTGACCTGCTGGGCTGGATGCTCGGATAAGGGCCCGGTGTGGATTGGGGGGGGGGGAACCATACGCCACCTGAAGGGTCTGATATGGATTTTGGGGGGACCTCACGCCACCTGAAGGGCCCGATATGGATTGGGGGGGCACTCTGTTTTTTTTGCCAAATTTTTTTTTTGATTGCCAGCAATGTTTCTTTTCACATTCAGCGGTCAGCTGTCCCTGACCCTTTCCAAAAACGCACCAGCTGAAAAGCGCATATTTGTGAATGTGTACCATAGCAAACCATGTTAAATGAACTGCAGTGCATTTCTGCAAACTGCACTAAAAATGCATAGGTGTAAAACTAGAGTAAATAAAGATGCAACATGGTCTTAAAGGTGGAGTTAGTCTTTAAAGCGGTAGTAAAGTGATTGAAAAAAAAAAAAAAAGGCCACACGTAAGGCAATGTTATAATGTGCTTGTATGCATGGCATACCACAATGGGTATGCCATCCCTTCAGAGCGCATGCGCTGGTGACTTTACTGGCTGCATTCCGTTTGAATATCTCCTAAACAGAGCAAGTTTAGGAGATATTCACTGTACCTACAGGTAAGCCTTATTATAGGCTTACATGTAGGTACAAGTGCAAAATGGGACTCTATTACCACTGTAAGAAATATGTGACAGCTATTACAAAGTCATTGGAATGCCAATACCTCGAAGGAGTCCTGCTGTAGAATTTTGTGCTGTTTTTCTTTTTTGTACTCCTGTTCTAATAAAAATACTATGGAAAAAAAAGGAATTGTAATGATTTGGCTGCTCTTAGGGGCTGAATCATTTGTTAATCGAACATGCAAAAACCAAATGTTGCGCATGCAGTGCCATTCATTGGTAATGCACCCCAAACACAGCATGCAAGACAAGAAGATAATTGAGCTTCTTTGCCACATGTTGGGCAGCCCAATGAGAGAGTGTGCCCCCCCCCCATGCATGAAGCTCAAGACGTGAAAATTGAAATATGTACAACACGCTATATATTGTATATTGTGAATGGGAACTGACAGATAATAAAATAAAAAATGTATATAGTTTTTAAAAATGCAACTAGTTTAAGTTCAACCTTAAGTTGACTCCTAATCAGCCTCCTATATTTCCATGTATGACAGTACTCAGACTGGGGAAGGGCAACACTTGTGGCAGTGGCATTTTATTGAGCATTTGGCCTGTGTGGAAGACTATAAGCTGGCTCCCTTTGTTACATTAGTACTGACTTGTCACATGGTTATACCTAATTGTATACAGCAGCAAAACATTTATAGGCATCACTGTGTGAAATCTAGTGCAATCGGTTCTCTACATGGGACCTGGTCTTGTGTTATTCATGAAAACTTTTGGTGCCCCTACAGAAACACCATGCAAACAAGTCCTTTGTGTAGGAGGGTGACTCACTTCCTCTCTAGTTTTTTAGATTGCGGAATGTTTGCAGAGCTGCCAGCATGTATGAATGTGTACAGGATGTGCAGGAAACAGCATGTCATAGGGCAAATACAATATTCCTTGCTGTAGTAGCTGACAATCAAAACTTTCTTTGCAACATCTGACAGAAGTTTAATCGGCAGCTTTGGTTATAATTTGTTTAAAACATTGGGAAATGGAAACAAAGCTATTCATAATTACATGGGTGCTGTTTTTAACATGTTAAAGCCCAACTTTTTTTTATTGCCAAGCTCCCTCCATGTAGTTCACCCTACTCCATCACAAAAAAAAAAAAAAAAAGGATACCTTTATCCAGGGCCATCTTTAATATTGATTGGACCCTGGGCAAACCCTTCTGAATCCACATATCAACTATATGCGGGCAGTGCGGGCTCAAGAGCCAGCTGCTTTGGGCCCTACAACAATGACTGGGTCCGGGGCAGCTGCCCCTTTTGCCCTGTGTTAAAGATGGCCCTGCCTTTATCCTGCAGTCTAGGCTGTTCGCTGATGCCACAGGTTCTTTAACTTCTTTCTCGACAGTGGTGGTGGGTGTGCCATACTCCTGACCACCACATTGTCCATGAGTACTGTGAGCATGTCCATGATGGTCTGAGCATGGGGAAGGATTACAAACCCGATCAGGTTTTTAGGCTAGGTTCACACTAGTGCAGTATTAGAATGGGTGCAAAATTGCACTCTTTCCCGACATGCGCAGAAAGACACGGCCATTTAGCAAACCTACAGCAATGGCATTAGTTATTAATGGCACCCCAACACATCTACTTACGCATGCACCAAAATGCATGGTGCTGCAGTTCTATGTGTTTTGGTGCGGCACAATTTTGTATTGCATTTCTTGCGTGTAGGGCAACCTGCTGATATTAATGGGCTGCCCAAGATGTGACGCATGGAAATGCACGCACTGTGAACCAAGCTTTATAGCGGTCTGTGTCCAGGCTACTGAGATAGACCCTCTATCTGTCCTGGAGACCACTGTCTCTGGGATTCAAAATGAAGGAAAATTCAACATTTTGAGTTGTCACCAAACAAGAATTGAGGGGAAATCCTTCAATGGGGACATGTTTAAGTGAGGTAAATGCCTTAGTTGTCACTGAAAGTGGACCTTCACTCCCCAAAGGGACTTTAAGCCCTGCCCCATGCCTCTGGCCCCATGCAATATAAAACCCTAGGCGTGATTGACGTGTCCTGCTCATGCAGCCTCCAGGGATGTGTCCATGATATTTCCCTGGAGGCCCCAGGAACAAATACACAGATCAATCACAGGGCAGAGCTGGAGGCATGTCATTGAGGGGCTTGCTGCTTGAACTCAGGAGATAGCCAGCTCCCAATGACTGAATAGGCAAAGACTGGGGTGGAAAGCGATACATGATGTTAGATGTTTTCCATACAGGAAATGAGGGGGTGCTGTGACTTCCAGCAGCTTCTACTGCACACTGTAAGAAACTCAGCTGTACAACTATACAAGACTGATGTCAAGGCTAGATAGCCTTGATAATTATATGGGCCATTGGAATCACATGAAGTTATAAAGGTATTTTGTATAGAGCATGTGCATGTTAAAATACCCCTCTCATCAGTGGAGCAAAAAGGCTGCCATTGTTACCCCTCTTCTGATAATGTACGCTCCCAGGCTTCAATTCTTGAGTTACTGGCCTGGAACAAGCTTGCTGCCAATGACAGTAAAACAAGTATCAGATTTATTGCTTTACTTCTTTTAGGGTAGTGACAGGTATGTATTCTTGATTTCGGGGTCAATGACTCACTAAGCGATGGTACCATGATAAGGATGACAGCTATGGAACTTGCACCTATGAAGAAGATTGCCAGATGTTGTTAAAAAATACAATTTGTAATATAATGGTGTAAAATTGTTCAGCTATAGTTTAAGTATAGTAAAAGTGTTTTCCACCTGCTAAGATCTGTAAGTATTCAATATGCAAATGACCCCTGACCTGACAGCTACAACAATGACTTCACTGTATGAGTCATGCATGCCTTTAGGGAGATAAGAGGAGAGTTGCATGAATTTCAGCTCTCTATGATGACTTTCTTTCTAATTAGTGTTCCAGATCATACACCTACAGGTATACTTTTAATAGGTGCAGCACCATCTAGTGGCAAGGGAAAGAAGAGGCAGTCCTACAGGAAAAGATACAGCTCTGAGTTGCCTTGCAGGGAGGAGGTGCAGAGGAGCAAGGGGTGCTATAAAGGCGTAATAAAGGTTTGAATTTGTCTGCATCTGTGAGACTGTTGGAACCCCAAGAGCAGTAAAGTCTCAGATCACAAACCTTCAGGCCCCATACACACGGGCGTATTAAAAAAATAATCTGTAACGTCTCGTTTTTATGGGGCCATTGAATAACATGGAGAGCTGCAAAAAACGCGGCAGTAAAAAATGTCCGTGTGTATGAGGCCTTAAAGTGTAAGGTCACCTTTTCAGTAAAAATTAAAAAGGTGTATGAGCACCCTTCCTACTACCCCCTGTCCTCACTGCACTTACCCATATCTCCCAACTGTCCCTGATTTTGAGGGACTGTCCCTGATTAAGAACAAAGACCCTCTGTCCCTCTTTACTCCTCATTTGTCCCTCATTTTGGTCTGATCCATATAGTTGTGTATAAAAGGCACTTTATTTTTTATAAAACGTGTTTCCCAGTGCTAAACCTTTCAACCATTTTCTATGGAGGCAATTGTAAATATCAAAAACCACTATAAAAGTGTAGCTAATGGCCCCCTTAGGGGTGGCTGGTTGTTGTGGTTCACCTGATCACACTGCCCTCATTCACACTTTTCCGCACATCCGCAGACACAGAACAGGCTGATACTTTGATTTGTTTTTTATTAGGGGATTTGAACTTGGATGGGGTAGGGATGATTATGGGATGCCCAAGAATTCGACAGCTCTGTACATGGGACCTCTATATACTCCTTCGTATATACACTTCATCTTCCTCCAGCACAGCACTTGCTGCACACTATATACAGTCCTGTATATACACTTCTCCTTCACAACACTTCCTGCACGTTTCTCTCCTTGTTCCGCACGCCTATACAATACTTGCTCAGCACAGGTGAGACCTCAAAAGGAAATGTATCAGGCCTCCAAACATCTCCTTGGGCCTAGCTAGCACATGGTGAGGCCTGCTGTAGTTGAAGCAGGGCCTCTGGACCAACCGTCCATTACAGACAGAGGCTAATAGCCTTCAAAGTGTAGCAAAGTACTGTGTGCTAGCTTGGCTTGGTGAACTACTACTCCCAGCTGCAATTGCCTTTGTCACTACCACGGCAACATAGGAATCCCAAACTGGCTTCTGTATCCTTCCCAGACTGTCTCTCACCCCCATTTCGCTCCGGAATGCTTCTAACAGTATCCCAGAGTATTTTGCTCACCGACTCCTGCTACTTGTGGTTCCACGTTGAAGATCTCTCCCGAATAACGCTCTTTCCCTCTGTCCTTTCCGCTCTGCCTTGTGCCTGCTACCAAGATATCACACCTCCTGGCTGCACCCGAGTACTCCAGGCCTGAGGTCACCCCCCCCCCAGGGTATTTAACCCCTTCAGCCCCAGAAGGATTTCACACTTTAGGACTAGAGCACTTTTTGCGATTTGGCACTGCGTCACTAACTAAAATTGCGCAGTCATGCAACGTTGTACCCAAACAAAAATTTGCGTCCATTTTTTCCCTACAAATAGAGCTTTCTTTTGGTGGTTCTTGATCCCCTTTGCGTCATTTCTGATCACCTCTATAAACAAACGAAGAGCAACAAAACTAATTTCTTACTTTTTGCTAAAATACAAATCCAAAAAAAACCAAATATATAAAAAAAATTTTTTTTCATCGGTTTTGGCCGATTTATATTCTTCCTCATATTTTTGGTTAAAAAAAAAAAAAAAACGCAATCGGCGGTTATTGATTGGTTTGCGCAAAAGTTGCAGCGTTTACGGATGATGAGAATTCATTTCTGGGGTTTTCATTTTTTTAATTATTTTTTACAAGTAATGATGGCGATCTGCGATTTTTAGCGGTACTGCGATATTGCAGCGGACATGTCGGACCATTTTGACACTTTTTTTGGGACCATTGGCATTTATACAGCGATCAGTGCTATAAAAATGCACTGATTACTGTGTAAATGCCATTGGCAGTGAAGGGGTTAACCTGGAGGGGGCACTCTAAGGGTTAACTGTGTTCCCTGGGTGTGTTCTAACTGTATGGGGGCTGGGTTGGCAGGAAGGGAGGAGTGATCACGGCTTCCATATACAGGAAGCCTGTGATCACAGCCCTTCCCGCTCTGTCAGAACGGAGATCCGTGTTTACTTACACGGACCTCCGTTCTTTCACTGCGGGGGGGGGGGGGG
>BLSH010538127.1:509546-534519 GCA_018402905.1 Glandirana rugosa
AGGCACTGCAGTGACCTAGCGACCTGAGAGGCGGGTGAGCGAATAGAGGCGGTGATCTCTCCCTCCTCCGCCCCTGCGGTAGCGATACTGTTGATGCCCTTGGTGCACAAATTTCGGGAGGCAACCCCCTTCCCAACTCTCCACCACCCTCCTCTCTCCTCTGACGTGCCCTACACTCGAGACACACACGTCACAAATATCACTGTGCCTTTACATCACGCGGTCTCTCCATTATTATGTGCCTCGTACCGTCCCTTAGTACCGCTGGTTTCCAGTGGCGATGTAAGTTATCGTCTGTGTCGACACGCGGGAGATCGCCTTCTAGACGCGACACATGTCGTACCTCTCTGGCGCACTACATTTCCGTGTCACTATAAACACTGCACACACAGAGCTCACATCCCGTGCAGTCTCCTCTCTCCTCCCACCACCTCTCAACCCTTCCCCCAACGGAGGGCTTTAAACACGTGGTTCCCGTAGTTGTCATAGCGATGGCGTCCCCGCCTCCTCCCTCTCTAGTGGCGGAGATAAGCGAGTGGGCGGAGAGTCCAGCGATCCAGTGACGTCACGGATGTGTTCTGCAGCTGCTGCAGGGACCGGTGTCTGGGAGAGAACCGGGCAGGTAACCTCAGCCGGGAGAGGGATCGGGGGGTCATCACATGGTGGTGAGAGCAGAGTGCGGGGGTATGGCGTGTATGGAGTGTATCGTGACACATCCAGTAGTGCAGTACAGGGTTCTGTAGGCTGGGGGATTCCTTGGCACTGACAGCTGCCCATGACACTGTCATCTGGGCAGAGTCCATAGACTGACATGGATGAGTGCAGGGAGAAGTGAGGATCCATGTTGGATGGAGTGTGATGATAGATTGGGTGAGGCTGGAATACATGGCAGTCTATGAGGGTGACCTAGATAGGAGCAGTGTAGATCTACAGAGTACTGATGGTGACTGCATCTACTAATAAAGGGCAGGATTGGGCTTTCCTCGAAGTAATATTACACGATTTGACTAAATTCTTACCCCATCACTTGTAGTTTACAACTTTCAATGCTGCTGGCTCCTGGTCCCTTAGTGCTGCTTCCCCAAACTTCTGCTCTTCGCAGGAATGAGTTAACAGTGGACAGTGCAGTCAGTTTGTTAGTGGAGAGGAGCACTTTGCCATCCTAGGCTACAAGGCTGTGTGTTTCTATTGATGCACACAGTGTAGGGAGACATAACTAGTCCCTGCATGTAAGGGCGGCTCCATAGGATGCTGCAAGAGAAAGGAGCCAGGGGCACCGGCTTGTACAGGAATACAGACAAAGATTAAAAGATAAAGAAGCAGCATGCTCAGTAAGTGATTAAAATCTTCTGAAAGGGTGGACTATCACTTTAGGTGTTACTGTTACAATGCAAGGGGTGTTGGAGTGACAGGTGTAAGGCCTCATTTACACTGCTGCTGGTAAACGGACGTTTAGAGGCATTTGGACGTTTTTTTCAGCTGCCCCTGAACTCTCCTCTATGTTATCTTATCAGTACATTTACGCAGGGTCGTTTAAGGTCGTTTCCAGACAGTTGAGTTTAAAGGCCTTTTTTGGAATGCAAGAAATTTGGTTCAGACGCCAGGTCAGAGGCATTTGTAATGCCAAACAGCTTGTAAACACTGCTAAATGCCGCTAAACGCGGTAACTCGCTTCTAGAACCGTTTAGTTTACAGCTGTTTTCCATTCTAAAAAAAAAAAAAAAAGTCTCCTAGACGCTAAACGCGGCAAAACGTCCGTTTTAGACCCTGGCTTCTAGCTGTCAAAATAAAATAGTTCAGAGGAGGTTGATATAGCGTCCCGTGTAAATGGACCTAAGTCACAGTTCCTGTTTGTGTCAGTGATTGACAGGTGAGATGGCTGATCAATACTAGGATCCTGCAGCTTCATCATCACCCTTGGAAGGATGGGGGCGCTTACAAGCCGGCAACACGCAGGAGTCGAAGAGGTGGACATGCCCTCCAATTCCATCTACAGATACCCCCCGAAATCTGGTGAGTGCTGATTACTACTTGTATATCATTCCTTAAAGATGAAGTCCAACAGCTAAATACACAGAGAAATACTACATAAGAGCTGTTTTACCCGCCAAAGGATTTTTCTTTGTCTATCCCAGTGGTTCTCAACTCCGGTCCTCAGGACCCGCTAACTTGCCAGATTTTAAGTATTACCTTGGGGAGATGCAGACTAGAATACTGCAATCACTGAGCAGCAAATGATATCACCTGGGATGTATTTCAGTTATCCTGCAAACCTGGCCTTGTAGTGGATCCTGAGGACAGGAGTGGAGAAGCGCTGTTCTATCCAGGCTTGAGATTTACACAGCTCTGCCATATTGCACAGCCCTCTTGGGTGGGGGGAGATTTTCTCTGCTGAAATGTAACTTTCACTTACAGGTTCCCTTTTCACCACTCTGACTGGAGAGCAAAAGGAGAAGCAGCAGTCTGATGAGCTCTTCATCTCTCCAATCTCTCCTACTGTCAGCATGCTGCTTCCACTACAGCACACCTTGATTCCAACCAAACCCAGGCACTTACACTACTTACATTTAAATATATACATTTAATTACATATTAATAAATAGAGAGCTGGATTCATTTGTGCCTTCTCCAACTGTTTGGAGTTCAGCGGAACTAAACCCATCGATTTAATGGTTTAAAAAAAAAAAATAGGGGATTGCTAACTGTCACATTTACTTGTGCTCTCAACCAAACTGTCAAACCATCAAATGACTGATGTCATAGCTGATCACATGTGCAGCATCATGGCAGCTGCAGATAAAACAGAGGCTAAGATGGCAGCTTCCTTGGCTGAAAAGGATATTAGGGTTTAGTTCCCCTGTAAAGCTGAACTGAACTCAACAATTTAACGGTTTCCAAAAACAGTTACATCCAAGGCATGCCACAAATAAGTACTGTCACAATTGTGTGTGCTGTCAACTGAACTGTCAAGCTATCAAATGGCTGGTGTTATAGCTGATCACATGTGCAGTACCATGGCAACTGCAGATTAAACAGAGGCTAAGATGGCAGCTTCCTTGGCTATAAAGGGAGTATGAGGGTTTAGTTCCACTTAAGATTTAATTCACAAATCTTTACGCAAGGATAAGGATGTTTATTTTCAGCCGTGTGTCAGTTTTAAAGCTAATTGGATGAAAATAACTGTCACTTTTTTTTTTTTTAATAAGAATGCTTGCCCTGATGTAAAGACTTTTTGGGTTGAGTCTTTTGTGTAGATCATGTGCAAGAATTGAAAAATGACATAATTGTGATATAAGCTCAGTTTATAAAGCCAAAACACCTTAGTTTAAAAAAGTGACAGTTATTTTCAGCCATGTCAAGTGATATTTAAAAATGACAGTACATTGCAGAAAATATAGCTCCTTGTGCTTGTGGAAAGTTTTGCCAGCCAAACCTTTTTGTTTGTCTTCTATTATTTAGAATCCCATCTACTATGACCACCTGATTTACTATACACCCAACTTAAAGCGGAACTCCTTTCCTTTTCAGCCAAGGAAGCTGGCACCTTAGCCTCTGATTGATCTGTAATGGCAGGGATTCTGCACGTCATTAGTTATTAATTTGATGGATTGACAGTTTGGTTAATAGCTCAAGCAAATGTGAGTTAGTATTTCCAGCATGCCAAGAATATAACTTTTTTTTTAAACCTTTAAATTGGTTTAGTTCTGCTTTAAAGAGGAAGTAAACTCTGAGGGGTTTTACTTGCTCTTCGTTGCTCTGCATTACCCTGCATTGTAAAAATATAATAGGCTAGTATGCATCGCACACTAGCCTATTATGTGACACTTGCCTACATTGGAAGCGTCCATCTTTGCCCCTCTTCCTTCCGGGGCCACGGACCCCGGCTCTGTGATTTGCCGGAACCGTGTGACGTCACTCCCGCACATGTGCACAGGAGCTGCCAATCGTGGCATGATCTCAGTGAAGGAACGGCACAGAGGCAGTTTACTGCGCATGTGCCCGATGATGTCGGTTACATGGAATTACACTGAATATCTCCTAAACCGTGCAGGTTTAGGAGATATGCAGGGAACCTACAGGTAAGCCTTATTACAGGCTTACCTGTAGGTTAAAGTGGTTGTTATGAGTTGACAACCACTTTAAAGTGGAACTAAAGGCAGAGATACTCACCTTTCCAAAAGGTCCCTCTGGCGCTGGCATCTTCTCCTGTATATTGGTTTTCAGGCCTCTTCATTGGCCGGCATGGAATGATATCACTCCTTTGCATGTTTTAGTCATTCCCAGTACACAGGATCCAGCTAGCTGCTGTAATGTGAGCTGTGTATCCACAGCTCAGCTTACATTCCGGAGATCGCTGTGATCAGGTAGGTAGGTGTAGTTTATTGCATGTCTTTGCTGCAATAAAAAGCCTTCCTGGTCACAGTGAGTTACAGCTGAACTTTAGTTAACTAAAGATTACACATTGTGCAAGTATGCTGTTGATATACAGTATGACGTAAAAGGTGTCATAGGAAAATGTATGGAGGACTCAAAATGTTGCATGTAGGAGAGAGATAGATAGATAGATAGATAGATAGATAGATAGATAGATAGATAGATAGAGAGAGATATATCTATCTATCTCCATCCCCCATAGATGATCCCCTGTACAATTGCAGCGGCTGTGCAGCGTCTCCTCTGACTGCAGTGTCCTTGAATATGGTCACACAAAGAAAGTTTGCAGTGGTTAGTCTTCATTCCCTGACAAGCCCATCACCAGGTCAGGGAGCCTTTCACAGCTGATTGAATAAAGCTGGCCATACTCTACACCAGGGGTCCTCAAACTATGGGCCTCCAGTTGTTCAGGAACTACGATTCGCATCATTCCTAGTCATGTCTGTGAATGTCAGAGTTTTACAATGCCTCATGGGATGTGTAGTTCCGCAACAGCTGGAGGGCCGTAGTTTGAGGACGCCTGCCCTACACAGTCTGATCATACAATTTTTCTACAATCGCCTTTAGCTTTACCTAAGCTTTGTAATACAAGGGCCACTATTTATAATCCATTCAATTTCCATACTTATTATTATTTCTGGTACTTATATAGCGCTGTCAGTTTACGCAGCGCTTTACATATGCGTATATTGTACATTCACATCAGTCCCTACCCTCAAGAGCTTACAATCTAATGCCCCTAACTCACATTCATACACATACTAGGGCCAATTTAGACAGGATCTAATTTACCTACCAGCATGTCTTTGGAGTGTGGGAAGAAACCGGAGTACCCGGAGGAAACCCACGCAGGCACAGGGAGAGCATGCACACTCCAGGCAGGTAGTGTCGTGATTGCGATTTGAACCAGCGTTCAATACAGCCCTTACTTTATATAGTCGATGGTAGATCTAAAGTAGAGCTGCACATTAAAAGATCGCAATCTCGATTCAACCCGCCTCACAATCTACACCCATTTCCTTGATTCTGTGTAAAAGAGCTGTCATAAAAAACAAACAGAAAAAAAAAAACACAAAATGTTTGTCAACATTCCTGAGATTTGGGAGATAGAGAAGTGATGCAAAGTAACATTTGGTTCTTTAAGAATAGATCAAAATGGGAGAACTTCCGTCCGACAGTTTAACCACTTAAAGACCAAGCCTTTGTCTCACACTTGCTGCTTACAAGTTAATATTAGTATTTTCTGCTGCAAAACTACTTAGGACCCCCCAAACATTATAAAATATATATATTTAGCAGAGACCCTAGAGAATAAAATGGCGGCCGTCGCAATATTTTATGTCATGTGGTATTTGCACTGTGGTCTTTCAAATGCAATTTTTGGGGAAAAAATACACTTCAATGTAATGTAAAAAAAAAAACAATACCAGTAAAATTAGGCCAAATTTTTGTATTATGTGAAAGATGAGGTTACGCCATGAGAATCATGATCTTTATTCTAAGCAAAAAAAATTGCGATTCTCATTTTGGCCAGAATTGTGCAGCTCTAATCTAAAGGATATCAGATTGTATAGTGCTCGGTCAGCCTAAAACAGATTATATTTTAGCTTTGGAGTCTTAATCGATTCCTAAGCTTCCTGCTTAGCCAGTATTATTATTCCGAAGACCCCTTTCACACTGGGGCGCTTAAAAACGGTCTATAAACCGCTGGGAGCTTTTGCGGCGCTTTTAAGGAGTTAGTGGTGTGCTTTTTTTTAAGGTCACATGACTCAAAAAAGTTCCTGCAAGAACCATTTTGAGGTGCTTCCCATTCATTTCAATGGAGTGGGCGCTTTTTTTTTTTTTTAGCTTTCCAAAAGATGCTGCTAGCAGGAGTTTTTCACCTCCCCGCCAGCACACCGTCCCGTCCCAGTGTGAAAGCATTCATTGATCCTAGTGCAAATAGGTTTTCCTGAGCTTTTAGGTTTCATTCACATGGGCGCTGAGGCCCGTTCGGTGTGAATTGGTTTGGTGTGCCCATATATGGTTATAATGGGGGGGGTCAGATCTTGAAGATTTGGTATTTTAACAATGTTATGGAATTTACATGTTGTCTCTTAGCTTACAAGTAACATTGTGCAGTCATCATGGATGGCATCACTTGTGTTATCAAAGAGCTCCGATACATCTATTATATGGCTACTTAGTTACCTTTGCCTGTCTTTGGACTGAAAGAAGTTGGCATTGAACCTAAGAAGTATGCAAGTCATTGGCGCTGTGTAGGCCTCACATGGGAAGAAAGGTTGATATGACTCCATAGAAGAAACATTTTTAAGCGATTTTCTTTTCTAAAGCAGAGCATTGGGCAAACAGCAATGGAATACAAATCTTGGAACTGATTTATCTGTGCACCCAGATATGAGAATTACACAACCCTACTGTCACAGATCAGCCATAAAGCTGTGTACTTCTATCACAATGCAATCTCTCTTACCTTGTAATGCAGCCTGCTCAGATCCACAGGACTGGGAGGTATAGGCCTGGTATGACCCCACCTGCTGATTCACATAGTGGCTACATAGCCATCCCTCCATTCAGCCTGTCAGTCAACCTTGCTGTTTAGCTGTGCTTAGTCCAACACCTGTTGCCTAAGTCATTTCCTAGCTTAGGCTTCAGTCCGTGTTCACTCCTGTGCTCCTGCATTCCTGCTTCTCTGGTTACTGACTTTAGGATGTAGTTGACTATACTTGTATGGCCTCTTCCTGTTTCTGAATTGTTGACTTTGTACCATGTTTTTTGTCTGGCCCCTTAGTCAGCTTGCCTTATGTACAGGCAGGGCTGCTGTTAGAAATCATGGGCTCCCCTACAGTTTAACTGACAGGGCCCCCTTCCCCCATCCGAAAGTGACTGACAGACATAGATTTGTCAGTTTCTTTCTCTGTAGCCTCAGCTGCACAGATGAATGAATACGAATGCGCTTCATGGCTTCCTGCTCATTAAGCTGAAGCATGGTAAACACAGTTCACTATGCTTCAGTGATGAATGGACACAAGAGTGATTGGTACCGATCACTCACTGTGTTCATTCAGGAAAGGATGGGGTCAGTAAATAACCAGTATATTTACTGCCCTCTTCTCCCCACTCTCCATTTTGAAACATCTCCCTGTGTGCCCGCAGCAGCTGCTGCCAGGAGAGGAGGAGGCCGGCAGCGCTGCAGGGAAAGGGGCACACAGGGGGTCCAGACAGCAGATGGAAGAGGCGCATGTGCTAGAACTAATTCCCCGGCAGTGCAGCCGGAGGGGGAAGGAAGAGGAGGATCTGTGTCTGCAATATAACAGTACAGCTGGGCCTCCTGCTAAATAGGGTCCTGTGTACAGGAGTACCCTCTACTAAAATCCATCAACTACCTGAGAGTATGTTGGGCATTGCAGTATAAGTCACTGTGCACTATATAGGAAGCCGTGCCGTCCGGGGTGAAGTGGATGGTTTGCCTAGGACCAAGCCTGGGTGCTGGATCAGTGATCACTGGTGGTTCCTAATTCCTGCCATGGAGAGGCGGGTACGGCTGAAGTCTCTTCCCGGAAATGGCGTGGTGGCGAACAGTGATGCGTTGTCCAAGCATGCCCTCCTTCAGGCATGCTTGGCCCTCCTTCAGGCCTTGGAGTTGTGACGAGGGAGTGGAGGGCAGGACCGAACCGCCTGGTCTGTGTCATCAGATGCAGACAGGGCGGCTCAGGAGTGATTCTGCAATAGTGCCCCCATAGACAACAGCTTTCTATGGAGGCACTCGCCAAAGAGGAGGAGCGGGGGACCCCAGAAGAAACCATTACACAGAGCAGGTAAGTATAACATGTTTATTTTAATTTTTTTAAAAAATGAAGGTTTATGCTAGGTTCACACTGGTGCTAACACAGAAATCGCATGTGATTTGCACCACATTGCTGTGCAGGTCAGATGCGATATCTGTGCGATGTGAATTCAGCCATACAGTTTGTATGCTGAAATTAGATCGCATTCGGACCACAGTGGTACAAGGCCCTTTTTTTGGTCCGCACTGGAATCTGATTGCATGGGTGTTCACACCTATGCGATCCAGTTCCTGTACCATTTTACAGTTTGCACTGTGAACCGATCTGGGGGTGTCATTTAAGCCTCGTACACACGGAACGACGATCGTATACAACAGGCCATACGAACGACCGTTGTATACGAAATCGATTGTTAGTACGCGCGATTAGAACAGCCAACGTACGATGGTCGTACAACGGGAGTTGTATGAGCAAACTAGAAAACTTGGTAGTACAAACAAGCGGTCATATGACCGTTGTACCGCGTGTACAGAGAAGTTGGTCCAGCAAGTTGTATTGTGCAAAACACGCATGCTCAGAAGTCAGGAATGGCCGGATGCTAATTACATGCACCTGAACGTTCTTTCTTTGATTGTACGATCGTGTAGTGCAGTCAGTATTCTAGATACAACAGCCAACATACGATTTGAGCCGTTCGGTCGTACGACCGTCGAACCGCGTGTACAAGGCTTTACTTTACACTGACACCCGCAGCAGTTTGCAGATGTCAGTGTGAACCGTCTGCGATTCAGGTGCGATGTAGGAACCCACGCAGGATTCGCAGGGTTTCCTGCATCGCACCAGTGTGAACCCAGCCTTACTGTTACTTTAATCTGCCGAGAGTCTCTTGGTTCACATTCGTGCTACTGTATAGTTGTGTATCTTTCATTATCTCTTGGTAGCGCATTTTTTAGGCTTCATAAAATTTTGTTTTTGACAATGGCTAGCGACATCTGCTGTGACATCATCGTTGCTAAGAGGGAGAGAAAATTTTAGGCTAAAAAAAGCACCAAAACACATATGTGTATCACCAGAAGAAGCACCTTTCACAAATTGCATTGCACCATGTTGCAATGATGTGAACAGGTACTATAGAGAATAATGTGATCTCTATTATCATGCATTACAGTGTGGCGACTAAATGGGGGATTAAGACTGAATCGTATAATAATTATACTTTAAGAACTGGATCAGCAAAATAAACTTTCAGATCCTGTTCAGTGTGCTAATTTTCCCATCTAGTGTGTATTTATTTTTTATTTTTATTTATTATTGGGATATCATTTAATGAGCTAATCCCATGTTACAGAATTCTGGAGCCGTGGTGGGCGCAGCGTGTGGTTACAGAAATAGTAGCGTGTGACAGTAGATGTGATGGAGGGAGAAGCTAGAAGTGATCAGCGTGTCTGCATACTGTGTGACTGCATTAGCCTGCTGCATCAGCCCTGCAGAGTGTCGTACAGGGGCAGGCATCTCTGCAGCGCTGGTGTCATTTAATCAGTGTCTGCTGAGCGCACGCTGTCATTTCACATGAGCTGCCAGTTCAGTTTACTCGCCGTACACCGTGGTCAGGGACATAGAGTATTTCAGATTTATGTCAAGGAGGCTGGCAGTACATGTGCTGTACTTGGATAGTATGTCCTATGAAAGGTCACCACATAGGAGGTTGTGTGGTCTTCATTACAAAGTAGTTATATAAAAAAAACATGATGTTAACTGCGTATTTGAAGGTATTAAAGAGACTAGAAAGGCCATGGCAGTCTGAGACCTCCTCGGACAAGACCCTCATGTGTCACGGCCTATTCAGGTTAGTTATATCCCCACGTCTTCTGAAGGCCTCATCCTCCCGTGCACCTCTACCTCCGCTCTTTAATAATGCACACTATCCAGAAAGCAGTCTGCATGAATAATGCATTGTGCAGAGAAAAGCTTTGGATTTTTATGAGTGTTAAATTGTTTTATGCCAGCCATTAACCCTTTCCGTATGAAAGTCTGTTCTGGTCCAGCCTCGGCAGCTCAGGAAGGGGCTTGGCGGTCTGTGGTTACCTCACGATTAATGTCATCTGCATAAGTAGCGCACTCATGGAGCAGACAGTGAATTATGATTAATGCATTCTGGAGGTTAGATGCCTGACAAGTCTTGCAGTATGGATTATTCATAGGAGCTCTTTGTCAGCACTTCGTTTTTTCCAAAATAACTTTTCTTCTTGGTGACTGTTCTTGAATATATCACAGTATGTAGGAGAATGCACTTGGATGGGGGAGAGAAAATGGAACACTCAGATCTAGTTTTTCTGGTTTTTACCCAAACTTGGGAAGTTTGTACATGTATGATTCACTTAACCACTTCAGCCCTGGAAGAATTTCCCCCTGAATGACCAGAGCACTTTTTTGAGATTCGGCACTGCATCGCTGACAATTGCACGGTCGTGAGACATTGTACCTAAACAAAATTGACGTCCTTTTTTCACCTAAATAGAGCTTTCTTTTGGTGGTATTTGATCACCTCTGCGTCACTTCTGATCACCGCTATAAACCAAAAAAAAAGCGACAAAAAAGCTATAATACATATCCAAAAAAAAAAAAAAATGTATGCATCGGTTTAGGCTGATATGTATTCTTCCTCATATTTTTGGTAAACGCAATTGGCATATACTGATTGGTTTGTGCAAAAGTTGTCGCGTTTACAAGCAATGAGAATTCATATATGGCATTTTTTCGTTTTATTTTTTACTAGTAATGGCGGTGATCTGCAATTTTTAGTGGGACTGCAATATTGCGGCGGACATGCCGGACACTTTGGACAATTTTTTGGGACCACTGACATTTATACAGCGATCAGTGCTATGAAAATGCACTGATTACTGTGTAAATGTCACTGGCAGGGAAGGGGTTAACACTAGGGGGTGATCAAAGGGTTAAGTGTGTTCCCTGGGATGTGTTACTAACTGTGTGGGGGCTGGGCTGACTGGGGGAGGAGAGTGATCGCTGCTCCCATATACAGGGAACAGAAGATCACTCTCCTCTCCCCTGTCAGAATGGAGATCCGTGTGTTTACATGCACGGATCCCCATCCTGTCACTGCGGGAGAGCGATCGCAGGTGGCCGGTGGACATCAAGTCTGCTCCCACCGCTGATTTTTCTCCCCCCGCAACCATCAGGTGACAGCGGTTCGCGATATTGAGTCAGACTATTGTCGTCAATTGAGCGCGGGCGGTCATTAAGCGGTTAATTTTTATCTTTTTTTTTATGTAGAGGAACCCTTAAAAATAACTTTTTGTGCTCAGTTAATAATTACTATAGATCAAAATACATTAGTGTGGTGTAGTCAGTTGGAAGAATGCTCCTTACCTTGGTAGTCAGTGGGAAGATTGGCCTTTCATTGGGTGTCAGTGGGAAGAATGCTTCTTATACAGTATTGGTAGTCAGTGGGAAGATCAGCCTTTCATTGGATGTCAGTGGGAAGCATGGCCTTTCATGGGGGTCAGTGGTAAGGATGCTTCTTACATTGGTGGTCAGTGGGGGGGATACATTGGTGATCAATGTTAAGAGTGCTCCTTACAATGGTGGTAGTGTTCAGTGGAAGTGCTATTATGGATAGCTAAAAAGATCATTAGAATGGGTGGATAATTATGTGAAAGGCAGAACTTGCTGCTCATTGCTCAACGAACTCCTAGCAACCTCTGGGGAAGCCTAGTTATGAAAGGGGTCCACAGTGGTTTAGTTGTTAGAACTGGTGCCTTGTAGCACTTGATTAAATCCCTGTTAGGAGTTGGGATCCAACTGCACAGTTTCATGGTACAATCATTTGTAATTATTGTAATGAGTATAACATCTTGACAAACTTTCACCCGCGCAGGAGTATAGTTCAGTAAGCATAACAATCAAGTACATTTTTAGGTTCTAGCTGTCTACTGGGCGACCTAATGGGATAACCCAAAGGTCCATATAAATCTCCAGAGCATGAAGGCCCACTAACTAGGGCCCTAGATGCAGATGAAGGCTTTGATGTAGGCCTAGGCCAAAACGCTGCAGCATTTTGGATGTTTTTACTGCTTTTGATGCTACAATAAAGTTTTCATAAAGAAGCTGTTGAGTTGCCAGCTTTCAATTACTTTGGATCCATTGTGAGCTCTATTAGCCAGAGCACTGACCTCTCTGCACACCAAAGATTTATACAGCAGTAGAGCTTGGGTGAATTTTTCTATACCTTACATGCAGGTGCAGTGGATTACAGCAAAGGGTAATGCGTGTACTGGGCCAATGTATACCCCCCCAGCACAGGTCGGGGTGCACATTCGGTAGAGAGATACAGAAAAAATTGAGATGTAGCAACGGTGGTCGCTTGTCAACAAGAGATACCCCTAAATCCGAGGATCCAGGGTCACCCTAGAGCAAAGGAGACCAAGGGCGGCCATAGGCATGGTTTCAGTTGCAAAAAGGAGAGAGAAAAGCGATAAGGAAGAAAGGAAAGGAGGGTCCTGCAGGAGGGGGAAGTGACAGGTCCACTCTCAGGAGAGGCCCATACTGCTCGGGTGCAAAGTGGGAAGAACATAGGACCACCAAGGTGACCATACTTTAACCACTCCAGATCCGCGCTATTGCCATAGTACGGCTCCAGCACGGATCTGAAATGCCGGGACGACGTCCATGGACGTTGTCCCCTGTGCACGCTCCTCGCGCGAGCGTGCCCGTGGCTCGGGCGGACATCGAGACCCGCCGATGTCTTTTAGCAGCCTCAGAATGGGGAACCGCCGATGTTCCCCGTTCTGTGACAGGGGACATACCAGATCTACTGATCCCTGTCACTGGGATCAGTTAGATCTGTTATGTCCCAACCAGCCCTGCCCCCCCACAGTTAGAACACACCTAGGGAACATATTTAACCCCTTCACTGCCCCCTGCAGGTTAACCCCTTCACTGCCAATGACATTTACACAGTAATCAGTGGATATTTAAATTTCTGATCGCTAGTTACTAGTAAAAAAAAAAAAAAAATATTAATAAAACGCCATAAATCAATTTCCAGTTTGTAGACGTGATAACTTTTGCGCAAACCAATCAATATATGCCGATTTGCGATTTTTTTTTTTTTTACCAAAAATATGTAGAAGAATATATATCGGTCAAAACTGATGAATAATTTTTTTTAATGGATTTGTACTTTAGCAAAAAGTTAAAAATATTGCTTTTTTGCAAAATTGTCGCTCATTTTTTGTTTATAGCGGCGATCAGAAATGACGCAGAGGTGATCAAATACCACCAAAAGAAAGCTCTATTTGTGGGAAAAAAAGGACGCAAATTTTATTTGGGTACAACGTCGCATGACCACGCAATTGTCATTCAAAATGCGACAGCGCTGAAAGCCAAAAATTGGTCTGGACAGGAGGGGGGTTTAAGTGCCCAGTAAGGAAGGGGTTAAGGAATTTAGAGTGAGAATCATTTAAAATACTTGACATTTTCTCATTGATCAGAAGATCGGTTAGAGTGCTGTTCACCATAGCAAACGGAACAGAGGGCTTCTTCCATGCTCTGGCTGCAATAAACAAATACGAATAACAGTTTCTGTTGGTATGAGAACAAGCCCTGAATTGGGCAGTACAACAAGGTGGTTTTAGCATCTCTGTGTATGGGTATATGAAATAAGGAATGTAGGTGTCCAAACACCCTGGACCAAAACCCTATGAGGCGAGGACAAGCCCACCAAATGTGTACTTCATCGCCCTGTTGGCCACATGCAGTGAGTTTTCATGTTCCCCTTGTGTTTGTGTGGATTTTCTGCATAACATAAGGGGGGGTTATTATGTTGCAGCAGGGGAGAGCTCAGGCAGGGCTGACAATACTGCTTGTGGAATTTCTGTGTTCTAGCCTGCCAATGCTGGGAGTGGGGGCCCATCACTGACCACCAATTCTGGAAGGCTGAGAGCTTGCTTGAAATACAGAAGTCCCCCTCTTGGGTGATTGAAACATCTCCATAATAAATACAATAACAAAAAAACAAAAAGCTATTGTGCCTTTTTTCTGCCTCCTCCTCTCTCCTTGTCTATTCTTAGAATGCATATAACTATTCTGTTACTAATTTACCATTCTTTGAAGGGGCATTTAAATTACACGATTGCTTCTTTCTATGAGTGTCGTTGCTGTCACAGCTCTCATAGCTACAGTACAAAGTACAGCGCTGTATCCAGGACAATGTATGAATTGCAACGCAAGAAGCAACCTGCATGGTTTACTCACCTGCCCAGAAGTAACATTTTTAACACCTAAAGCTGAAGTTTAGTTTCAAAAAAATTCCCTACAGCTTTAGTCACATCCCTTACCTGTAATGAAGTACATCCCACTTGTGCATGCAGCTGGATACTGGAGAAGATTTCACTGTAGGGATGCCCTGTCCTCTTCCTGACTCTGAACTTCCAGTGCTGCAATGGTTAACAGCTTTGAGTCTTCAGGCAGAACAGCAGTACAACTGGTCTGACTTGGACAACTCCCTGCTTCCTTCTCCTCCATTGAGAAAAATTCTTTCTTAGGTTGGGTTCACACTACTGCGGATTTCTCCGCATCCAATAGGCATGTCAGGAGATTTTGACCGGGTCTCTATGGAGTGCGATTTGCACAAAAGTCCTGTGCGTCTTCTGGTCCATTTTAGGTCCGAATTGGACCTGAAACGGTGAACAGGGACGCATCGGACCCCTGCTGTGAGCTGCTCCATGCTGCACTGTGAACCCAACCTTAGACCATACTACCTCTTACATGATCTGTGAATGGAGGAAAGTCTCATCAGTCCCAGGACTCTCTTCCCCCATTCACAGGTTGTGTTACCAGCAGTGTAATCAAAGAAAGAACCTTTCTCAATGGAGGAGGAGGAAGGAGGTGATGGGTTTCCATCAGACCAGTTGCACTGTGGTTCTGTCTGAAGACCTGAAGCTGTTAACCATTGCAAGACTGGAAGTTCAGAGACCGGAAGAGGACAGGACATCCCTGCAGTGAAAATTTCTATAGGAATCTTTTTTTGTACAGTAGCTAAATGTCAGCTTTAGGAATAAGTAAAGATACATGTTCCTGGAGTTCTGCTTTAAATTTGAATGATATTGTTCAGTTCTTCTGATGTGCTTAGGGTTGCCACCACATCCCTTTAAAACCGAACACATATTAATTACACAGGTTTTGTGGCTGATTAAGGTTGTAATTTAAGCTCAGTTGGTGTCTTGTTTGCATTAAATTAGCCTCAGAAGCTGTGTAATTCATTTGTGTTTGGGTTTAAAGGGATGAGGTGGCAACCCTACATGTGCTTGTGGGCAGCTTAGCAGTTAGCACTTAAAGCACTGAGGTCCCTTTGCGTGGGTTTCTTCCCACACTCTAAGGGCTCTTTCACACATACGGAACGTTTGGGTCCGCCTGTCAGTTTTTCAGGCGGACCCAAACGGACGCTCCATATACTTCTATGGAGCGGCGGATGTCAGCGGTGACATGTCCGCTGACACCCGATCCGCCAGAAACAGACGGATGGAAGCCCTATTTTCCATCCGCCTATCGGATCGGATGAACACGGACAGACGGTCCGTGTTCATCCGATTCTCCATACAGGAGAATGGAGCTCTGATAGGTCAGTCTCTGCACGGAGTGCAGAGTCTGTCCTGTCATCCGCCGGCTCAGCGGGGATCAACGGATGGATCCCCGCTGAGCAGTGGAGCCTGTCAAAACGGGCTCTGTGTGTGTGAAAGAGCCCTAAGGCAGTGTTTCTCAACTCCAGTCCTCAAGGTGCCCCAACAGGTCATGTTTTCAGGATTTCCTTCAGGTGAAACGGCTGTGGTAATTACTAAGCCAGTGAAACTGATCAAATCACCTGTGCAAAATACTGAAAAGCCTAAAAACATGACCCGTTGGGGTGCCTTGAGGATTGGAGAAAGATATGCTGACAGATTAATTCACTCCTGTCCAAACTACTATTAGCATGGGGGATAATAAAGCTGGTCATGCACAGGTTTTTGCATCTATTCTCGTTCACTTTAATGTCATTCGAAAGTACTTTGAAAAGGCTTTTACCATTCCATTTTGGAATGGACCTACCTGAATGAAAAGCACATTCACTGTTAGTAATGTGTTTGTTTATAAAAAAAAAATTTTATTTCTGCTCCTTTGAAATTTTCAGTCTCTGTGGTCGAAAACGAACATTCATTTGACCCCACTAACAAAAATTGAATAAATGTTCTTAAAACAAAAATTTTCAAATGAAATTCTACTGGTGTATGGGCAGCTTTAGATTGTAAGCTCCTTGAGAGCAGGGACTGATGTGGCAGTACAGGATGTAAATTGTTGGTGTTCTATAAAGACCTGTAATAAAAAATAAATACATTCCTGAGATCTACAATCTGATTTCATAATCTCAGTCCTTCTCATTTTCACTCTTTTTCTCTCCCAGGCAGTTACTTTGCCAGCCACTTTATCATGGGTGGAGAGAAGTTTGAATCCAGCCATCCAGAGGGCTACCTGTTTGGGGAGAACAGTGACCTGAACTTCTTGGGCAGCCGCCCAGTCACGGTAATGTACATGTGTACTGTTGGTTCAGAATCCCTCCTTTAGTGTGTGTACATCTGTGTAACTGACAGATCTTCAGCGCGTAAATTGTTTCACGCAGTAAGCGCATACACGTTTTTCATCCCCATTGATTGACACACCAAGTGATTTCACCCCTCTGCTCACTGTGCCCGTACTGTGCTCCCTCCCTCCTGTGCCAGCCTGTGTTTCAGGGGCATATTAGGATACCGCCGCCTTCTTGGTGGAAGGACAGAGCGCAGTGCTCACACGTGTATGGCTAATCCTGCACAAATGTGTCATTAACCCTCACTGGAGGTGATTAAGTCATCTGATTTTTTTACTGCTCAGGATCTTTGAATTCAATAATACATCCCATCATGCCTGCACACACAGAGCTCGTAATGTCGTATGTGTGTGTTGTTCTTGCTGAAATGGTGTTACTGTCCCTCTGTAGACACAATCTGCTTACCTCTTGCTGTCACATACAATTAACCCCTGCTGCCTTGATTACAGCTATTGCTGATAATTCATTGGTGCAGAGTGTTAACCCAATTATGGCCTGCAGGGTTGCTAACTCATCTGTAATAAGACTTGATGAAATATGCATGTTGCTGGCACTGGTCCACCTCCAGCATCTCCTCTGTGTGAACCGCTTGACATTTTAATATAGAACCTTTTTTTTTTTTTCTGAGCAGTAAGATGATTTTTCTGTATTTTGCGCATGGCTTCCTTTTGTTAATTTTGTTTCCTTTTTGCCTAAAAAAAACAAAACAAAAAAACAAAACCTCGAATGCACTATAGTTTTTCTCAATCAGTAAGGCTGAATAGGTCGCAAAATTCAGATGGTTATGGAATTATTGTTGCATGGATGAATGCCGCACATTGGCATTGTTTATTAAACTGTTATTCCTTCGCGATCATTGGCGTTTTTTTAAAAATGTACAGGGTTATGATGGCTGTACATTTCAAAGTAGTACGGCTCACTTGCAGAGAAATGCTTTGCATTGTCATGAAGTAGTGCTTATTCGTTTTATTTATTTTTTGACAAACAATAAGGACCCCTTCATGCGCTGACATTATTGCATGCATTTTTTGTGCTTTCTGGCACATTGCCTTAATGCAGTCCACTGATTTTGAATAGGCTGACAGCGCACCTCAGTGCACCTAAAAAAGTACCTGCAGCACCTGTTATGTGTTGTTGTGCGTGATAGAGTAGGTATGTTGACAGCTATTACATGTTTACATTGGGGTGCCTTTCTCAATGAAAAGTACTTATCATTTATGTGTGTTGCGGTAATGCAGTAAAATGTTCATTTCACCACAAGTTAGTACAACATACTGTACAGTACATGCGTGAAACCAGCCTAAGAAAAATGTGTGCCCCCCTTACTGCAGGGGTGCTCAACCTTTTGAAGAGCGAGGCCACTTAAAGCAGAGTTCCACCCAAAAGTGGAACTTCCGCTTGAAGAACTCCTTGCCCTCTTACATACCACATTTGGCATGTCATTTGTTTGGGGGGGGGGGGGAGTGGGTACCTGGTTTTACCAGGTACTTCCTGCTTCAGTCTTCTGGCCGCATAGGTGACTCCTCCTCTCCCCTTAGAAGGGCCCCTCCCTCTCTGCAATCTTCTGGGACATGTCACAGGTCTCAGTGATTGCCTGGCCACTAGCAGAGCGAAGCACGACTCGCGCATGCACAGTGCATGCCAAGCCGTGAAGCCATAAGCTGTCACGGCCAGGTGCCCACATTTGCTATCACGGCCCCGCGGAGAGGAGGGGGAGAGGAGTGAGGCGTCAGGCGGCCGCATCGATGGACCGTGGGACAGGTGAGTGGCTGTTTATTGAAAGTCAGCAGCTACACATTTTGTAGCTGCTGACTTTTAATAAACTGAAAAACAGTGGAACTCTGCTTTTAAGTGACTTGATAACCGGTCGTGGGCTACAATGAACTATGAGCTTTTAGTGCACCCCCAAATCACAAATGTTAATGAGCCCTTACTGTCTTGAGCCCCCTTTAAGGCTGTTTTCAAACTGATGCATTGAGGTTTACCTGCACCGCTGGTGCAGTGCATCAACAACTTTCCTGTGGCTTAGATGCACTGAGCCATAGGCGTCTATTATATCTTGCGTGTGTGGTGCACTTCCTGATGGAGCACCAAAAACCCCTGCATACAGTAGTTTTCGTGCACTTTCAGAAAGCACACCAAACCCACAGGATATAATAGAAGTCTATGGCTCAGTGCAGGTAACCCGCAGGAAAGCCGCAGGTGCACTACATGGTACGTGCAGAGCAGTGTAAAAGCAGCTTAATAACCATTTTAAAACTATGCCCGTTGCAAAACTATGATAATATTTGCTAAACTGTGATATTTGATAAACTAACTTTTTATCTTTCACTTTCTGCTGGCAATGGTTCCTGTCCCAGGCAGAGTAATGTCCAATGCATTTCACCTGGGACAGGAGCTGGCGCTATAGAGGAAACATCATCTTATGCGGCTTATGCTCCCTCTGCAGCTGCTTGCTTCCTCCAGAACTGGTTCCATCCACTCTGATACTCTGGGTTGGTGGGTCAGGCCAGCAAACCCTGATCTGGGCTTGCAACCTGCCATCTTGGCATCAGGAGGTCACAGGCTACATCATAGGGCTCCTTGGCCTGCAGCCCACCAGTTGAGCACCCCTACCTACTGTAAAGTGAAACCAGCCTGACAATCAGTGTGTGCCATCTGCTGTACTAACACCTGGCTATATTCCCTGCAATATTGGGCAGATGCATCAAGAGTGGTGCAAGAAAAAAAAAAATGTGCATCCCCCAAAGCATAGTTGGTCAGTGTTGAAGGACATCAGGCTCCTTTCAATTCCTACCAGGGATAAGCTCAGGCTTATTGGAATCCTGGTCCAAACCCACCCAATCTATTTCATCAGAAAGCTGTCACTTTACGATTATAAATGGTCAAGGCATTCCTTGCCCCACAGCTGCACATATTCACACCGCTGGTATATGTGCACCTGCAGGGCAGGGAATTCCTTGACTGCCTATGATTGGTGGTGTGCAGCAACAATTTCCAAACAGGTTAGCTCTGATGGGTTCGGACTAAGACCCCAGTGCGATTGAGCTCAAACCTACTTCTTACACTAAGGAAAAAGCAAAAGAATTGTAAAGGATTTTTTTTTGTCACCCAATTAGATATGAGCTTGATCGTCCTCCTCTAACCAGACCTGAAACTTGCACTCTTTTTTTTGTACTCCAGTGAACTGTGGGCCTGGGTCATTCCCATCCCACAGCCCACCAGTGTTTCTCAAACTTTTTTGTCTTGCGGCGCACCAAAAAAGATGTAAAAATTTTCACGGCACACCTGAAAAGATTTGCAATGCAGCCTCGCCAGTGCCCATCAATGCAGCTTAGCCAGTGCCCATCAATGCAGCCTCGCCAGTGCCCATCAATGCAGCCTCACTAGTGTCCATAAATGCAACCTGATCACTGGGGCAGGGCAAATGGGGTGTATTGGAGGGGGTGGGATGTTGGGGGTGTCAGGGTCTCTCACCTGGCAACTCAGCTCAGCAGGTCCTTGCATGCCATGGCCTCCTAGGGGGTGATGGTCCTGGGGTAAAGTTGCTGCCAGCTCTCAGCCCCGCAGCCCAAGCCAGTTAAGCGCACCGACTCCCTTGCATGTGTTGCCTCCAAGACTCCCGTCTCCAGGAGTTTTAGTTTCCTCTGTGCTTGAGCACAGACTACAACTCCCAGAATGCAACAACAACTGGCTGCCGCGACTGTTACAGTGACTGTGTTCTTCCGAAAATTCCACGGCTTCCAGGCTACCCATGGCCACACATAGTTTGGGCTTTAGGTATACATTAATAGGTCAGATCCAAAAGATTCTGGTGGCTTTAGAACTTGCATCTTATCAATTTGTACATTTCTATCTCTTTCATTTTATAAAACACAGTCATTTTTGGGAGGTAGTGTTGGCGATGTACAGTACATAAAGACACTTTTCTGACCTCATGTATGATAAAAATACAGTGTCTTTATCAGTGGCAGCTGGAGCTCCATCGGTCGGGAAGGGGGGGGGGGGGCGGCAGTCGGATCTGACAACCCAGAGCCCACCATTTTTTGAAGCCTTTGGCTCTAATCACGTGCTTCAAACAAAAAGAAACCCCATTGGAATCTATGCGTCCGGCGCCCTGCATGTAGATTAGGGGGCCAGATGCATGGACGGGGGGGGGGGGGGGTGGTGCTACTGGTCTTAGATAGATGGTATTAGATCTACACCAGTGTTGCCTACCCATTAATTACGTGGATGTAGTGGCTTGGCAAGTACGAGCATAAATGTTATATTTCAGTAGTTCTAAGTAGTCATTTTTAATGGTTGGCTTTTGTGACTGTGGTCTTGTGTTTATGGACTTCTTAATTAGTTAGCCATTCATTGACTCTCCCAATGCTGTTCTTCACTGCACTGCCAGCATGAGCCATATCCATGGTGGAAATATACGTAGCAATTTGTGACCAATTTAGATAACAAACAGTAAATCATTGCTTAAAATATTGAAAGATGTACAACACACTGTATTGTTTCTCACTTGCAGTCGACTATAATATCAATGGAAAATATGATCTAGATGTAGTAATATGATCTAGAGATGATGTAAAAGATTGGAGTTAGGAAATGGTTTTCCGACACACTCTCAGATATTTGTTCAATTGATCAGAGGTGATCATCAAAACTCCTCCCATGGCAAAGTCAAAATGAATCAAGATCTCACTAGATCGATCGATTGGAGGGTCTTTGGTTTGAGATTTGTTTTTAATTTGATCAGTTTAGTTGCATCGTATGATTGATTATATGAATAGTGATACATGTGTGACCACTATAAGGATACCTTAGACTTGATAGCAGGGTTGGGTGGCATGTTTGTGTCTGTAAGTGGCCTCTATACTGCCAAGCCAGCCAGTTACTCAAGGAGTGATTCATTTGGGCAGGTAGAAAACTTGTCCCCATCACCGTTGCTCCTCCTCTAATAAGACAGCGTCATCTTCTAGTCCCTGCTGTGCAGGGGCCAAGCACACAAGGTACTAGAACTCCCAGCATTGCACCCAGAGTTTATGCACCCATAGTATATAAACACCCCTTCTTTCAGAACCCACCACGACCCAACCCCCTTTTCTTAACCCTCATCGTATCTGAAACCCCTTTTTTTGAACATCCACCATACATCTACCCACCTTATTTTTCACCACCGTACCAGCAGCCCTCTTCTCCTACCACCCACTGCATCACTCCTTCTGTCAGTGACCACCCTTTCCTGCACCCCCTTTTGCTCATGACCCACTGTATCTGCAGCCTCCTTCTTTTGCCCACCAACTCAGCATATCGCCTTCTCTCATCACTGACCACACTTGCACCTCTCCTCTCAGCATTGCACTATTACCCCCCCCTCCCTTGCAATCGCAATCAGCCCGCCCCCCAGCATTATCAACCAACCCACCTTCTGTATTCTCTGGCACCCTCCCCACTGCACAATCAAGTAAACCCCTTCTCCTCCACTGGGTCTCCGGAACCAAAGAATCTGAACTTCCCTTTCTCTCAGCACCTATCACACCTGAAGCACCCCTTCTTGCAACAACCACAGAGTGCCTGAACCCTCCCTTCTCTCAACACCCGCCATGCCTCCACCTCATTTCTCTCTCTGCCAACTGAGCCTGCACCCCCTTCTCTCATCATCTCACTTTCACCCTTCTTCTTTCAGCACCTGCTGTGCCTGCACAATGTTCTGCACTCCTAAATACCAATACATGTTTAAACTCCACCCTAGCAGGTGTACAAATAATACAAAAGATATTAAAACATTAATAACACAAATATAAAGTAATGCATATAAACATAAATCATCCCAAAATTTTATAGTGATGATCAATCAGTAAAACAAATGGTCAGTGCATATAATAAAGTGGTATTAAACTGAAACACAAACATTTATTATATCGCAGCTTACCATTTCTTAGATGTGATACATTTGTTTTCTTTTTTTAGGCTTTTTCCCCATTATTTTCACCTGCTGATCCAGCCAGTAAGTCTGTAGTATTTCAGAAGAACAAGCTCTCTTGCAGATGTATCATTTACAGGGATGAGACAAACCATTTACCACTGATAGGGGTGCTTACAATGATCAGCTTTTATTTGTTTACGTAAAACATTTTTTTCCAAAAAGGTAAAACCTGTAACTGATTACAAAGTGTCTGGAGTTTGGCTTCAATTTATTAGTGCATTTAAATGTATAAATAAGTATAAATTATGTACAGCAGGTAAAATAAGTATTGAACACATCACCATTTTTCTACATAAATATATTTCTAAAGGTGCTATCCATACAAAGAAACCAAAACAAATAAGTTCAGAAATTAAGTTTTATGTAATAAAATGGAATGACATGACAATGATAATATTGAACCCATAAAGAAATAGAGGTTCAAAAAGAACGTAATTTCACCATAAACTGGCCACGACCAGGTGCTCCTCACAAGATTTCTGACAGACGAGTGAAAAGAATTATCAGAAGAGTTGTTCAAGAGCCAATGACCACTTATGGAAAGCTCCAGAAAGACCTGAAATTAGCAGGTATAATTGTTTCAAAGATAACCATAAGTTATGCACTCAACCGCCTTGACCTGTATGCACGACTCCATTGCTGAAGAAAAAGCATGTTGAAGCTTGTTTAAAGTTTAGACAAGGCTGTGAAATACCGGGAGAATATAGTCTGATCAGATGAGACCAAAATTGAACTCTTTGAATGCCATAACACCACGTTTGGAGGTCAAATGGCACTGCATATCGCCTCAAAAACACCCCCATAACAACCGTGAAGTTTGGAGGTGGGAACATCATGGTGTGGGGCTGTTTTTCAGCATGCGTTCTGGCAAACTTCATATTAAAGGAAGGATGAATGGAGAAATGTACCAAGACATTGTTGATAAAAATCTGCTGCCATCTACCTGGAGGATGAAGATGAAACGAGGGTGGACATTTCAGTAAGACAATGACCCCAACACAAAGCCAAGGAAACACCCAATTGCTTTCAGAGAAAGAGAATTAAGCTGCCAGAATGGCCCAGCCAATCACCTGACTTGAATTCAATAGAAAATCTATGGAAAGAACTAAAGATCAGAGATCACAGAAGAGAAACCCTCAAGATTTGAAGAATGGGCCAAAATCACACCTGAGCAATGCATGTGACTAGTATTAAATACATTTCAGTTAGCTTGTTTAATACTTTTTCCCTGTGTCATTTCAATTTATTACGCATAACTTTAAAGTGTTACTAAACCTAAAAACGTTTTTTACCTTAATGTATTGTTTGCATTAAGGTAATAAAACGTTTTCCGTTTCTCTGTGCCCCACCTTCCCTGTGTGAAGGAGGAAGAGAGGGTAGAAGAGATCAGCGCTGTGCATGGCTGAATCTTTTCTCCTCTTACTTCCTCTTTACACAGCAAATCGAGCAGCAGCAGGAGCCATTGGCAGTGAAGAGGAAGTGGGGGGGGCGGGCCTAAGTCCCGTTGTGTAAGTCTATGGAGCGCGGCTCCATAGACACACCGGTCGGGAGCGTGCATACTACACTCTCCCCATAGCCAGCGGCTGGCTATGGTAGTCCCAAGAAGAAGAAGAGAAGGAGCCAAGATGGCTGCCAGGGACCCCAGAAGAGGAGGATTGGGGCCGCTCTGATCAATACCACTGCACAGAGCAGGTAAGTATAACATGTTTTAAATTTTTTTTTTTTTTTTTTACTTTAGTAACACTTTAATTTCTGAACTGTTTTGTTCTGGTTTCTTTGTATGTATGGATTGCATGGGTTGTTACCGACATGTAGTGAAAATTTCATGTCAATAGCGCCTATACCAATATATTTACCTAGAAAAATGGTGAAGTGTTCAATACATATTTTACCCGCTGTATATGTACAGTATGTATGTGTGTGTGTGTGTGTGTGTGTGTGTATGTATGTATGTGTGTGTGTGTGTGTGTGTGTGTGTGTGTGTATATATATATATATATATATATATATATATATATATATATTTTTTTTTTTTTTGCCAGTTGTATTGTTTCTCTGTATATATCAGCATGGTACAGAAGCACGATACCTATGAGACAATGCCCCTATCGGACCAGCTGTTTGTCATTCTCC
>BLSH010538127.1:544124-562601 GCA_018402905.1 Glandirana rugosa
AAGATCAGAACAGCAGGTCGAAGACCTTAAACCTTTAGCCGAAAGCTTAGCACGCATGTGTGTTAGCCTAAAAGCCGGTTGTCCGACAACCTGCTGGCAACAACTGGTTATTAGTCTGGCACACACGCCCGGAAATCGCAAACCGACTTCGGTAAATAATAGTTAGTTGACACAAATGAGAAAAATTTAGTATTACTGTTGTCTTTGATGGGTTTACTGGGACTAGTTTTGGAATGTATGGGACCACTAAAACCGGACTATCGTACGTGTGCTCAACTGTGTTTTCCCCAAACTTACCGATAATTTCCATTGGTAAGAGTGGACACTAGACAAACGTGACCTTTTATACACACACACTAATTGCAAGCAAACAGATCACAGGTGAGAATGGTTACCTTTAATAGCCATTCAAACCCCTTTTGTGTCAACTCGTGTGCATGCTATCAGGCCAAAATCACCAGGGTATGTAAGGTTTTGATCAGGGTCATTTGGGTAGTTTCTGTTGTCATTATGATTTAAAAAGAGTAAACACAGTTGATTGATAATAAATGGCTTCAGCCAAACGCTAAAGGCCCGCACACACGGTCTGATTATTGGTCAACAACGGTCGTCCAACAGCCTGTTGGCCGAAAATCCGATTGTGTGTACGCACGATTCGAAAGCCGATTTCCAAATTCCAGAAGCTGGACGACAAGACTAGAAAACTTGTGTTAGCCAACAAGGCTGATTGTTGGCTCACGTGTACAGAAGTTGGCCAACAAAAAGTTGGAAGTGTAAACACGCATGCTCGGAATCCAGAAATTGTTTGGTCTTGTAACCTGTGTTCATTATTCACAAATCACATTCACATGAACTTCCTCGTTATACGCTCGTAACACTTCACTACTCTCGTCTTTGTTGGCTGATTACTTGACTTATGTCAGTACGCTAGACCAAACCGCCGTCACCCAATTTTGGACAAAAGTTGGACGTTCGGTTGACCAACCATCAGCTCGTGTGTACGAGGCTTAACCATGAGCAAAAGAAATGTTTTTGTGTTCTCATTCATATTCTCTGAAAAATGGCCAAAAAAAAAAAATCATAAATTCTGCCAGGGGGTATGTAAACTTATGAGCACAACTGTATTTATTTACAGCGTGGCAGTGAAGGTTTTTATGGGTTAAAACATTCAGCGGGAGTAATATATTTCCTGTGTTGGTGGTTAGTGGGATTAATAAATCCCCTGTGATGGTGGTGAGAGGGAGTAATAAATGCCCCTGGGTCTGTGGTCAGTGGGGTAATCCAATACCCCTTTGTTGGTTGTCAGTAGTGTAATAAATTGCCTTAAGTCAGTGGTGAATGGGATTATTAATAATTGCCCCTTTGTTGGTGGCCAGTGGGAGTATTAAATCCTCTTTGTTGGTGGTCATTGGGAGAAATAAATGCCTCTGTGTTGGTGGTAGGTGGGAGTAATAAATCCTGAGTATTGTTGGCCATTAGAAGTAATAAATCCCATTAGTTGGTGGTAAGTGGGAGTAATAAATGCCTGTGAGTAGTTGGTCATTGGGAGTAATAAATCCCCTGTGTTGGTAGTCAGTGGGAGTAATAAATGCCCCTGTGTTGGTGATCAGTGGGAGTAATAAAAGCCCCTGTGTTGGTGATCAGTGGGAGTAATAAATGCCCCTGTGTCGGCAGTCATTAACAGTAGTAAATGTCCCTGGGTTGGTCATTAAGAGTAATAAATGCCCTATGTTGGTGGTCAGTGGAAGTAATAAATGTCTTATGTTGGTTTTCAGTGGGAGAAATGGATCCCGTGTTGGTGGTCAGTGGAATTAATAAATATACCTGTGTCAGTCATTAAGAGTAATAAATGCCACTGTGTTGGTCATTAAGAGTAATAAATGCCCCTTTGTTGATGGTCAGTGGGAATCATAAATAGCTTGGCAACAATGGAAATAATATATGGCAGGGTGTCCATATTGGTAAAAAATGTCCCTGCGCCAGTCATACATGGGTGAATGGTGCCCCATCTTTGGTGACCAGTGATCTGTGTCTAGACTCCGTGTTCTGTGACGGCCAGGACTATACAGGCAGCAGGAGAACATTCTGTAGAAGATTGCCAGGTCCTTGAATGCTCTGTATTCCCACTGCCACTCCACACAGCGATGTCCTCTGTGCAGTAAGTAAAAGCCCTGCATGGAGGACCTTCTCATTGCAGGGACTGGTAAACTGCAACCAATGAGTCAGTCCCAAGGTCCATAGTTTGGGGACTGATGGTTCCTGGATCAATTTCCTGACATACATGGATCAGAACAATTCCTGGAACCACTGCTCATATAGGTTCATGATTATTTCAAGAAATGTGTGTCATAAGCAGAATCCAAGTTTCATTTCTCCTGTGTAAGAATGGAAACTAAAACCGAGTGACTTACTTCTGACACCATTTCTTCTTTTGTTTTCATCTACTTTCTTTAAGAACAGCTCAGTAGAGTTGGAATGTAAATGAATGAGGACACTCCCTGGGATTCATAAGGAGGGTTTGTCTGCTGTCCATAAAAGAAATTATGCAATCCAAGACACATTCATGTAACTGTCGGTAACGTGTATATGAAATTGTTGCAGAATTGTCTGCGACACAATACTTACATGTGCGACAAACTTCACTCCAACATGAAAGAGGTCTTATTTACAGTACTTCAATCGATATGGCAGTATTTCTTAATGCGATTGTCACAGTAATAGTGGTAGAATGTGTTGCACATAAGAATCACATGAATTTGGTGCAGGACTTTATATTATAGTTATACTTTATAGTTATACTTTAAGTATAACTAAAGGCAAAACTTTTTTTTTTTTTTAGTTTTGGGCAGAGTAGAAATGGATTAGAACCCCTGTCAGTTCTTATTGCTGTCTGTTTAAAGTGTTTGTTACCCTTAAAAAAATAAATGGATTCTATTCCATTTCAGCCCCAGAAGGATTTACCTCCTTAATGACCAGGCCATTTTTTACGATACTGCACTGCGTCGCTTTAATTGACAATTGCGCAGTTGTGCGACGTTTTACACAAACATAATTGATGCCCTTTTTTCCCCCACAAATAGAGCTTTGTTTTGGTGGTATTTGATCACCTCAGACCGACCATTTTGAAAAAAAAAAACAATATTTTATACTTTCTGCTATAATACCTATCCAAAAAAAATATAACAAAACAAATGTATTCATTAAGTTTAGGCCAATATATATTCTTCTACATATTTTTGGTAAAAAAAAAATTGCAGTACGAGTATATTGATTAGTGAGATATCCCCTGTCAGAATGGGGATCCGCCTTGTTTACATAGGCAGATCCCCGTTCTGCCTCTGTATACTGTGATCGTGGGTTGCCAGCAGACATCGAGTACCCTACAGTATCACATGCAGGTTTGAGCAGTCAAGCTGACTTGCCCCCGTATATGTACAGTGGCTGGTCAGAAAGTGGTTAAAGCATGTTATACAGCACAGTGCTTGTGCTGTGTAATTTGGTCCCCTGTATCACTTTAAATACCTAGCTGATCCTGCCTGGTTCTGCCCTCCCCCCATGTAAACTGACCACAGTTAATGACGGCTGCTGAGACCTGACACCGTGGTCAGTTTACGTGCCTCCATCATCCAAAGCTCTCCTGTGTCCTCCTCTGTCCTCTCTCCCCCCTCCCTGCCTGTCAGCTCTGTGTCAGGGCCCACCCCCTCCTGCTGTTAAAATAACTTCTACATCTTTATATAATCCTCTGTGTTTCCTAATGACAGGTGCCCCTGTGTATCTGCCTTATAAAAAACAATGCCATCTATACCTTATTTCATAGCGCTGCTCGGCACTCACTTGACCAGCTGCCTCTCTCCACCTTTCTGCCTCTCCTCCTCTCCTGATGTCAGAGGGAGATTCTTGGCCCTTCCCGCTCTAGCTGTCAGATCGGGAGGGGAGAGGCAGCCGGTCACGTGAGCGCCGAGTGGCGCTCTGAAATAAGGTATAGAGGCCATTTTTTTAATAAGGCACATGCACAGGGGCAGCTGTCATTAGGAAACACAGAGGATTGTATAAAGATGACAGAGTGGCTTAAAAACCTATTTAAGTGATTCCTGATTGATGATTCACAAACAATTTTATTTCTTACCATAAGGACTTTCCGATATGACCCATCTGTCAGTTTTTCATTAAGCCTGATCAGAAGCTCCTTGCAGCTCTATGGGCGGCTGTATTTAAAGAGATTTATGTCCGTTTACATCCACCTACCTCCTAGTCCATTCAGGTCCTAAAAAATAAAAGAAATCCGAAAAGGACTGCGTTCTGTTCTAAACATGATGGAACAAAGATGGCCTGATGTAAGCGGTCACAAGTCCGTTCATATACAGTTGCCCTTAGAGCCAACACAGGTCCGCCACGGTCCGCTGTCAAAATGCAAACTGAGACTGAATAGGCAAGGATATCACAAATCACTGATGCCTGTGCTGTTCATCTCTGATGCTGCAAGAGGGTCTGTTCTTGTGTGAAAGGAACCTAAGGTATCATAAAATTTGTCCTATGCTAAAAAAAAGCCATAAAAAAAACAACATGGGCTTCCTCTTCCTCTGTTTTAGCATGTGGGCAGTTGGCAGTTTTGCCCTGCAGTTTGAGGACAGGGTAATGTGTGTTTCAGTGTATGGCACTGTTTACTTTTTTCTTCTTTTAAAATTTTATGTGAAGTGTCATGTAGTGGCAATTTATTCATGCCTCTGCACAGCAGTGCAGTGACAGGCGGTGCCATCTGCTGTGCTGTGGAAATGTACAGCATGTCTGCATTTTTCTGCTCAGCATATCACACCAGCCTTGTGGTGTAATCGGGGCACATAGGAAAACAAATGTGTGCCCTTGTGGTGACTGGAGTTTAACCAGTGCAGAGAATTGGCAGTTGCCGCGCACCGCGTGAACGGGACCTGAGTATAGTTTCTATGGACAACAGTTCCACTTGTGCTTGTTCTCTTCCCTTGTCATACATCATCTGGAATATTTGCGTGATTAGTTTCCATTTATTTTTTTCTCCAGAGCCCCCCTCCGTCCCTGCAGGGCAGTCATGTATCAGCACATGGCTCTGATTGAGGTTGACATGCAGCATTAAATATAGAACTGCGTTTTCCAACTCCGTGTTCAGCCCCAAAGGCCGTACCTAAAATAAGAATTTACAACTGCCACTAATATACCCTGTGGTTTTGGTGGGCATATTTTTACATTTGGGGTAAATTAAATAATCATGGAAGAATTCATCTGAGCATACAGAGATTATTCATTTATTTTTTTCTGTATTTAAAAAAAAAAATGTGTCCAAACTTTCCAACAAGCAGCCTGCCCGTCATGCAGTGACAAGGTTAAACACTTATTCTCAAAGGGGAGATGCGATTCTGGTTACCCCAAAGTGGCAGCACAGATGGAGGGCACATGTAGTTTGTAATAAATATCCAGATAAATATAGCTCTATCCAGAGCCAGTCACTCCGTGACAACATGAAGAACATGTGACAACATGTGGCTTCCTTACTTGTCAACACATGGTTACATTTTCTGTACATCCCAACAATACGTGTGTCTTATTTTCTCTCTTTGGTTCTTTAAAAAAAAAAAAAGCAAACAAAATTTGAAAGCATTTTGTACTGTAATATTTGTTTGATAACTATTGATCCTGACAGAAATCTTGAGAGCTCTGCCTGTGCTGTGCTCTTATCCATGCTCATTTTTTGCAGCCCTTTTTGTGGACTACAAAGCACCCCCCATATGTTACAGAAAAGAGGAAAGGGGGAGATGTTGTATAAGTCTTTCCTATGGTGACAGTGCTGCTTTACATTTGTGTTCCTGGGTTTTGATACACTTTAACAAGAACACATTTAAAGGCCAACTCTGGGAATTCTAAAAATGAACCCTTGCCGTGGGCCTGCCCCTGCACTGCACTGCAAAGGCTAACTGCTCATTTAGGCCTCATACACACAGATGTTTCTAAAAAAAATAAACAAAACGTCGGGCCCGACGTCAAGGAAAAAAAGTCGGCGTTTTTCTGCGTTTTTGATCGTTAGTGAGCGTCGGCGTCAGTAGGCGTTTTTTAAAAAAAATCATCCCTCTGCTATTTTTCAACCTAAAAACGTTGGCGTCAAAAAACGCCGGAAAACGCCGGTATAATAATAGGTGGCGTTTGTTGGCATATTGTGGCGTCGGCGTCAAAAAATGCCAAAATGTTACAGCCTCAGAACGCAATGGCTGTGGGTTCTAGTTTCAGCTCACTAACGCCGATGTCATCTACAGCTCAAAAACGCCAACGTTTTTATGGGGCTATTGACTAACATGGAGAGCTGCAAAAAATGCCAGAAAACGCCGGCGTCAAAAAACGTCCATGTGTATGAGGCCTTAAGTCTAGGGGAGAGGAGAAACACTTTAACTTACCTGACCCTCCACTAACCTGGCGCCAATGGTGTTCCGCCATACTCTGTTGTTGGACCCTGCATTGGTCTTGATGGCTTCAGAGCACCTGGACCAGTGGAGCATGAGTGCAGCAAGGACTGGTCTAGCAATGTGGAGGACCAGAAGATTAGGTAAATATACTTAAATGAGCAATTAACCCTTGCACAGCAAGCCTAGCCCCAGTGCAAGGGATCATTTTTCTTTTCAAAACTTTCATTGAGTTTTAAAAGGTAACAGCTAAAGTATGCCCATGCAGGGGCTATAGTATCAGTAAGTTGGATTTGAACATCAAGTAGCAACCCACAAATTACCTAGGTATAGGCAGCCATCTAGTTTCAGAGAAGATGTCTCCTGATATTAAACCCAAGAATGAGGGTCTATAACACCAGGCCAAATGTAGTTGAAACAAAATAGTCAGCAGGGAACAGAGGAGACCTAAAATGTAAAAAAAGGGAAAACCAAATGAAAAAGAAGAAAAAAAAGGAATGGAGGGTTAGGAACGGGGTATAAACGTTACAGGCTTGGATGATGAATCCAAGAAGTCTTGAGGAGTTCCAGGTTTTAAAAGCGTACGCAAGCCAAGGCTCCCACATTAAGGAATTGAGATTGGGTATCCTTAATATGACCTGGTGAACACAAATGAATGACATTTTTTTTCCAATGCAGCACCAGGAACATAATCTACATGAACTGTGTCCCATATCTAGCTGGTTGCTGCATAGTGTAGAAATCTTGCTCCTGGGGCCTCCACACAGCATTGACCGTCTGGTGCTGCTTGGGGTTCACATCAGCTACTGTGAGTGTGAAAGAGTTTCAACACTCGCCTTTTCCATTTGTAGAACTTGGACTATTCTTTCCCAGAATGCAAAGCGCACTATGAATGGAGGATGGGCAGATGAATGACAGGATATACCACCTCCAATCACAGGACATTTTGCATTCTGGGATAAAATACTAAAGCCTCATACACACGTGCTGATTGTCGTACGACCGCATGTCCAACTTTTGTCCAAATTGGCTGTCCATGGTTTTGTCTAACGTACTGATGGTAGTAAAGTAATCATCCGACAAAGGCGAACGTAGTGACGTGCTACGAGCGTATAAAGAGGAAGTTCAGGTGAATGTGAATTGTGAATTACGGATGCATATTTACACACCCCCGAACACTTTCTGGATTCCGAGTATTTGTGTTTACACTTCCAACTTTTGTTGGGCCAACTTCTGTACGCACGAGCTGAAAATTGGCAGACAACTTCTGTTGGACTATAATTGCAAATTGGCTGTCGAATCGTGCGTACTAACAGTTGGATTATCGGACAACAGGCTGTTGTACGACCGTTGTTGGCCGATAATCGTATTGTGTGTATGGGCCATAAGAGTTCTATGAATAAAAGAGGTTGGTGAAAGGGGCGAGCAAGTGGCACAACTTTTTCACACTCACAGTGGCTGATGTTAACCCAAGCAGTGCCGAGAGATCATCACTGTGGGAAGGACCCAGTAGCAGTGGGGAGAAGATTACTATGCTATGCAGCAGCCAGCCGGATGTACAGTCAGGTCCATAAATATTGGGACATCGGCACATGTTTTTGGCTCTATACACCACCACAATGGATTTGAAATGAAACGAACAAGATGTGCTTTAACTGCAGACTTTCATCTTTAATTTGAGGGTATTTACATCCAAATCAGGTGAACAGTGTAGGAATTACAACAGTTTGTATATGTGCCTCCCACTTTTTAAGGGACCAAAAGTAATGGGACAATTGGCTGCTCAGCTGTTCCATGGCCAGGTGTGTGTGTTATTCCCTCATTATCTCATTTACAAGGAGCAGATAAAAGGTCCATAGTTCATTTCAAGTGTGCTTTTTGCATTTGCTGTCAACCTCAATATGAGATCCAAAGAGCTGTCACTATCAGTGAAGCAAGCCATCATTAGGCTGAAAAAAACAAAACAAACCCATCAGAGAGATAGCAAAAACATTAGGTGTGGCCAAATCAACTGTTTGGAACATCCTTAAAAAGAAGAAACGCACTGGTGAGCTCAGTAACACCAAAAGACCCGGAAGACCATGGAAAACAACTGTGGTGGATGACCGAAGAATTCTTTCCCTGGTGAAGAAAATACCCTTCACAACAGTTGGCCAGCTCAAGAACACTCTCCAGGAGGTAGATGTATGTGTGTCAAAGTCAACAATCAAGAGAAGACTTCACCAGAGTGAAATCAGAGGGTTCACCACAAGATGTAAACCATTGGTGAGCTTTAAAAACAGGAAGGCCAGATTAGAGTTTGCCAAACAACATCTAAAAAGCCTTCTCAGTTCTGGAACAACGTCCTATGGACAGATGAGACCAAGATCAACTTGTACCAGAGTGATGGGAAGATAAGAGTATGGAGAAGGAAAGGAACTGCTCATGATCCAAAGCATACCACCTCATCAGTGAAGCATGGTGGTGGTAGTGTCATGGCGTGGGCATGTATGGCTGCCAATGGAACTGGTTCTCTTGTATTTATTGATGATGTGACTGCTGACAAAAGCAGCAGGATGAATTCTGAAGTGTTTCGGCAATATTATCTGCTCATATTCAGCCAAATGCTTCAGAACTCATTGGACGACGCTTCACAGTGCAGATGGACAATGACCCGAAACGTACTGCGAAAGCAACCAAAGAGTTTTTTACGGGAAAGAAGTGGAATGTTATGCAATGGCCAAGTCAATCACCTGACCTGAATCCGATTGAGCATTTATTTCACTTGCTATAGACCAAACTGAAGGGAAAATGCCCCAAGAACAAGCAGGAACTGAAGACCGTTGCAGTAGAGGCCTGGCAGAGCATCAACAGGGATGAAACCCAGCGTCTGGTGATGTCTATGCGTTCCAGACTTCAGGCTGTAATTGACTGCAAAGGATTTGCAACCAAGTATTAAAAAGTGAAAGTTTGATATATGGCTGTTAATCTGTGTTACTTTTGGTCCCTTAAAAAGTGGGAGGCACATATACAAACTGTTGTAATTCCTATACCGTTCACCTGATTTGAATTTAAATGCCCTCAAATTAAAGTTGAAAGTCTGCAGTTAAAGCACATATTCTTCGTTTCATTTCAAATCCATTGTGGTGAAGTATAGAGCCAAAAACATTAGAATTGTGTCGATGTCCCAATATTTATGGACCTGACTGTAGGATACACTTCATGAGAGGTAAGTTATGTCCCAGGCTCTGCATAGTAACAGAAAAAATGTGGCTTAACTTCAGTTTCAGCCCTAAACAGCAGCACAGCTTGGTCCAGTTTAGTGATTAATCTATCTTCAAGCTGGCTTCTCATAGCATGTTGTGTACCAGTACTCAGTCAGGTTGGTCAGTACTGTAGGCCAATCAGACTTTATTGCTGAATGGCCAAGATCAAAGAGGTGGTGATTCATGCATTCATTAGCAACGCATTTCTAGTGGTGTGAATCTAGAAGGGCTAGTTTACACTTGCTTCAAAACAAGGCTTCGGACACGCTTTGTTAAAGCTCTCTGAATTCCAGTCAAAGGTCCTGTCACTAAATAAAATGGTTAGCTTACAGTCCTGTATACACCTTGCTTTTGATGAAGCTTCGGTGAGGATTTGGTGAGGGTTTGTAGGGCTTCAATGAGGCTTCGGTGGGGTTTTGATGGGGCTTCAAACAAGCTTTGCCATAGACTTCTATGGAGGCTTTGAAGACGCTTTGAAGCACCACTAAAGCTACATGGGGTATAATTTTTAAAGCAAAGCAAAAGCAGGTGTAAACAGGACTGTAAGCTAACTATTTTATTTAGTGACAGGAGCGATAACAAAGCCCTGTCCTGCAAACTAGCCATTAATGTACGTTGAAGCCGAAGCAAGTGTAAATGCGCCCTTAAAGTCTTTTGTCAAATTTATGAAACCTGTGCAACATATTCATTGTTATTAGCAATGTGTGCGACAAGTTCATGCTATTTTATTTGTGACACTTTTACTATCTTTCGCTAATGTTGGGACAAGTTTATAAAGAAATCCCACTATGTCAGTGACAAAGGAAATAGAGATAAATAAGGCCTCTTCCACACTGGAGTAAGTTGTGTCGTGTGTAAGAATTTTGTTGCAGACAAAATTCTGAATCAGTCGCAAGTTGCATCATTTGTTGCACTACTGAGAGACCGATGTCTTTATGACTATTCATGAATTTCATGGAGTCTGTACCCAGTGGCAGATTTATATTGGGCCAGACTAGTCATCCGCCCAAGGATCCCAGTGGATCCAGTGCCTGCCTGTACACAGTTTATCCACTTCACTGTATAATGTAACAGGCTTTAGGGAAACACATCAATATGTAGCTATAGGAGGCATCTCCCAACGTCTGTTCCCACTCTATTACATTGCGCTATGGTGTATATTCTAATAGCATTTTCTGTCTTCCCTTTTATAGTTCCCATATGCGGCACCTTCTCCACAGGAGCCAGTGAAAACACTACGCAGTCTGATCAACATCCGCAAGGACACGTTGCGTTTAGTAAGGTGACTGAACAAATTTTTAGTTTTTTGTGTGGCGGTATGTGTAGTAAGATGCTTCTAAACATTATCTTTTTCCTTCTTAGAGAATAAAAGAATAAAGAGCATAATTTACAGTTTTTGAACACCATAAAAAAGATTGTTTGAAAAAGTAAAATTATTTTATTTCATAAAAGTAAACCTGTAGTGAAGTCCGAAGCCTGAGCTGGGGGTGTTGAAGCTGTAGAATAGCCTTTTCAGCAGCCTTTTTCCCAGGATGCTTTTGCCCAAGCACCCTGGGGTGCCTTCAGGTTTCTTCAGTGGTGCTTTTGGCAAAATGCCTAAAAATTGCCCAAACATTGTATACAAGCCAGCAAGTGGATCAAGCCCGCCTTTTAATTACAGAGTCACAGGTTTTCATTGTGCACCGTTACAACCATCCAGCTGCAGGCGTCCTAACGTACAGTGTTGTCATTAGTTGCTAGTGAGCTGAGTGAGGGGGAGAAACTGAGGGAGAAGAAAAATGCTGGGTGTTCTGCATGTGTGGCTATTGCTGCGTTATGTGAACCTATTAGTTTAGCTTTTTAAATTTTAGAATGGGGTGCCTGGAGAATTGCAGAATTTTATGCCCTGGCTTACAAAAGGTTGAGAAACACTGCTCTGGAGCCTGAGCTGGAGGTGTTGGAGCAACTCTAGAGCCTGAGTTGGGGGTGTTGGGGCAACTCTAGTGCCTGAGCTGGGGGTGTTGGAGCTGAGGGTTGCAGAGCAAGCCTAGAGCAGGAGCACAACATCTGAAGCCAGTGCAGAGACAAACACGGAGCACTGCCAACCCAACATTAGGGTCTACCTTTTATTTTTTTCCTTTTGGAAAGTGGAAGTTCGGCCTAAAACTAAAATCTCTAAATCTACTCACAGCCACAATCTAAAACTAACCTATCTAGCCCTGTAAAGCAAATATATGTGCCTTTTCTGAAGCCTCTCTGGTCTCCAGCAGCAGATGCTGTGTACAGTACACATCCGACAACGGCTGGGAAGTGGTGACATCGCCCATTGAGTTACTATGGGGCTTCCGTTGTCGGCTGCCTGTCCTGCACACGCCTACACAAAGAAGCCGCCGCTGACAGCTCAGCTTGGGACTGGACTGGGCCAGCTTCAGAAAAGGTATGTTTAGCTATTTTTTTTTTCTTTACAGAGTGTGACGTATTGCGAGGCGCCATAATGGACGGGCGATACTTGTCGCCTCGCATGCAATGACTTGGAGGCGGCTAGAGAGAGTCTGACCTGGGTTTTTCCAGCCACTGTGGTAGAGCTGGTCCCGGCCTGAACTTTCTGCTCCACCAAAGCCCTCTCCACCTGCAGTTAATGAGCAGGAAGAGAACAGAGGGGAGCTCAATCCTGAATCTCAGTGGAGGAAAGCAGAGAGAGCTCTGTGTGCTATTTTGGACTCAGAACAAGGTTTGCATTGTGCTCATGTTTTGTGGGTGTTGGGGCCAGCCCCACACTGTATAGTGAGGAATCACGATTGTTCGTTTAGCACCAGACGGTGAGGTTTTGTTTTCTGTTTTTATTAGTTTGAACCTGCAAACCTTTTACAATAAACCTGGCAAGCTGCCAGATTTTAAAGAAGTTGGCCTGCCTGCTGAGTATATTTCCTCCGAAAAGCGATCTCCACAAGCTAATCTGCCACACGTGGTGGACTCACAAACTGCTGCAGCACAGCAGGAAGAAAGTCTCAGACAACATAAGGCCCAGCAGGAAATCAACCGCCAGCTGGTAGAGGCTCTCGTAGAGTCAAATAAGGGGTCCGCACCTCCTGTGCCAGCGGAACAAAAGTTCATCCGTGTCAGTTACCATCTGCAGAAGATGACACCTACGGATAATGGGGAGGTGTACCTCACTACTTTTGAGAGAGTTGCTGTGCGGGAAGGATGGCAAAAAGGACAACGGTCGAGACTTCTAGCACTTTTTCTGACAGGTGAGCCCCAAAAGGTCTATTTTGGTTTAGAGCCCAATAAGGCCCAGGACTATGAGTCTCCAAAAAGGAGATACTCGCATGCCTGGGTGTCACCATGGCAGTCCGGGGTCAATGGGTCAATCAGTGGACCTACCGCATGGACCAGCCACCCCACTCCCAAATGTTTGACTTGATCCATCTCACGAGGAAGTGGTTACAGCCAGAGACTTTGCCAGGCCCTCAGATCGTGGAGCGTGTGGTCATGAATCGGTATCTGCGTGCGCGCCCTGTTATTTTGAGGAAGTGGGTCAGCCATGGGTCGCATAGAGAAGAAAATGTGTGTGATTGCTATTGACGGGAAACCCGTCACTGCGCTACTTGAGTCTGGCAGTGTGATAACGTTGGTCAAAAGCAGCTGTGTAAATCCAGCAAGGTTACACCCTAGCACTGTCGGGGTTATTTGCATCCATGGGGATACTCGTGACTACCAGACGGCGCTGCTCGAGATTGACACCCCTTTCGGCAGAGTGACCCATTCAGTGGGAGTGGTACCTTCCCTGCTTAATGAAGCCCTAGTGGGGAGGGATTGTCCCCATTTTTGGAGGTTGTGGGGAGGGTACAGAGAGCCTGGAGGCGAGAGCTCCCCCTGCTGAGGAGGCACGGGAGTTCTCACCAGACACTTTTTGTCAAACAGAAGGAGAGATTGGTGGCAGGATCGAGGAAGAAGGAGACCCTCTTCCTTTTCCTGTAATGGCTGGGGAGCCGGAGGAGCCGGAATATAGCTCCCAGCTGGTGGCTAATGACCCAGAAAATGTCTTTGACCCTGACTGTGAGAGTGAACCGAATGTAGTCTTGGAGGTCCGGAGAGAGGACTTCTGTACAGAGCAACTACGTGATGTCGCTCTCCTTAGCCAGAGAAAACGTGAAGGTGATGGATGGGGAACCAGTGGACCTTAATTGGGGGGTGTCTTTTCCCTAAATGACTCTTAAAAATTATTTGTTGTACCAGGTGGTAAAACGCGGGGAGGACGAAAGTAGAACCGCTAGTGGTTTCCCAAACTCTTCCACAGGATGGTGCTAGATCTGGCTCATGGTCATGTAATGGGGGGGTCATCTGGGTATAGAGAAAACCAAGGAGAGAATAACCCAGAAGTTCTTCTGGCTTGGGCTGCATGCAGAGGTCAGGAAATATTGTGAATCATGTCCCGAGTGTCAAATTACTGCACCATCTCCCAATTTCCGTAGCCCCCTTGTCCCACTGCCCATCATTGAAGTGCCATTTGAGAGAATTGGCATGGATCTGGTGGGGCCAGTGGTAAAGTCTGCTTGGGGCCACCAGCACATTCTGGTCATACTCGACTATGCAACACGCTATCCTGAAGCCATCCCCTTGCGGAACACCTCTGCTAAGACTATTTCCAAGGAGTTGGCCTATGGGTTTAGTCGGGTGGGTATCCCAAAGGAGATCTTAATGGATCAGGGCACCCCCTTTATGTCCAAAGTTACTAAGGAATTGTGCAAATTGTACAAAATATCCCATCTCCGTACTTCTGTTTACCACCCCCAAACTGACAGTCTGGTGGAAAGGTTTATCAAGATCCTTAAAAGTATGTTGTTAAAAAGGTGGTGGATAAAGATGGGAGAAATTGGGATTTTCTGCTACCATATCTCATGTTGAGAGATTCCACAGGTGTCTACGGGATGTTCTCCGTTTGAACTCTTGTATGGTAGACATCCCAGGGGGCTGCTAGATGAAACGTGGGAAGGAGTGGCTACCCTGTATAGAAGTGTCATAGAGCATATATCCTTAATGCAGGCTCGAATCGCAGCTGTTCTGCCTCTTGTCTGGGAACATATGGAGGGTTTATAATCGGGGTGCCAAGACCCGAAATTTCAAGCCCGGGTACAGAGTGTTGGTACTAGTCCCCACTGTTGAAAGTAAATTCCTAGCAAAGTGGCAGGGTCCCTTTGAGATTATGGAAAGAGAAGGGGAGGTAAACTATAAGGTTTACCAGCCGGGGAAAAGGAAGCTGGAACAAATCTACCATGTTAATCTCTTAAAACCGTGGAGGGACAGAGAGAAGTTAGTGGCCGTGCCAACCCCTCAAAAGGACAGGGTACCAATGACCTCGGATATTCCCATAACCGAGTCCTTGTCACTGACGCAACAAAACTACGTCAAGGAATTTACAAGTCAAAATCGAGACTTGAGACTTTTTCTCTCCCCTTCCTGGACTGACCACCGTAATACAACATAACTAACATAGTTACAGAACTCGGGGTCCTCATAAATGTAAAACCCTATCGGATACCTGAGGCTAGACGGGGACGATGGTGAAGGAAATAAAAACATGTTGGAGTTGGACGTGATAGAGGAGTCCCACAGCGCCTGGTCGAGCCCCATACTGCAGGTCCCAAAGCTCGATGGCACTATCGGGTTCTGTAACGATTTCAGGAAGCTGAATGACGTGTCTAAGTTTGACGCATACCCAATGCGGCGGGTTGAAGAACTTGTGGACAGGTTGGAGGTGCCCAGTACATAACAACCTTAGACCTAACTAAGGGCTACTGGCAGATTCCCCTAATGAAGTCAGCGAAAGAAAAAACTGCCTTCTCTACCCCCGAGGTGGTCCTTTCATTACAAGCGAATGCCGTTTGGTCTACATGGGGCCCCTGCATCCTTCCAGAGGATGATGGACAAAACTTTGAGGCTGCATTGGCCCTATGCTGTGGCCTATCTGGATGATGGGGTCATCCACAGCCCAGATTGGGAATCACATCTGCCCCGAGTGCAGGCAGTGGTAGATTCGCTGAGGGTAGCAGGTTTAACAGCCAACCCGAAAAAGTGTGCCATAGGTCTGGAGGAGGCCAAATACCTTGGGTATGTTATTGGTCGGAGTCTGATCAAGCCCCAGACCAATAAGATTGAGGCCATTCAAAGCCCCAACCGGTGAACAAAAAACAGGTTCGGGCCTTCCTGAGGATTACAGGGTATTACCGATGCTTCATCCCAACTTTGCCACCATTGCCGTCCCTTTCACTGACCTGGCGCACGGTAGAGCGTCAGGAATGGTTAAGTGGAGTCCCGAGGCCGAGAAGGCCTTCCAGAAGTTGAAACAAGCCCTTTGTGTACAACTGGCACTCGTAACCCCAGACTTCACAAAGGACTTTGTGGTTCAAACCTACGCCTCTGATGTGGGACTAGGTGCTGTTCTGTCCCAAATCAGAGACGGTGAGGAACACCCAGTCGTATACTTCAGCAGGAAAGTTAATAGGCATGAAATGAATTATGCCATTGTGGAGAAGGAGTGCCTGGCTATCAAGTGGGCCTTAGAGGCCCTAAAATACTACCTGCTGGGAAGGTCATTCAGACTAGTCACTGACCATGCCCCCCTTAAGGGGATGTGTAACAACCGGGAGAAAAATAGCCGGGTGACTAGGTGGTTCCTGGGCTTACAGCCGTTTTAAGCTCTCAGTGGAACACCGGGCCGGAAGGCTCCAAAATAACGCAGATGGTCTTTCCCGGGCCCACTGCATGGTCGAGACAGTTGCTCCGCCCCAGGGGCTTGAGCAGAGGGTGGGGGGGGGGGGATATGCGACGTTATGCGAGGCACCATAATGGACGGGCGATACTTGTCGCCTTGCATGCGGTCACTTGGAGGCGACTAGAGAGAGTCCGACCTGTGTTTTTCCAGCCACCGTGGTAGAGCTGGTTCCGGCCTGGATTTTCTGCTCCACCCGAAGCCCTCTCCACCTGCATTTAATGAGCAGCAAGAGAACAGAGGGGGGCTCGGTCCTGAATCTCAGTGGAGGAAAGCTGAGAGAGCTCTCTGTGCTATTTTGGACTCAAAACAAGGTTTGTATTGTGCTCATGTTTTGTGGGTGTCGGGGCCAGCCCCACACCGTATAGTGAGGAATCACAATTGTTAGTTTAGCGCCAAACAGTGAGGTTTTGTTTTCTGTTTTTATTTGTTTGAACCTGCAAACCTTATACAATAAACCTGGCAAGTTGCCAGATTTTAAAGAAGTTGGCCTGCCTGCTGAGTATTTTTCCTCCGAAAAGCGATCCCCACAAGCTAATCTCCCACAAGGGCTAGATGGGCTAGTCTTAGATTGTGGCTGTAAGTAGATTTAGAGATGTTAGTTTTAGGCTGAACTTATATTTTAACCATTTGTTACGGGACTATCATTGTTTCTTCTTCTTAAATAAGGTACTCCTTTTCTCTACATTTGTATATTATTCATAACATGTTTTCCAGTTTGAATAGTACTGTGTGTGAATAGTGGGTCTGGTAACATGGCATCTTTTCAGGTGTACAGAAGAAATGAAGGCCAGCAGTGTGGAGGGCAGCCGTTCCAAAGTACATTATAATGTGGAATTCACATTTGATACCGATGCACGAGTGGCAATTACTATCTATTACCAAGCAACTGAAGAATTCCAAGGGGGAATTGCAAGGTGAATATTCAATGTTTGAACAGTGTAAACAAGAAGCACAGGTTATAAAGAAGTAACGTTAGTCAAGCTCTATCCTGCTTCTGATCACTATGTGTATTCTTGCGGCAGGAATCTGGCACTGCAGGTTTAAAGCAGGGTTAAGGCTGGGTTCACAATATTGCGAATTGGATGCAGGTTTTGCCACATCCAATTCGCATGTCAGGAGATTGTGACCGACTCTCACTGGAGCCAGTTCTACTTCTCCGCAGCTGCTCTGGGGCGAATTGCACAGGAGCCCTGTGTGTCTTCTGGTACTTTTCAAGTCCGAATTCAGCCAAAATTTGGACCAAAATCAGACCTGAAATGGTGAACAGGGACACACCAGACCCAGCCTTAATATCTTGGAAATGTTTTTCTTTAAGTTGGGCTCCAGGAGCTTTTATTCATAATATGCTAGTATGCACAGCATATTAGCACATTTTGGTAGTCTTACCTGACTGGTGATCCCCTTCAGCTCTGCGCTGCCATTTTTTCCTGGTCTTCCATTTGGGTTTGGACACCTCAGCTGCCTGGTTGGCTGCGCCCGATGACATCACTCCCATGCATGCACTTGAGAATCCCATCATCAGGACACAGAATGGTACTGTAAATACACTGTGTGCAGAATTATTAGGCAAATGAGTATTTTGACCACATCATCCTCTTTATGCATGTTGTCTTACTCCAAGCTGTATAGGCTCGAAAGCCTACTACCAATTAAGCATATTAGGTGATGTGCATCTCAGTAATGAGAAGGGGTGTGGTTTAATGACATCAACACCCTATATCAGGTGTGCATAATTATTAGGCAACTTCCTTTCCTTTGGCAAAATGGGTCAAAAGAAGGACTTGACAGGCTCCGAAAAGTCAAAAATAGTGAGATATCTTGCAGAGGGATGCAGCACTCTTAAAATTGCCAAGCTTCTGAAGCGTGATCATCGAACAATCAAGCGTTTCATTCAAAATAGCCAACAGGGTCGCAAGAAGCGTGTGGAAAAACCAAGGCGCAAAATAACTGCCCGTGAACTGAGAAAAGTCAAGCGTACAGCTGCCAAGATGCCACTTGCCACCAGTTTTGCCATATTTCAGAGCTGCAACATCACTGGAGTGCCCAAAAGCACAAG
>BLSH010538127.1:567811-585265 GCA_018402905.1 Glandirana rugosa
CAACAGAGTATCCCCTCCCGCCCCTGGGGATGACTGCCGAGCGGCTCTCTGGATAGCCGGATAGCCGACCGTCCACTCTAAAAAATTATACCGGGATATAGCCTGTAGCTGCAGGCTATATCCCTGTACATCCCCTCAAAACTAGCCGCCGCCTATTTACGGTTAAGGGCATGTTTAGGGTGTAACCTGTTACTAAATCACCTGCCGCCATTCTGATCCGATGCGACATTGTGACAGCGGGTGGGGGATCCTCTCCTCGCACCCACTGTCACAATGCAAAAACAGCATGGCCATACAGGTCTCCATCCTCACATCCACATCATTCATTCACAGATTTCTGTGAATAAATGATCTACAACTACTGTCAGCCATTGCGGCTGACAGCTTGTAGTTCTCAATGAATCTCGAGGACATGCTCTTGTAGTGCATCGATCTTCTTGCAATTCAGTAACTGCCTGACTATAATGGAGGTACAGACAGACAGCTCTACTAACAGTCTGCTGGAGCCTGGCATTGCATCTGCAATCCATTGATTGTGGGTGCAATGCTTTACAGGCTTCTAAGAAAAAAAATAATGAATGCACATATTGTACCTGCAAAATGGTGCATGTATTTTTTTTTTTTTAAGGTGAACTTAGCCCTTAAACTGTAAGTTCACCTTTTCAGGAAATCTTTAAGGTGACTCTACCTTGGACCCCCTCCCCACCCTCCCTGGTCCTGCTGTAACAGAGTCCCATGATCCCCCACTGTCAAGCATCGGGACGCCACTTCACGGTCAGGGGATTTTAAATCCCCGCAGCTTTCTCTCCTCGCAGCGCTGACAGAACAGGCTAGATGGAATCTGATTGGTTGGCGACATTCATGTGATGGTGCTGACCAATTAAAATGCCTCTCCGTACACACTAAGAGGTACGTATAGGAGATTAAGCCGCAGGGATTTCAAGTCCCCGAAGCGGTGAAGCGCCGCCCCAGTGTCTGACAGCAGGGATCGCAGGGGGGATAGGGAGGGGGTCCAGTGTAAGGTCATCTTACAGATTTTTATAAAGGTGAACTTACACTTTAATTGTGCAGAATTCATTTAATTTACTTGTGGTCCTGCTGTGAACATTTTTTTCCAAGCACTTCATTTTATAGGCCTCCTTCACATGGTCGATTATGTTCATACACTGGATTCTTGCAGCTGGGATGACAGGTGTATTCGTATGATGTACACCCGGCCTGTACAAAGTAATGACACCCAGCAGTTACCTGAACAGACAACCAAGTCTAAACAAATCTGTCTACCTCCAAGCTCACTTTTTTTATGTTTTTCAATATTTTTTATTGTTATTAAAAGGTATATCAAGCTCACATGTTTGACCACTACTGCATACAACACTCCTTCAGTTGCAAGATGTTTATGGGTGTCCTCGTATGAACTACCCGTTTTAATTCCCCCCACCCCTATCTTTCCCACAACATTTCAGTGGGATTCAAATGATGGCTAGGCCAATCCATACCCTTCCATTTCTTTTTTTTAGGCAGTCCTTGATTTGTTGGTGTACTTGCACAGATCACTTTCATGTTCAAAGACCCATTTCTAGGACAGATTCAACTTTTGAATAGGGATGGGCCGAACACACCCTGGTTTGGTTTGCACCAGAACATTTATTATTGTGGCTGTAATGTATTGCAGACTTCCGGCAATATACAGAAAAATCACTGAAAATATTTGCGTAGGGTCTCCCCCCAGTCCAAACCAGGCCCTTCAGGTCTGGTTTGGATTTTAAGGGGATTCCCGTGCCAAAATAAAAAAAATAAAATTAACGTGGGGCCCCCCCTAAAATCAAAACCAGACCCTTATCCGAGCATGCAGCCTGGCTGGCCAGGATGGGGGGGGGGGGGGGGAACGGAACGCGGTGGCGAAGTCCCTGCGAACGCCCCATAATGTTATCAATTTGACGAACGGGCGAACGCCCAATGTTCGAGTCAAACTTACATTCGACTCGAACCGAGGGCTTATCCCTACTTTTGAAACAGATGGTCTTACATTCTCATTAAGCACACTTGCAGAATTCTTATTTTTCCTTTTTACTGATAGCTGACCAGACCCTGAAATAGCTAAGCATACCCCAAGTCATAACATTATCACCACCATGCTTTACAGTTGGTATGGGTTTTTTATGAAATGCTAACCTTTGTGCCAAACATGTGTACTGTTACTGTGGGCCAAACAACTCATCGGTTCACAGCACAGTGCTCCAGAAGACCAGGTTTGTTTAATGGCAAACTGTTGTCTTGCTCTAATGTTGTTTTTGAATAGCAAAGACATTTTCCTGGCACACTTCTGATGCAGGTTAAATTGGTGTAATTTCCTTCCAATTGTAAATGCATGCACTTTAACATTAAGGCCCCTTTCACATGGGCGGATGGTTCGGGTCCGCCTGTCAGTTTTTCAGGCGGACCCGAGCGGACGCTCCATTGTCCTCTATGGAGCGACGGATGTCAGTGGTGACATGTCCACTGACACCCGATCCGCCAAAAACCCTATTTTCCATCCGCCTGGCGGATCGGATGAACACGGACAGACGGTGTGCGCAGCCTATTGCATTAGGGTGTGCAGTCTAAAGCTCAAGCACACATGTGTGTCTTCATATATATGGCACTGGCAAAGAGATCAATCTCCCTGCTAACATAGTGAAAGAGAAGTGCGTAAGCATTTCTCTTATGGCAGAATCGGTAAGATAGAGATCTTTCCCATCTCCTCGCTGGCACACAGAGGGGTAATGCTAATGTGGATCGAGTGATTAGGGTGTGCCCAGGCACATCCAGCAAACCCTGTGCACACGCCTATGAACTGGAGACTTCTTTGAGCATTAGTCAGTAAGCTGTTGGGCTGACTTTGCTGGGCCAGCCAGTCCAGGACAAACTAGCCATTCAAAATCTACACTACTTTTATGTTATTACACTTATATAAAATGATTATTTTTTTAGTGCTTTTTGCACTTTGCAGATTTGCACTACGGTCCATTTAACATGGTTCCCTATGAAACACGTTCTGTAGTGCAAATCTGCAAAATGCGCTAAAAATGCATAGGTGTGAATTCAGCCTTAGGCCTGATTCACGCCTATGCAGCTTGCAGTTTGCATACTCTAGGTGCATTTTGAGTTTTTCAATACATGTTTTTGATCAATTGAAGTCTATGGAACCAAAAACCAGAAAAAAGTCCCTGCCCTTTCCATAAAATGCAAAGATGTGAATGTGACCCATAGGAAACCATGTTAAATGGACTGTAGTGTGTTTCTGCAAAACGGAAAACGCACTAAAAAATGCATAGGTGTGAACCAGGCCTTAGCGTTGCTTTTGATCTTGGGATGATGACACTGCACACGCCAATTGCAAAAATAACACCAGACCCTAGAAATCAGAGATTTAAATAGAACAGGTTCCACTTGCATACTCCCTTAGTCTCCATTCACACTAATGCCTTTTTTGATGCATTTTGCAGAAACACAGGGAATTTTTTTAACATGGGTTCCTATGGAACATGTTCACATCAATGCATTTTTGTGCCTCTGCGTTTATGGAAAGGATTTTTCCCGCAAAATACAGTGTTTTGCATTCGCTTCAAGTGCTTCAGTTAATTACTTTAATTAATTTTCAGATCAACAACAGCTGCGGCCGATAAGCTGCAGCCACTAACCAGAGTACTCTGACAGCAGTGGGTGCCAATGTCAGAAAACAATGTCCTGGTGGGGCGGTTCCTCCATCCACCTTGTTTGTGTGGTTGGTTGGCTGAATGAAAAAAGCTAACCAACCTTACAAATCAAGCAGCACTGTCACACAAGTCACAAGTATATGATACTTTCCATTCACTGTCGACAGCAGAGCAGTGGAAGTTTATGCATTAAAAGAGAACCTGTGGCTTTGCCCTACATAGGTAAAACACAAGGTCACTTTAAAGTAGTTCTAAAGGTTGAATTTTTTTTTTTTTGTTTACCTTTTTAATATATCCTCTGCATTATGGTAAAAAACCTTCTGACTGCAACCCCCCCAGCCCCCGTTATATGTACCTGAGTCTGATCTCCATTCAGCCATGTGCATGAGAGCAGCGGCTTCTCTCCCTCCTCCTAGACTCAGTGACAGCAGCAGAGCCATTGGCTCCCGCTGCTGTCAATCACGGCCAATGAGGAGGGAATGGGGGTGGGGCTGAGCTGTGCTCTGTGTGTGTATGGACACACAGAGCTGGCTTGAGAGCGAGCCCACATCAGTGCCCCCATAGCAAAGGGCTTGTTATGGTGGGCACTTGGCAAGGGAGAGGAGCCAGGAGTGCAGGTGGGGGACATGAGGAGGATCAGGGCTGTTCTGTGCAAAACCGTTGCACAGAGCAGGTAAGTATAACGTTTGTTACTAACAGAAAAAAAAAAATCAAGGGTTTACAATCACTTTAAGCCTTGGTTCACACTGACAGTGGGAATTAAATTGTTAAGCTGAACTCGCACAATTTCATTCCCGCATGTCAGTCCCGACTTCGGGGGTGATTTCAAAGACATCTGTGTGGTTACTGCACAGATGCCTATGGAAATCGCACCCGAAGTCGCCAAAAGTAGTACAGGTACTTCTTTTGGGAATCTGTGCGGCACCGCGGCGTTGCACTTATTCGGATGGTGCCATTGTCGGCAATTGCTGGCGATTTGGCATGCGATTTGAAATGTCAAATCGCATGTCAAATCGCACCAATGTGAACCTAGGCTAAAGCGAGCTACACATAGAAAGAAGTGCTTTAACTGTGCAAATGTTTGGACTAGCTGTGAAAATCCTGAAGTGTATGTGGCAGGAATGTTTGATTGTGGCACAGAGCCTCAGAAGAGGACCGGTTCCTTGGTCAGAGTAGACTTTACTATTCATATCTAAATATACATAGCTGAGATTAGATGACATTGCACTGTACTGCCCAGTAGGCAACGATTCACTGAATGGAGGCTTTGCGTTTCGAGTGAAAAAGAGATCAGCTGAGGCCTTTCTTTCTAAATGATCACAGATTCCCGAGGGTAGGGCTAGCCCTAGGCTACCAATAGACTGGCAGATCTCCCAGGCTACCAAGGACATAATTATGCATATCAAGTAGTTGGGAGGAGAAGCTGGCAGTAGGAGGTCAGATTGCCTTCTAATGTGCATGTGCCATGCAAGATCGCTTGCCAATAAAAAAGTTTTATAGTGTGCATTGCTACTGATAATATGTTAGCGCTATAGCTGCAGATGTACAAAATCACTATTTAACCAGGCTGTATTCAATGTATTTTAAATAAGACTAATGTACTACATACCTGAATCTGTCTTTCACTATGCAGCATGACTGGGAGAGGGAAAGGTAGTTGTGGAAGTTATCTGGGAGCCAGAGGTGTAACTAGAACCTTCAGGGCCCTGGTGCAAGAAATTATGAAGTGACCCCTGGCCAGAGCCCTTCCCTCTTCCCACTGATCCTGGGGCCCTTTACTCCTATTGCGGGTCTCTTTATTACGGTACCGCAGCGGGCCCCCTTTCTGCCATCTTCAGGCCTTCCCATGGTGGTGAAATGCCAGGGCCCGGTCACAACTGCAACCTTTGCAATACTGTTAGTTCCCTCACTGGTGTCAGTAGTTTTTAATATTTATTTTAATTTTATTATTTTTTTACCATTTAATTTTTTTTATTTTACAATTTTATTTTTACACTTTTTTTTAGGAGCTCTGTTGGGGGGCTTTGATGAGATATCAGGGCTCTAAACAAACCTCAGCTCTCAATTCCCATCTGTGTAGCCTCAGATGCAAGGAATGAATGGACAGGAATAGCTGTGCACCGAGCCTCCCATTCATTTAGAAACAGAAGTATAGTAAAAAACTGTTTACTATGCTTCAGTTATGAATGAACCAATTGGGACCAATCACTGACTCTGTCCATTCAGAAAAAGGAAGGAGCCGGTAAATGACAAATTTACTGACCCGTTCCCATCTCTCCATTAAGACACATGTTCTACAGCAGCTGGCAGGAGAGAGGAGGGGGGAAGACAGCAACTCTGTGGGGGGGGGGGTCAGGGAAGCACACAGGTACCCTGGGAGCAGCAGAAGACAAGTAAACTGGATAGATGTAAATGGAGGAGATTGGGTCTTCTAAATGCCACCTCCGCCATCCATCCTATTCAGGTGTACAAAGGAGGCACATGGGCCCCCTGGACCATGGGGCCCAGTTGCGATTGCAACCCCTATCGTTACGCCCCTGGAGCTACTGCATTGCACAATGTTGACAGTATAACACTGAATCCTGAAACCTTGCTAAAGGGGGGAGAGCTCAGAGTGATGACCTTTCAGCACGTGTTTAGAGCGGAACTTCACTCTCTCAATCAACATTGACTATTTTTAACCCTTATGCTGCTAGCATTAGTAAATAGATAGGAAAGTATATAATATTTACTTTTTTTTCTTTTTTTTTTCATTTCTTCAGCCACTTTTTGGGTTATAAATGAGGCCATACATCCCAAGAATGTTCAGGAGCTGAGGAGGGGTTTTCTCAGTTAAGCACACCCACCTGCCAGCATACGTGAGATAAGGGCAGGTGGATTCCAGGAAGTAAATGCTACATGAATCATCTACCCTCACTTGAGATAGCCGTGGCTAGGTATGCTAGGGGGTGCTTTGAGTATTAAAAATTAATTAAATAGTGTTTTTGGTTTGTGGTGTTCAGATGCAGTGTAGTTCCACTATAAGTTCATTCATTTTCTAATCAGCAGTTTGGGGTGGATGAGTGACCAGGCTTTATCTTTTAATGGCAGTGGGTAAAAATGATGTGACATGAAAATTTCTTGCCATGTTGTCAATCAAGTGTACCTTGATCACAAGACTGGCTGAACAGAATTACAAATTTTTTGACAGATAAAATAGTTCACATATATACAGTGTGTAAGCTGTACGTTAGTTGTGAGCATAGCGTTCATCTGTCAGTGGTAATGGTATTTTAACGTGAACCTGTTGCCAGGCTGTTGACATTCAATTTTCTTAGGAAGTAGTAAATGCACTTTACAACAAGCACTCATTGACCTCCGTAGATATAGACAACAAAGAGAAATTCCTCTTCTGTTTCAATATTTTTTTATTAAAAGATTTTTGCAGAACAATAATAAAGAGACTTCAGCATTGATTCAGGACCATAGACAACTTCCACAATTCGAATTGCATACTGTATAAAGATTGAAAGTTATACTAAATAATCGGATAAGTATTTTACGAAGGACATATTGCGACAATCATAAACCATGTTCTCTGAGACAACCAGCCTCTGATATCTCAGAGGTATATAACCATATTCTGGCATAATAATGCAGTATCATTCACATTCTTATTTAAGAGTTTGAAAACAGACTGCAAAACTGACTGTTAACCTTGAGGTCCCTGTGTGTCCTTCTGAGAAATTGTATCGTCAAAGAAGTCCTGAAGTAGTTTCGGCTTTATGCTTACATTCAAGATTAGAAGGCTTGAAGACTGCAAAGTTACTGCTGGGAGGGTGAGCTGAGCAACACGAGACGGCCAATTCAGTACCTCTGCTGTGAATTTAAAGATGGATTGCTCCACATTGCCTGCAGCACTGGTCTTGATTTTTGCATCTTATAAACTACTCAGTTGTTCTCTGGAAATGTTAAAATTGTAATTACTGGTCTGAAGGCCAGGCAGTTTGGACTGGTTCAAACTCTCATACTAGCTCCTGCTTCCTCTTACCATACAGTCCTATAGGTCTATCACTATGATGGGGTGTCTTACTGGTTAATTGGGATATAAGGGAAGTAGGAGGGTGTGGACAAGCTTCTGCATGACCAGGAAGTGCCAAAGCTTTGCCCAGTCAGAATACCCCGACATTCTGTAACTGATAGCTCCTGCAGGTACTGTATGTAAAGGGCACCTGTCAGAAGCTTATTTTGGTAACTAGACGAGGTAAAAACATATTCTCGAATGTTTGTTTCTAAAATGCTTAATTCACATAAATGTATCCCCTTTCTGTATTTTAGCTGACATTTGACCTGGACCGAGAGGTGTATCCAATGGTTGTTCATGCAGTGGTGGAAGAAGGTGAAGGTGAGACATAGACCTGTCAACCTGTTTTACTTCTTCTTTCAAACAGGTTTTGAAAAAGTGTTAGATTTACATTTACTGTATTTAAAAATGCAGCCCAGCAAATAAGCAGCCGATAACGGCAAAATTGTGCTTAGTTCTTAGTAGAAACCCTTGTTTTAACTGTCTAGCCTAAAGAAAGTTTGCACAGAATTTACTGTTCATCTTACAGCACTCCTTACATTGTAAGGCAGTATACTCCATAGTAAGGTGTGTGTGTGTATGTGTTTGGAGTGGGAATTGTTAGAAGAGAACTCTTTAAGAAAGCTTGTAGTGAATAATATTCATCCTGCCACAGACATGGCCTCACACTTCCTCTTGAGTATCCTTTCCACCTCCATTCACACTTGTAATGTAAAGTGAACCTGTGGCCATGCTGTAGACAAATATTCCCTAACAACCCATAAAATGACCTCTGTAGCTACTGCAGAGCAGTTCGTCCTTTAAAAGAGAGGCACTGAAATCAGTTTATAACCTATTGCTTTCTCTGTCAGTAAGGACTTGGCAGCCTACCAACCTTCTAATGTTAACAAAGAGCGGGTGCTGTAGGTTGTTTGAAAACTTGCTGCAACCACTTCAGTGCATCTGCTGCAGATATATTGATCAAAAAAAGAAAAAAGGAAAGCAGCGATGGCCAAAGACTAATCCCTTTGATCATAACCCACTAAAGTAGTTATAGTGTTATGAAATCATCTGTGTTAAAAAACCTATCCAAAAAATGGTGACTACTAAAATTAATAATGCAAATACCAAAATATATAAATGCAACAATATGCTTATATTATAAGGTGCTAAATATGCAAACAAATACAAAATAAAGTGCTAGTGCAATGCAAATTGATGTAATATACAATATACTTATATCATAATGTGCAATATATGCGAAAATAAAGTGCTAGTACAGTGAAAAATGACACAAACTCAAAGTATTCAAAAAAGGTCATAAGATGGAAGATCGAACATAATCTTCAGTGATGAAAGAAAAAAAAAAGTCACGTAAAAAAACAAAAAAAAAAACAAAATGTGATCAATCTTGTTCAAAAGTGCTGTATTCTAAACAATAGAGGTAACACCCAGTGAGATCATTCACCGATCAACCCAAATTAACTCACCAGAGTTAATGGCTGGTCCCATAGAACCAGCTACTGTGCTTGTTACTGATCTCTTTAGAATAGTAAACTCCAAGGTGCTGGCTTTCAGTACGATCCCCTCTCAGTGGGTCCTCACATGCAGGTCCCAATCAGGCATAGAGGTTGAATAAAAAGAAGGAAGGCTCTCATATTCTAAATGCATAAAACACACAGGCTTTTAATTAAAATAGTTTAACTACACTCACATTTACAAAGTGTCAACCTGACACTAGGGAAGTAATGCTTGCTGGTATTACCAATCGTCCGGCTGATGATTCAAGCCGCAGGTGCGATCTGGTGAGCGCGGTTTTGTCAGCATCCCTGCCCCGCCCTAGTAAATAATGGCCATGCTGACACAGACATGGCCCCACACTGCCTCTTGAGTATCCTTTCCATCCCCTTCACACTTGTAATGTAAAGTGAACCTGTGGCCATGCTGTAGACAAATATTTCCTAACAACCCATAAAACGACCTCTGTAGCTACAGGCGCTGCGGAGCAGTTCATCCTTTAAAAGAGAGGCAATGAAATCACAGTTTATCTCCTATTACTTTTTCTGTCAGTGAGGACTTGGCAGCCTACCAACCTTCTAATATTAACAAAGAGCAGGTGCTGTAGGTTGTTTGGAAACTTACTGCAACCACTTCAGTGCATCTGCTGTGAACTTTGTGGCTATATTGATCAACAGTGCCTGCTGCAGCAAAAAACAAAACAAAAAAAATGTTCATTAATAAATGTGTTGTAAATGTAAGTACCAGAATATAAATTGGTAGCAATCTTGTGCAAGACTTGCTTCTTTACTGTTTGGTCAACACTCTGGACACTTTGGACATCCTAAAGGTTTTAGTGATAGGCAGCAGGAAGATAAACTAGAGGTTTTGATCTTCAAGACCATCCAATAACTAAAAGTGAGTCCCATCTATCAGTTTTGGGTGGACTGAGCCAATATGGTTGAGCCCAGGTGGTACCAGAAGTCTGCCACAGCACTTAGTGTTACTAAACCCAGTAATATGAAAATAGTTCATCTGCCCCCTCACAGTGCCCATGACTTATACATCTTCTTTTCTTTCTCGAACATCACGGGACACAGAGAAGGCTATATATTCAATACATCTGGGTTATACGCCATCTATAGGTGAATGGATATTCCTCCTATATAACCCCTCCCACACTGGGAGCACTTTAGTTTTTTCGCAAGTGTCTTGAAGGTGGATGGTCACTTCTACAGCTCTGTGGAGCTTTTATGCTGGTTCCCACACAGGTTCTTTTAGGATCGGGGACAGCCTTCATACCGGATCCATTTCAAACGACATTAAGCTAAGATAAATGTTACACGGGCCTTGCTAAGAAGACAGAAGAAACTGCAAGGTTTTGCTTGTAAGCGATCATATATGGCGCTGGATCCTGCATGAAGGTAAACCTGGAACACGGAACCAAGGTACGCCTGCAGGGTGCTGTACAGGTCCAAGGGAGAGGACCCTCAGAATGGGTACCCGGTCCTTGAGACAAAGCCCACCATGATGGGTGAAGGTTGGGCCTGCAGTCTCCTCCAGGCCCTGCGATGGGAAGGGTGAGTAATCCCCAATGGGGATAATGTTACTGAACCCAGCTGGCTTCCTGCAAACATAGGAAAAAGTTTGTTTAAATTTTCCCTCCTTTTCCCTGCACTTCTTTTTTCTCACCACCAGAGGGATGGGCTAGAAAGACACAGTCATGATTGGTCTTACCTGCAGTTCCTGTGAAGCTGCCATCCGGGGGAGCCTGCGGCAGTACTAATCTGTCTTTTCACTAGGAAGTGAAGCAGACATGGCGGGGAAGTAGGCTACAGATCCTCCCGGTGACACGTGAGTCTAGGGGTGGGGAGTCAGGCTGTGCAGGAAGCTGGGTTTGTGGAACATGGGCCATGGCTTCCAAGAAGCAAGGGGGGGGGGGGGGCAAAGCTGCCTGTAATAAGGCTAGAGGCACAGGTGTGTTACCACAGCCCTTGCTGATGCTAATTGGATCACTGTTGCCATTGCTTCCCCTGACAGACCATAAGCGACCAGGCAATCTGAGCCGCTGCGGCTGTCTGGTATGGTAGCTGACCCCTCATCTGTCTCCTCACAATATGTTACTAAAGATGACCTGAGCTTGCAAACCAGGATTGCTGGTATGATTGCTTCTATCACACAGGGTGTGAAGGGTGACAGGTCTCCTTCCCCTAACCCTCCGATTATGGAGCAAGAATGGGTTGATGAGGGAGAGGAGATAGCTACAAGGGATATGGCTGATTCTTTTGCAGACACTTCTGCTTTAGAGAGTTCTGAGCCAGAAGAATCCCCAAGGACACCTGCCTCTCAATCTCAGAGGCTGCTGATCCAGGTACTTACATGTAAGTTACGTGCAGCATTCAGGTACGTGCAGCATTCAGGTACCTCCAGCGGAGAGTCCTGTGGATGTGTATTCCTCCCTTGGGTCATTAAAATACAAGGTGTGCAGGGATTTGCTTTGAGAGGGTGATATATGCTGACTGGGTGCACCCGGACAGATTGTACCAGCTGTCCATGCAGCAGTCACATCCCTAAATTAATCCCTGGCCTGCTCTATTGATAATGCCCAAGTGTTAAGGACCCTGCAGATAAAAGGCTGGAGTCCTTATTAAAGGCTTCTTTTTCCTTGACTGGGCATTGGAGCTTATTTATTTATGTTTGCTGTTCTGAAGCAGCATAGAGGCAGCATTGGATGCATATGTGCCTTGCTCATCCTGCCTGAGCCGGTTACAGTTGAACAGGGCATGTTTTCAAACTGACTTAAACGCATAGTTGCTAAAAAAGCACGTCTGCCTAAATGAATGTTTGCAGGAGCACGTGTTTGCCTAAACGCTTGTTTGCGTAAAACACAGTTGTTAAAGCATGGTTGTTAAAACACATGTGGGCTAAAACACAAAGTTGCAAAGTGACACATGTCGCATATAGACTTGTGTCGCAGATAGACTTGTGTCGCAGATAGACTTGTGTCGCAGATAGACTTGTGTCGCAGATAGACTTGTGTCGCAGATAGACGTGTCGCATATGGACTTGTCGCATGGAGACTGGTGTCGCATGGAGACTCGTGTCGCATGGAGACTGGTGTCGCATGGAAGACTGGTGTCGCATGGAAGACTTGTGTCTGCATGGGCGCCTTTTTCTGCATAGGTGTCTGCATAGGTTGCATGATGCATAGCACACATGACGCAGACACACCTGATGCCTTTTGAATGCGTGTTGTGCATAAACAGATACATGCCTACTTACATAAGCACGTTTTGCATAAACACATGCCTTCTTGCTTACTACTCGAAACTATTATGGTCCAGAGACAAAACAGGGAGTTAAGGCCTATTCTAGATCTCAAGGTCCTAAACCAATTTCTTGCAGTACGGCCATTGCACATTGAGTCAATCTGCTCAATGATTGCCTTGCTCCAGGAAGGAGATTTTTTGGCATCAATAGAGATCAAGGATGCATATTTGCCTGCACCAAATTTGCTACCTCATCAGCGTTTTTTTTGCATTTTTTCGATAGAAGAACAACGCTACCAGTTCTGGCTCTGCCATTCAGGATCGCAATAGCTCCCTGAACCTTCATAAGGATTCTGGCTCCAGTAATGGGCCTTATAGGGTCACGGGGGGGTCCTAAATAATGGGATGCCTGGATAACCTCTTGCTCAGAGATCCGTGTCGGTGCAAACTCAGGCAGAATGTGACCCTAACAATCCTGGGAAGCAGGGTTGGGTCATGTATGTAGGGAATTCCTTACTAGACCCAGTTCAGTCTCTGGGATATCTAGGTCTACAGCTAGATACAGTCCAGGCAAGGATACTCTCACCATTGAGAGGATCAGCGACCTCAAGGCTCTCGTAAGCCAGGTGAGGGCGATGAGACACTCTTCAGTTCTCCTCTGTGTGAGGCTGCTAGTGAAGATGGTAGCCTCTTTCAAGGCAGTTCCTTATGCAGTGTCACTCCAGGGCGCTTCAGCGCAACATCCTGGCAGAGTGGAGCAGACAATTGCAGACTTCGGATTCCTGCATATCCTTATCTTCCAGGGCTCGATGGAGTCTCGCCTGGTGGTTGGTAAACCAGAATCTGTCTCAGGGCAGATCTTTTCTTCCAGTATCTTGGAAGATTGTGACCACAGATGCCAGTCTTGTAGGCTGGGGCATAGTCATGGGGGACTTCACAGTCCAGGGGAGATGGTCTTTGGTGGAGCAGAGATTGCCCATAAACCTAGAGCTACGAGCTATTCAGCTAGCTCTGAGGGATTGGACATCCAGGTTGCAGGGCTACCTGATAAGGTTACAGGCCGAAAAGACCACGGCAGTGGCAAGTTTGCAAGACTCTCAGCAGTTCACATCCCAGGCGTGGTAAAATTGGAAGGCGGACTTCTCAGCCGCCAACAGATACACCCGGGAGAGTGGTCACTACAGACAGAAGTGTTTCGGGAAATTTGCCTGCGCTGGGGGACGCCAGAGGTTGATCTACTGGCATCCCGATTCAACAACAAAGTCCAGCTGTTTGTGTCCCGAGCAGGGGATTCTGGTGCTATATGAGTAGGGGCTCTGGTGATTCCATGAGCTCAGTTCTCCTTGATTTATGCCTTTCCCCAAATCTCTCCGCTACAGCATCCCTTGCGCAAAATTCGGGAGGAGGCGGCGACAGTCATTCTGGTGGCGCCAGATTGGGCCAGGAGGCCTTGCTACCCAGAGATATTGAGGTTAATGGTAGACAGGCTTTGGTAGCTTCCAGTCCGATCCGATCTACTCTCTCAGGGTCCTATATTCCACCTGAATTTATGTGCGCTAAGCTGATGGCATGGCGATTGAAGCCATGGTATTGAGAGATCCTGGGGTTTTTGGGCCCTGTGTTATCTACAATGGTAAACGCTAAAAAGCTAGTCACCAGGAGGATTTATCACAGGGTCTGGAAGGCTCTCATTGCGTGGTGTGAAGCCAGGAAATGGCAACCCCGCAAGTATGTGATTGATAAAATGCTAGCCTTTCTTCAAGCAGGAGTAGACTTGAAGCTGGTTTTGACTACAATCAGAGGACAGGTTTCTGCCTTGTCCATATGTTTTCGGAAACCTTTGACTTCTGGCTCCTTGATCAGGACCTTTCTTCAAGGGGTAACTCATCTGTTACCACCTGTTAGATTTCCTCTCTGTCCATGGGATTGAATCTGGTTTTATCAAAGGACAAGATCTCTCCAGAGGCCTTGGCTTCTCACTCCCTGATCAGGACTTGTCTACAAGGTGTAACTCGGTTCTTACCTCCAGTTAGATTGCCTCCCTGTCCAGGGGATTTCAATTTGGTCTTTTGACTAGGAAACTAGTCTTTCTCTTTGCCATCACCCCAGCCAGAGGGGTCTCGGGGTTGGCAGCTCTTTTAAAGAGCCAGACTTGAGATTGCACCAGGATAAGGTGGTTTTACGGCCTTTTCCATCCTTCCTACCGAAGGTAGTGTCGGCCTTTCTTCTCAATGAAGATAATATGTTACCTTCTTTTTATTCTGTTAAGATCTACTTGAAGGGATCTCTAGACATCAATAGGAATGATGCCTTTGTTTGTTGCCTGAAGGGCGACATCCAAGGCAGCTGTTTTCACTGTGGATTAGCCAGCTAATTATGCAAATTTTTGATTAAAGGGGCAGAGCTCCCCCATTCAGGGTGGAGCTCTTTCCACCAGGAGATAGGGACCTCCTGGGCTTCTGCCACCAGATGTCGGTGTCACAGATTATGAGGCCGATATATGGTCCTCAGTACATACATTCACAAGATTCTATCAGGTGGATGTTAGAACAACGGAGAATTCTGTTTTTTTGGCCACAGCATATTAAGATCTGTGGTTAATTGGAATTGTGTCTCCCTCCCCCCTCAGGCATTGCTCTGGGACGTCCCAGTATATATAGAATATATAGCCTGCTCTGTGTCCCATGATGTCCGAGAAAGAAAGAAAATTGGATTTTTTTTATACATACTTACCTGTAAAATCCATTTCTTTCGAAGGACATCATGGGACACAGAGGCCCCTCCCTTCTGTCTTCTGGGGTTCATTGCTTGCTACAAAACTGAATTGCTCCCAGTGTGGGAGGGGTTATATAGGAGAGGGAACTTCCTGTTTGTTTTTTTATTGATTACCAGTGTCCATTCACATATAGATGGCGTATAACCCAGTATGCATTGAATATATAGCCTGCTCTGTGTCCCGTGATGTCCTTCGAAAGAAATGGATTTTACAGGTAAGTATGTATAAAAAATCCAATTTTTACATTAGAATACTGCCACTATATACCTTGTTGGAGGATCGGTATACCACATTTACACAATAGACTGCTGAGAGTTCAGGTAGGAGGAGACTTCCACTACAGCCTGTATACATGCCCACATGTGTGATGTCAATATCATGTGACATGGCTATCTCTGAGAACAAGCACATGTTCTCTCCAGCTTAAAAGACACAACTGATTATGTGCAGATGGACTACCCTACCTGTGTTAGCTGCTCTTTCGCAGATAGACAGTGCAGGAGGGAAGGATCTATGGCATACAGGATAAAACCGCCTTTTTACACAATGCGGAGGATTAACCCCTTAAGTTCCACGGTGAATATAACAAGCATGCTATGCTGCATATACAGACATATTTTACTGTTGTGGGTTTAGTAACACTTCAAAGCTGAGGTTTAAGTATGCTTTTGAATGCATAGTTACACTGGTTCAGCTTGGACCAATATAAACATACACATCTCATACCTGAACGAACCCTGTGGAAGCTGCCATTCAATGTAGTAGTCACTGCTACTACACTGATAGCAGCAGTCTTCCAGGTCCAGTGATGAGTGGCAGCCCTTCTGTACAGTAACCACAGGAAGTCCCTTTTTTTTTTTTTTTACAAGACCTTCTCTGATTGAATGTGGTGGAGGTTGTGATCACCACCCTTCCCCTCCATCTTGTCCAATCAAATAACACCTTGGGGTTGATTTACTAAAACTGGAGAGTAAAATACAAGGCGTTCATTGAGTGACCCCCTGTGGTTACTGTGCGGAAGGGCAGCTGCTCAGCATTAGACCCAGAGGCCTGCTGCTATCACTGTCATAGTGAGGTATGTATTATTTAATTGTGCCATGCTTGACCAATGAAACTATGCTATACAAATCATACCTAAACTTCAGTTTTTTTTTTTTTTCCTGCTGATGAACTTTGTCAATGCTGGCGAATCTCTGCTGCCTTACTAGCAAAATAAAAACACAATTTTATTCCTTGTTTAAACAGAGATAGATATCCATTATTTTACAAGTGGGCAAGTACGATCTGCAAACTGGTGTGAACTAGATGGCTATGACCTGACCACTATGTAACTATGCTGTTTTTGACTACTTGGTGGCCTATGCCTAAAATGTCTAAAGCAGAACTCCAGTTTTTACACCACCACCCCCCACTATCACTCCTCGCTCCCTAAATCCTCGCCCCATACATTTAAAAAATCTGTATATTTACCTAAAATCCAGGATTCTTCCTGTTTCTCACTTGACATCCTGGGTCATTCCTCTTCTTCTATGGTTGTTGAACTTTCTGATGCACAGAACAGCACTCACGTAGTGATGTGTAAATGCTGTTCTGTGCCCACGCTGGCATTATGATGCACTTCCAGGGGGTGTGTCTTTAACAACCTGGGCTCACAGGAAGTGAGTGATGCTTGGTATCATTCAACCCAGAAGGACAAGAGTGTTGAATCTGCAGGAGACAGCACTGGAGAGGTTGTGAATAGTGTTGAGCGAACTCGGACTGTAACGTTCGGGTCCGTACCGAACTTTCGGGTGTCCGTGGCACGGACCCGGACCCGGACATTTCAAAAATCGTTCGGGTTCGGTCCGGGGTTCTGCTATTTTACTCCACGTGTTGAGAAGCTGCAGGGCAGCCAATCAACAAGTGTTTCACTGGTTTGCCCTTAGAAGCCATCACAGCCATGCCTACTAATGGCATGGCTGTGATTGGCCGGTGCATCATGTGACCCAGCCTCTTTATAAGCTGGAGTCACAGTGCTGCAGTCACATGCTCCTTGGGTTAGTGTAGGGAAAGGTAGCTGACTGCGTGAGGGACAGATTTGAGACATTTTAAGACCTGATCCTGCATCCTGAGATAGATTATTTTACTACTGCTGTCTGTGCTGTTGCTCTGAGGACAGATAGCAGAAATTAG
>BLSH010538127.1:585275-598553 GCA_018402905.1 Glandirana rugosa
TCAGGCCCAGGCCCAGGCCTGCCTTGGGCTTGCGAGCGTGCCTGTTGCTTGGGGTAACTTTAGTTACCCCTGGGCTTGAAAATCCGTGTTTTTACCGACATCCTTTCAGGACCTTTCGGGGTCTCCCGACGTTTTCCTTCATTTTACCCCTATTCCCATCCCGTTCACGGGATGTTTTTTTACCCCTGTCCCTTTATTGAAATTTATAAAAATTTTTTTATTTTTGTATTTTTTACGTTTTTACCTCTACTTACACCAAGTAGAAGTTTGACACAGACTTTTCATAATTAATTGCCATCTTCGGTATATTGACAAGATTTGTCCGTGCGAGCGTTCGGGTTCCGTCCGGACCCGGACCCGGACTTTGTCCCGAAGTTCGGACGGACCAGCAGAACCCGAACGTCCAGGTGTTCGCTCAACTCTAGTTGTGAATATTGTGGCAAGAGCTGCTTTTTCATGTTTACTACTGCCGGGCAATAGATTTTTTTTATTTAGATCTCCTTCCTCATATAGCTGTTATTATCTTTGTACTGCTTACATTTGTCAGTGATCCACACGTCCATGTGTAAGGGTGAAATCAGGAACAGATCTCATAACTGACTGTGTACAGATACCAAAAAAAGGATTGGGAATGAAAGGGAAAAAAAAGATATTGATTTGTGATAGATCATACACTGAATTCTCTCTAACTTGTTTATTTCTCTTTACAGAACATATCGGTCACTCCCATGTGCTAATGGCAACATTTGAAAGGGTGAGTTATTGTGCTTTGGGTGTCTCCTAGTCTGTGTTGGCAGTACTAGCCTGTGTGCGCATCAGCATTGGGCAGGTACTTCAGAATATATACATTCTCCTAAATAGCGCTCTTTTTTACTTATTGCCACTTGGTTCATCTACCTTGAAAAGATGGTACAAGGTGGGGAGAAGGGATATACAAAATACAGGGGATATTTCCTAGCCTTTTCCTTTGCCTCTTACCCAATATCTGCCCCCCTTTACTCCCCCATTGTACCTGTACTTACCCCCTTTCTATCACTACCAGGCAAATACCCTCACCACCACTGCTCCTACAGGCCCCCCCTCTTCCATCCACATTATCCATTTTGTCCCAATGCTGTCAAGGCCACACCTGCATGCTCCACTTTCTTCACCATACATGCACCCCTGCTCTTACCAATGTGCCTTTATCCCCTCTGACAATGACACCTGTGCATGCATCTCATTGCTTTCACTCTGTGCCTGCACAAGCTCCCTCCCCAAGCGCTGTAGTTGGTACACCCTCACCGCCTCCTTTCTCCTCCTTCTCACCAATGCATGTTTACTGCCACCAATTCACCACTTTACCAGTAGGCCTATCTATCAATTCTTGCCCCCCACAAGCACCCTCCTCCCCTCTATCACAGCTGTGCACCCTTTTCACCATTTTACCTGTACCCATATCTTATGCTTCCACTTATGCTTACTCCATTCACCCCCCTACCCCCCTCTGTCTTTACCCTGGGAGTAGGCACAATTTTCTTAGTTAGAAATAAGACCTCTTTCACACTGCAGCGCTGCTAAAACAGCGTTAAAGCAGCGGTAGTTTTAGCTGTGCTTTAGCGGCTCTTTTGCGCTCTAGCGGGCCATTTTTTTTGGGTAAAAAAAACCCAAAAAAGACACGTTTTGCTGCGCTTCCGAGTCGCTTTTCAGGTAATTATTATTATTATATATATTATAATAATATCAGAGGGCCCTGCTTGTTAGAGCTTACAATCTAGAAGCTCTAGAAGCTTAGGAAATTCTGCAGATTCATTTCAATGGGCAGGGGTGTTTTTGAAGCGCTATTTGTAGTGCTTCAAAACCGGCCCCAAAAATGCTGTTTGGAGGACTTATTGTAACGTCCCGCAAGCGTCCCGCACCAGTGTGAAAAGACACATTGAAATCAATGGGAGGCGGTTTTCATGCACTTTTCAGAGGCTATTTCTAGTGCTAAAACGCCTGAAGACCGCCTCAATGTGAAAGGGGTCTAACTGATAGCTCATTCCGTGTGTAGTGAGTAGAGCCTCATGGAGTTCTCCCTGCTTCTAGCAGCGGAGAGAGCTGTGTGATTGGATGAGAGCATGTGACAGGTTATATAAAATTTGACAAAGAGTCATACTCACACAAGGCCTGCAGGACCTTAGGAAGTGTTATAAGAGGGTCCGCTATGAAAAATATAAAGTCATCTGCAAATGCAGCGGTTTTATGCATTCCTGAAGGTTCCTTAATGTCTGCAATGGCCCAGATCATACAGAAGAGGGGTTCAAGAGTGAGAATAAGGATCATTGGGGATAGCATTTTCTCTTTTTTTCACAGAACTATAAGTTCTGCTGTATTCCTGGCTGTGTGAACAGCAGCGAATAGCTGTGGCCCCGGTGACCTGTCAGTATAGTAAAGCGGGCAAGGGGCTGCACCTAGCCGCTCAGTGCCACAGCAAGTAATGTCTTGATTCCTGCTGCTGCTAAAATTCGCATTTGTGTGTAAGTGGCTGTGTAAAAGATGGACTCTGGTGACACCTAGTGGTCTTGAGGAAAATTGTTCTTACAGAACAGCTTGCAGGTATAAGTTTATGTATAGCCAACAAAAAGAGTAGTAAGGGTTAAAACCCTGCTAATTTATTTTTTGCTATCTTTGTACCTTTGGAGAAATTTTTCTTCACTTCACGCCCCAGAGATCCATCAGGAAGTTAGAGGGAAAACTCGCAAACCGTGGGGCATTCCCCTCTTAAACAGTTTTTCTCCTCATTTCAAATCTAACATTTTGAATTTCCCCTTTTTTGGTGACAATGGTCACCAGTATAAATAGAGGGGTGAATCTTCCCAATGGGGATGCAGGCAGCAATAAACACTGGACAGTAAACAGTAAATTCCCAACTCTATTCATATAGAAAATAAAACTTTGCTTTGAGATACACTCTAAGCATTTATTTTTTCCAGTGGCCTTAACAGATAAATAAATCCAAGAACAAAAATGTAAAATATTGCAACTTTGTCAGTACTTAGATGTGGGGGCTGCATTTGTTCTCTTTGTGTAGACTTTATCAAAATTACAGCAAATACCTGAAGATCTTACCAATGCAGAGTGCTTGTCACTTCCTATGAGTTGAACTAGAAGCCTAAAACATGCTTACCTTTCCTGTGTAATCAACTAATCTCCTCACCCCTGTATAATAGATCATGTTTGTCTAGACCAGCCTTTTTCAACCAGGGTGCCTTGGCAAAATGCCTAAAAATTGACCAAAAATTGTATACAAGCTGGCGTATGGATAAAGGCTGTCTTTTAGTTACACAAAGCCACGGGTCTTCATTGTGCACCATTACAACCTTCTAGCTGCCGGGATCCTAACGACCAATGACTTCATCGCTTGATATGGAGGATGTCAGTCGCCTGCATAGCATCCTTGTTTGACCCTCCCCTGTACCTCTCCATCAGCACTGGGGCCACATTAGCTGAGTGAGGGAGAAGAGAAACATTGGAATACTAGTCAGTACCAGTTCGCAAATTTGTATTTCCTTTGGAAGAATAAATTACCTCTAACATTGGGTGTCTTACTTGTGTGTGTGTTGCTGCATTATGTAAAACTATTAGAATGGTTTGTACATTTTTTAGAATGAGGCGCCTCTAGATTGTTGTCCATAATTTTTAAAGGGGGCCTTGACTGAAAAAACAATGAGAAACACTGGTCTAGACAACTGTGGTTCCCTCTATGAATACAGTGGCAGTTAAGGAGTGAGAGTAGCCACCCAGGAAGGGTGAAAAAAGAAAACAAATGCAGGCACCTTTTATATAAGGATTGGTAAGCTACAATATATTAATTGCTTGTTTTTTGGTTTAGATACGCTTTAAAGAGAGCCTGACACTTTGCCCCTTTAAGACAGATTGACAAAATTTTTACTAACCTACCCCTGACCCCCTTATTCTCATCTCCTCCACCACTCTGTTGCTCTGCAGTCTTAACCCAGTGTAAGGTATTGGCAATTGGCTCAGGCCTAAGCACTGCATCTTGGGAGGAGGTATACACATATTCAGAAGCGCCCGATATTTGTGACAACATCAGTAGAGAGTCAGGAGAGGGCAGCCATTGGAGCATAAGTGAGTAGGGCTTGTAACAGATTCTTTGCCCTAATTGAGCAAAGCAACATATTCTGTAATGGAAATCTGTCATAATAGAAAAAACTGGGCTGCCGTTGCTGATCTCTCCTTCCAAAAATGCTGTCATAGTGATGCTTTGGTCAATAGTTTAAATCACTGGCCTGAAACAAGTCTAGATATAGAGATTTCTGACTTGCTGTATGATTGTTCATGGACCAGTAAAACATTTGAAGCCAAACATAGCCAGACAACTAGCATTTTCAGAAAGCCAGTAATAACAGCCCTCATGCTTCTCTAATGATAGGTATAATATAAGGGAAACCTGTTCTGAGAGACTATGGAGGACATTACTACTAACTTCTTGGCTTTCTTTTTTTCTACCAGTAAAGGTTTCTTTTAACCCTTTTTGTGTAAATAACCATTTTAGACAGATTTATATACATTATTTTAAAATAAAAGGTTATGGAAGATAATTCAGAAAATATTAATTAGAAAAATACATCTACTCAGTATAGAGCAGGGGTAGGCAACTTCAGCACCCTAGCTGTTTTGGAACTACAAGTCCCATGAGGCATTGCAAGACTCTGACTGCCACAGGTATGACTCCCAGAGGCAGGGGCATGATGAGATTTTTAGTTTCACCCCAACTGGAGTGCTGAGGTTGCCTACCTACTCCTGGTATAGGGAGTATAGGTGTGTTAACATTTCACCACCAGACAGAATGCCACGTTCCCTAAATTGTGGCTAGTAGACCATCCTTTAACCGGGCAGGCCGATTTGTATCTGCAGGGATGTTAGTCACCCTCCAATTGTATTGTGTATATAACCTTGTGACCTGCATATGTGTGTATACCCTATCTGTGAGCTGCTTGCACTAAACACATTCCCATATAGCTGTGTGTGCATTAATATTAAATGATAAATATGTGCCGTGCTTCACTTTTGTTACCAATTATCATATAATAAATATGAATTCAGATCAAAGTAAACAACCAAAAAAAACATTAACTATATTCCCAATGTGCTATCGCATATACAGAGTTCAGATTACACAGTCCACCATTATATGTAGATTTTTGACTCTTTCTGTTATTCTGTTGTGATATCACCACTCAGTGCTCATAATCCTAGTTATGGTGTAATCTGCTCCACCAGATGTGCTCTCACCTGGGATATTGTGACCTTATAGTTAAATACAGTCGATATGTGTCTCTGTCCCTCAGGGACCATATGGGATATGCCCAGCAAGTAGATTCCACCAGTGTTTCTCCTATTACACCATTCCACTTCTTCACAGGCTTTTCAGATCTTCTCATGCCATATTCTTACTCCGCCGTACACATAGGGAAAAAAAGAAACCATCAAAACATAGTGCTTATATCACTCTAAAAACACACAACTTTATTCCCAATTCTCCAGAATTACACTCACACTCACTTAAAAAGATGCATTAAGCGCACCAAACATATCCAGCATATGCAGTGTTAAAACTCCAGCAATGGAAATTGGTAATACTGTCTTGTATAATTACCACTCTCAATCATTTACGTAGTGTTGTGACGTCATAAGCCCCTCCCCTACGTGTTATGCCACAGGTTCACGGCTTTCTCGGGGGTATTCAAAAATCTAAATATAATGGTGGACTGTGTAATCTAGACTCTGTATATGCGATATCACATTGGGAATATAGTGAATGTTTTTTTGATTGTTTACTTTGATCCGAATTCACCCTCCAAATGTAACTGATGTCATTTATTTCTTGCAGCATGCAGGCAGTAGCTACTGTGTAAAGCCTCTGAAGCAGAAACAAGTGGTGAGACAAAAATAAATATGAGGGATATTCCAAATTGTGTTTTCTTGAGCAGAAACTAACTTTTGTCTTTTTCTTTTAGGTGGATGGGGTCAGTTACCTCTTGCAGGAAATCTATGGCATTGAAAATAAATATAATTCACATGACTCCAAGGTATTTGCATGCTTCCAGTAGCATTTTATTATGTGCAAATGGGTTTGCATGGAATTTAGACTTTATTTGTATGTAGAAAAGTACTCTTAAGGGGCATAGTACACACGCCACTAGCAAGTCCAGGTACGATTGCTGGCAAAAATGGTCAGCGCTAGTAGCCTGTTGGTTCAGGTCAAAGTAGATCATTGACTAAGCTTGTGCATGGACTACAACTGGCCAGTATCCATCCCCAAGCAAGAAGGCAACAGGCAAGCGGTCATCATGCCATGCTTTTACCAACACATGAGTGCTTCATCGTTGTAGGATGGTTGGCGAGGGGGCCCAGGAGGTGGTGACTTTACATAAATCCAGAGTCCTTGCCTCTCCCCCTCCTTGGAAAGGTAGCAAATGCAAAACAAATGGTCACAAACACAAATTCTCCTGCGTCTGAGAATGTGCCCACTCAAGATAAGTAAGCTATGGGAGTCATTTACTATAGCGCGATTCTGCCTTTGCGCAAATTTTAACGCGCAGAATCACTAATTAGCGCGAAAATAGAATCCACTAAAGCCCTGAAGGAAAAAATACTCCCAGAATCAAATTCACTATAGCGCCCAGACAACAGAGAATGACTAAAAAACTAGTCGTGGTAGAAGAAAGGGAATTATCTTGTTTAATGATGATCTGCTTTTAAATTGTTTAAAAAAGTAATAAATAACCTGAAATATCATTGAAAGTCTGAAAAGCGCCAAATTCCTCTTTTTTTTCCTGACTATTCATCAGCACAACTGAGCATGCTCAGACAAGAAAATTCCCTTATTTTAACTCCCATGCCTTTTTTAGAGGGCGCTATAGTAAATTCGCAAATTTGCACTTGCCTATGATGCCTTTTTGAGAAGGCAAATTCACGCTATATAGCCCAATGCAAGTTTCAGCCATTGATTCTAATGGTACAATTGTCACTTCCCTAAAGAAATCCTTTTCATGTTGAGATGAAATGTATCTTTCTCTCAAACAAATTGTCTCTGCAACAATGTTGCTATTTCATAATCTAATTTGTTTTTTAGGCCCCTTTTGCAGGGGCAGATGGTTCGGGTCCGCCTGTCAGTTTTTCAGGCGGACCCGAACGGACGCTCCATTGTGCTCTATGGCGCGACGGATGTCAGCGGTGACATGTCCGCTGACACCTGATCCGCTCCGATCCGCCAAAAACAGACGGATGGAAACCCTATTTTCCATCCGCCTATCGGATCGGATGAATACGGACAGACAGACCGTGTCCATTCGATCCTCCATAGAGGAGAATGGAGCTGTGACAGGACAGTCTCTGCACAGACAGAGACTGTCCTGTCATCCGCCGGCTCAGCGGGGATAAATGGATGGATCCCTGCTGAGCCCGTCAAAATGGGCTCCGCTGCTGTGAAAGGACCCTAAGGGTCCCGGTCCTTTCACACATGCGGACCATTCATCAGTTCATCAGTTCCGTCACATCAAAACGTGAAGTATTCATCCATTTTTCATCCGTTTTTTTTACATACACTACCAATGCAAAAACAGATGAAAAACTGACTTTTCGTCCGATCCGTTTTTTTTGACGAATGAAAAATAGGACTTTCATCTGTTCATTAAACGGATGTTGAAGGAAGCGGATGAAAACTGATGCAAATGAATGATCATCCGTTTTTCCATAGAGTTGCATTGATGTCCGTTTTTCATCCGTCAACGGATGGATGGAAAACGGACAAACGGTCCGTATGTGTGAAAGGGGCCTTAGAATGTTAGAATGTTTAATCTTCTCATGTTTTGTTAAAATATTTTTTCTCTGCCTCTCGCTTGTTGCTGTCCATCTCATTAAAATCTTTTCCCAAACTCACACAGATATCTGCACACACCACAAACAATACCATTTCTGATGCAATAACATCACTGTTCTACACTCCAAGCACCACCAAATAGCACAGAATAAACTCCAGACTAATGTAATTCCAACACCTATATGTCCAAAGAAATGCAGTATATGTGTATTTATGTGTAGGAGGGTTGCACACTTGGCAGACTAGTGGCTAACAGCTTAATGCTTCTACCTAGCAACATAGAGGTTCTGGGTTTGCATCCTGAGCATATCACTTCATGTAGAGAGGTTTTCTATTCTCATAACTCATGTTCTTACCTAAATTATGTCTAAATGTAGTATTTATGTGGAGGTTTCCACCACTCTTGCAAATTGTGTCACATGTATTCTTTGGACAGGGACTATAATCAGCCTTAACATTTCCCATCCAGCAATAATTGCAGCTTCTTACCAAGGCAAATGCCCCAAAATGAGAGATGTTCTATAGCAGAATGCTCACAGTACTGAGCCATAACAAACCTTCAAAACAGATGGCATATGCTAGAAACAGGTTGTTCAATGGTTATCCAGCCTTCCACAGTACATCCGCATTGGTTCATTTATTGCACCCCTGAGACTTAGGAGTGTTTGACATCACAGCAATGGACGCTCCATGAATGTGGCTAAGGGCTTAGCACTTCTGCCGAGCAAACTTGGGGTCCATAGGTTCAAATCCCAAACATGCTATGTCCTGTAGAAAGGCTGCCGGCTCTTCCTGTGTTGTTAAACATAACTCATGTCCTTCCCCAAGTTTTATATAAATGTAGCATTTATGTGGACGAGGGTTCCACCACCATTGCAAATCTTGCACAATCTGCGTTTTTGCAAAAGTATTGGTACGCCTGCCTTTATACACTCATGAACTTTAATAGCATCCCAGTCTCAGTCTGTAGGGTTCAAATTTGATTTAGCCAACCCTTTGCAGCTATAGCAGTGCAGGGACCTTTTTTTCCCGCACCAGAATCGGATCGCATGGGTGTTCTTACTCATGCTATCCGATTCCTATCGGAATCCACAGTTAGCACTGTGATCTATGAACCAGTCTGGGGGTGTCATTAATATTGTACTGACACCCGCAGCGGTTCACAGAAGGCAGTGTGAACTGCCTGTGGGAGAGGTGCGATGCAGGTGCTGATATTGTGCTGCTTCCTGCATCACACATATGTGCACCTGGGCTAAGGCCGCTTTCACACTTGTGCGACCTGAAAGTCGCATGAATTTACCGCGATTTGCCACAAAGTTTTGCTGAGATTTTTTTGCCGTGATTTTGATGTGACTTGAAACAATAGCTGTGTTATTCTAAGGTCTATCGACCTCAAGTTGCTTCAAAGTCGGACCAAAGTAGTTCAGGGACTACTTTGAAGTCGCACAGATATGAATGGTGCTCATTGGAAATCATCTTCAGGCCCCTTTCACACTTGTGCGACTTTTCCTGCGACTTGGGACTGCAAAGTCACATGACAAGTCGTTCCCCATGAATTTCAATGAGTACCATTCATATCTGTGTGACTTCAAGTCGCAGTGACTTCAAAGTAGTCCCTGCACTACTTTGGTCTGACTTTGATGCGACTTGAGGTCCATAGACCTGAGGATTACACAGCTATTGCTTCAAGTCACATCAAAATCACTGCAAAACATTGCAGCAAAAAATTGCAGCAAATCGCAATAAAATCACACAAATTTCAAGTCGCACCAGTGTGAAAGAACAACCCCTGAAAAACAACCCCACACCATAACCCCCCTCCTGATTTTGGCCAGTGCACAAAACAAGGTCCATAAAGACATGAATGAGTGAGTTTGGGGTGGAGGAACTTGACTAGCCTGTAGAGAGTCCTGACCTCAACCCGATAGAACAACTTTGGGATGAATTAGAGCGGTGACTGTGAGCCAGGCCTTCTTGTCCAACATTAGTGCCTGACCTCACAAAGTGCTTTGGTAAGAATGGTCAAACATTCCCATGGACACACTCCTAAACCTTGTGGACAGCCTTCCCAGAAGAGTTGAAGCTGTTATAGCTGCAAAGGGTGGGCCAACTCAATATTGAACCCTGCGGACTAGGACTGGGATGCCATTAAAGTTCATGTGTATGTAAAGGCAGGCATTTTGACAATATCCTGTGGGCTAACACATTTGCAAATTGTAAGTGTTCTTGTTTATCAGGTGCAATCATTATAGAGTTATGTAGACATCAAGAGACAGATTGAATGACACTGGTGGGCATGTACTTCCATTGGGCGTGTCAGTGTGCTAACAATACAACCTATGTTATATAAATGACTGCAGTAGAGGGGTTGGTTTGCCTTGCGAAGAGGCTGTGTTATTTGCTGTGGTTTTTGGGGGAAGTAGGGCTGATATTGTGCATAATGACAAACGCCCCACTTGGGCTGTTAGTTGAAATTCTTGTGCATTTTATCCATCAAAAGTGTGGCTTTGCTGTCAGTGTTGTGTATTGTTGCTGTTTGACCATGCATTCATGGTTTGGGAGCATTTGCTGACCTTCTACTCTTTGATCTCATTGCTCAATTATGTACACAGAAATGCATCTTCCAGCAGAACCGTCACCAATGTATGTGTGTGGAATGTGGGGTTGTGGGTGTTAATGTTTGGAATATGGGTCTTTTTAATATTTTTTATTTTTTTTAAGAATGACTGACTTTTTTTGTATTTTTGTATAATCTTTCAGCTAAACATTTGTTGGTGGTTGGTGTCTGTTGAGAGTAGTTGTACTATGAAATGTGTAGCCTGCTATACACTAAAATTAAAGCTATGTCCACTATAAGGCTTGGTAAAAATTTAGATTGTAAGCTCCTATGAGCAGTGCCATTAGATCCCAATTGCTAAATGTTTGTCTAAATGTACCAACTAATATACTAATGTTACTAAATGAATGCACATAATTGCGTTGCTGTTGTGCAAATGTAAATTCTTGAGCTATTTTTTTTTTTTAATTTGTTTTGGGGAGAGCTGGGTTTAGAGAAGTGAACTGTCTTGCTAATGACAAATTATGAGAAGGTGTAATCGTGGATTAAAAAAAAAACCTAATCTCTTCAGCACACCTGCAAGTAAATGATAAAGGTTGTTTAAGTGGAGTCTTTTCTTTTAACAGGTCCGGAGAATTGCAGGTAAGTGCCGGTTCACACTGCTACACTGTGCAAGATTGCATCTGATTCACACCGCAGTACAAGTCACATGTGCTGTCCATGCGATTTCAGCCATACAGATAGTATGGCTGAATTTGCATTGCATTCGGACCAAACTCGTACAGGACCCTTTTTTTTTTTTTTGTCCACATCAGAATTGGATTGCATGGGTATGCCCATGCGATCCGATTAATGTCCAAACTGTTAGTTTGCACTGTGATATGTGAGCTGAAATGGGGGTGTCATTAACAATGTATTGACACTCCCAGCAGGTCACACATGGCGGTGTGAAATGCGATGCGGCACCTGCAGTGGTTTTGCAGGGGTCCCGCATTGCACAAGTGTGAACCGGCACTCCTAATGAATTTAGCTGGTGGATAGGCAGTGTTGTATGTCTCAAACTGAGCCTTTGTCTTTGTCATTCACCTGCTTATTGCTAAAAAAAAGTTGTGATTGCGATCAAATATTCGCAAGCAAGTGTGGCTTTGTCCTCTGACTCAGGAATGTCATTGTCACCTGGAAGTGCCTTTGCTGGTCAGGATCTCTATATAAGTGAATATAGCGAGGTTCCATTTCAGCAAAGAGGAGGTGCTACTCATTTGATGGGTAAGTGTAGGAAATATACTTGTGCTTACACCGTGTGGGGGAGGATGCGGTAGCTATATTTGGTGGGGATGGGGTTAATTTATTTGTTCATGTGGGATCACCACACATTCACTTCCTGCCAGGGCAGCCATCAGGGATTTTGGGGCCTCTTAAACAGCTTTAGACCTGCCCTCCCCTTCTGACCACCAACATTCCCCAGGGCCTTCCCACTGGGCCATTCCACCACATCCACCCACTGGCCAGGGGTGTACACATGCCGCAGCCCCAGTAGGAATTATACACCCTGTCACACTTACCGGGTGTAGCCTGACAAGCATGACCATTCAAGTGAAGTGTGCAATGCATGCTAGTGTGGGATCCAAGGGTTTAAAAAAAAAACGTGCACAGGCAGCACAGCCTCACCCAATGTTTACAATAAGACCTTGTGCCGAACCCTAGGTGCTAGAGGTCCCAAACTTGGACCAGTTGTGGTCCAGGGGGCCCTCTCTATGTGACCCAAGTTTGGTATTTTTATCGCCTATGGTTCAGGAGAACGGTGTCCCCAAACTGGGTGCCCCCCCATAGACTCCAATGTTAAGTCCGAAGTTCACCTGACAATTGCCAGTCAATGCATGGTCACTTTGAGGACCTGGTAGGACCGAACCATAGATGCCGGAGGTCCCTAACCCGGCCCAGTTGTTGCCCAGGGGATGCTCTCTATGTGACTAAAGTTTGGTATTTTTATTGGCTATGGTTTGGGAGAACGGTGTCCCCAAACCGGGTGTCCCCCTCCCCTTAGACTCCAATGTTAAAGACTGCTAAAGTCTTTGTTGTAAGGGCCCTTGAGACATTGGGGCCCCTTACAACAGTACTGCCTGTAACTCCCTGATGGCGGCCCTGCTTAATGCCCATACGCACACATCACTTCCTGGTTACAGGCACATTATACTTCCTGCATGTATTCTGCTGATGTAAATCATTAAGGAGTGAGTGTGTATGTGTGTGTATATATATATATATATATATATATATATATATATATATATATATACACAGTCAGGTCCAATGAATATTGGGACATTGACACAATTCTAATCTTTTTGGATCTATACACCACCACAATGTATTTGAAATGAAACGAACAAGATGTGCTTTAACTGCAGACTTTCAGCTTTAATTTGAGGGTATTTACATCCAAATCAGGTGAACGGTGTAGGAATTACAACAGTTTGTATATGTGCCTCCCACTTTTTAAGGGACCAAAGTAATGGGACAATTGGCTGCTCAGCTGTTCCATGGCCAGGTGTGTGTTATTCCCTCATTATCCCATTTACAAGGAGCGGATAAAAGGTCCAGAGTTCATTTCAAGTGTGCTATTTGCATTTGGAATCTCTTGCTGTCAACTCTCAATATGAGATCCAGAGCTGTCACTATCAGTGAAGCAAGCCATCATTGGGCTGAAAAAAAAACCAAACCCATCAGAGAGATAGCAAAAACATTAGGTGTGGCCAAATCAACTGTTTGGAACATCCTTAAAAAGAGAGAACGCACCGGTGAGCTCAGCAACACCAAAAGACCCAGAAGACCTCAGAAAACAATTATGGTGGAT
>BLSH010538127.1:613572-630255 GCA_018402905.1 Glandirana rugosa
AAGGTCACCCAAGAAAAAAAAAAAAAAAAAAAAAAAAACAATCTTCATGTACTAATCTCGGCCTCCGCTTAATCAAAAAAAAAAAAAAAAAAAAAAAAAGAACCCACTGGAATCCATGCATCCGGCACCCTGCATGTAAATTAGGGGCTGGGTGCATGGATTAGGGGAGCGGCACCTCATATGGATGGGCCGCCGCTGACTCCCTCACTGCTCCATTCAACTGCTGGGTATTTTCAGGTGTAGGGAGCATGTGAATAACCTGCTTGGAGATTGGCCCAATGCTGTCACATGAGGACAGGGAAAGTCTATGATTGGAGTGATTTGGAGCTTATACAGGGCTCTGTTTTTATGCTTCTGGCAGGTAAACGTAGTGGCTGGGGTGCAATGGAAATGTGTTGCTGAGAAGGGGGCATTAAAGTTAACCTGTTACTTTGCTCTGTGAGGGCACAGCAGGTGCTCTCTTTATTTGTCAGGCTTATTTATAAAAGATTTATATGTGCTCCCTTATTTAGCTATAATAAGGTAGGTCATACTTCAAAAGGTAGAAAAAAAAATGTGGTGGGGGGTTACATGTGTACATCACCAAAACATGTACTACTGTTTTACTGTTTTTTGGGTTTTTTGTTATACACTTCTCACCATTGTCATTAATCTACCTCTCTACTTCTACATTTCCTATAACTCGCATTAAATGGCTGTTCCATTTTATTATCCCTATTCCTACTCACTCTTCTTTTTCTCATATTACCTTCCCTGTATCAGTCGGCTGAACATGTTCCCCCTGGATATGAGGTGGTTTCCCTCCTGGAAGCTTTGAATGGACCCCTGACGCCATCACCATCTGCCCCACCATTGAGGGCTCTGGGGGATTCTCGGCGGCCTGGTGTGCTCCCGTCATATGGCAGTGATATTCAGCTCCCCCACCTACGGATGCACTCACCTCTGCAGCACCTATGTGGCAGCCAAGCTCTAAAGCTGAAGAAAAGTATTTCCAGGTACAACAATGTACATTGTTTGCAATAGTATTTATCAAAAAAATGCTCAGGCTTGTTTATTGAATGATATGCAGTCTGTCATTGTTCAGTCTCTTTGTAATTTTAGACTATACCATTCCTTTCCAGGTCAATTTCCCAAAATTCTTCTGTGTTACAAGAAGATGAGATGGAGAAATCATTTAGTGAAGCTGAGATTCGAAGCCCCAGGAAAAAAACACCTCAACTTGCCGAGGTCAGTAAAGGGTTTCAAAGTGCGCATATTCAATGCTTTCAAATTTATGTCAGAGAATTTACCCACCTCTATGAATTAGTGGGATTTTAGGGTTGACATGCAAGGCTTGCATTCTGTTGCATATACCAGTCATTGAACAAGTGAATCATAGCATCTTTAGCCCTTTTGTTGCCTGGCCTATTTTTTTAAACAGATTACACATTTTTTCCCTGAAGAATACTTAAAGTGATTGTAAAGGCTCGCTTTTTAAAAAAACAAACATGTTCTACTTACCTCCTCTGTGTAGTTGGATTTGCACAGAGCAGCCTGGATCTTCCTCTTCTCAGGTCCCTCACTGGAGCCCACGATGTGCAGCCGCTGCCATTGGTAAGGGAACCCGGCAGTGAAGCCTTTCGGATTAACAGCCGGTTCCCTACTGCGCATGCGTGAAGTGTGCTTTCCAATCAGTCCGGCAGCGGAGGAAGGAGGAGGGGGGCGAACTTCGGGAAGATGGGGCTACGGCCCCGTCCCCCGGAAGTGGGAAGCAATACCTGTCAAAAACAGGTACCCTTTCCTTCCCCCGAAAGGTGCCAAATGTGGCAAAGGAGGGGGGAGGAGACGGATAAGCGGAAGTTCCACTTTTGAGTGGAACTCTGCTTTAATTATGAGATTTTACAGAGTGGATACCAGTTATATCAAGTCTTTGATTTATTCCTACTGCCTACTTACAGTGACTTTGGTCACACCTGTCCATTTGACCCTCACCTGCTACAATTGTGTTTGGTTGCTGATGGTTTCTTAACTCATTCCCCACAATGGTCTCTTGTCCATACACATGCAGAGGACACTTTGGAGTCCGATCCATATGGCCATCAAGAGACAACATCTTTTCAGTTCTACACTATATACCATTATCAAACACGCTACATGTGGTAAGCACACCTATTTTCTTCAATGGAAGAAGCCCAAGGAACAGACTTGCAGTTTTCCCTCTCACGATCGTTAATGTTTCCCCACTCCAGCAGCATCCATGTCCAGACCCGCCAAGCTTGGCTCCCAGTCTACCCACAAGTTTTGGGGCTCAAAGTCTGCCAATCATCTGTCAAACCCTTCCTTAGCATGAAGGTGCTTCCCCATTTTGCAAAGTTTGTTAACCTTTGGGAAATGGTCTCCATATTGAAGTTTTACTCCCTTCCCCCTCCTCGGTTTCTGACTTCCTTCCTGTGTCACTGTACAGATTAGCTGATCTCCATTGAGCCCTCTTGTGTCTTCTGAATCAACTTGTCATCGCCCTAGTTCCTGTGGCAGAACATTTTCAGAGGGGTTTACGCAAGCCTGTTCAGTTCGTAAACCCAGTTGGGGAATTCACCTCATCTTGCATCTAAAAGCACTAAATGTCTTCATTCAAGCTCAGGCATTCTGTATGGAATCCACAAGGTATGTCATCACCTCCCTTAACCAGGGAGACTTTCTAGCTTCAGGTGGAATCAAAGGCATATTCCTTTACATTCCCATCTTTCCAGCACATCAGCATTTCCTACGCTTTGCTGTGTAACCTCTACTGTACCATTTCACCAAGGTACTGGACCCAGTAATAGCCCTGCAGTCAGGGGTCAAGTCCTGGGAACTCATCCAAGATCCCCCCCCAACACCACCACCACCACCACCACCGCTACTACTACATTGTGCATCAAGCCCAACTGGAAGTGACGATCCATCTCTAATGAGTGGTGGGTGGCATTTACATTATCAGGACTCGTATCCTATATCAGTCGCAAATCCTATATCTGCCCCCCCCCAAACAAACGCAGTTGCAGCGAAGCGGTGCAGGTTTTTATGGATTAAATCAGATGATGAGGAGGCAATATGATGCTTCCATGCCACCTGTCAAACACCCTCTGAAAAGTGATCCGCTGTAGTTCACTCTCCAGAGGGTGTACCCTAATCTACAGCAATGCCCCTCACAGGGCCGATCAATGCAGCCTCAACAGTGCCCATCAATGCAGCCCCACCAGTGCCCATCAATGCAGCCCCACCAGTGCCCATCAATGCAGCCTCACTAGTGCCCATCAATGCAGCCTCACTAGTGCCCATCAATGCAGCCTCACTAGTGCCCATCAAATGCAGCCTCACCCGTGCTCATGGGCTTGGCCTCACCCGTGCTCATGGGCTTGGCCTCACCCGTGCTCATGGGCTTGGCCTCACCCGTGCTCATGGGCTTGGCCTCACCCGTGCTCATCGGCTTGGCCTCACCCGTGCTCATCGGCTTAGCCTCACCCGTGCTCATCGGCTTAGCCTCACCCGTGTTCATCGGCTTAGCCTCACCCGTGTTCATCGGCTTAGCCTCACCCGTGTTCATCGGCTTAGCCTCACCAGTGTTCATCGGCTTAGCCTCACCAGTGTTCATCGGCTTAGCCTCACCAGTGTTCATCGGCTTAGCCTCACCAGTGTTCATCGGCTTAGCCTCACCAGTGTTCATCGGCTTAGCCTCACCAGTGCTCATCGGCTTAGCCTCACCAGTGCTCATCGGCTTAGCCTCACCAGTGCTCATCGGCTTAGCCTCACCAGTGCTCATCGGCTTAGCCTCACCAGTGCTCATCGGCTTAGCCTCACCAGTGCTCATCAGCTCAGCCTGGTCAGTGCCCATCTATGCAGCCGCACCAGTGCCCATCAATGGAGCCTGTGCCCATTAGCTCAGCCTCACCCGTGCCCATTAGCTCAGCCTCACCCGTGCCCATTAGCTCAGCCTCACCCATGCCCATTAGCTCAGCCTCACCCATGCCCATCAATGCAACCTCACCAGTGCCCATCAGCTCAGCCTCACCAGTGCCCATCAATGGGGGAGGGGCAGCAGGGGGGGCCTCCTCAGATGTGTCACTGGGCACCACCAGCTGGGCAACTAGGGCTGCAGGAAACTGGGGGGGGGGGAAGTGGGCGAGGTAGAGCGGGTGGGGACTCCCAATCCTGTCCACTAATAAGCCAATCCCCTGCTGTGCAGCTTTTTAGAGGCACAGGTCCCCTGTGTTCAGCTGGTGCCAGGGGATGATAAGCAGACTATTTCTTCTTCTATTTCCTCCCCATTTGTCTCCCTTTGAATTTGGTTCTTACTGCTCTTCAGAACCAGCAATTTGAACATATTTAAATGCATTCCTTTCTCTCGAACTCCCAAAGTTGTGTTCCTTATATCCATCCCCTCTGTGAGGCGAGTGTCTGAACTGGTGGCCTAATCCTGCAAGTAACCTTTTTTGTTTTTGCATAGAGAAAAAGATGGCGTTGAGACCCAGAACGTCCTGCCTAAGGTAATTTCTGCCTTTCACCTCAAACAGGTCATCATTCTCCCATACCTCTGGCTTTGTTTTCCTCCAGATGTGGTTTGGGCTCTAAGAATCCATCTCTCAACCCCTGCTTTTTTAAAGAAAAACATATTCTCTTTTTGTTATCTTGGATTTTCTGAAAAATGGTACACCAGTTTTTTGTTCTACCATTTCTAGTTTGTTTAGACAGACCATTATCCAAGCATATGTTTACACCCTTTCCTGTCAAGTGACTCTCTACTAGATTTGTGAGTGATTCTTGGTTTGGCATTAAGCAACAGTTTCCCAGATTTGCAAGGCTGACATCTGGTCTCCTGTTTTCTAAACTTTACCAGGTGGATGTTGGGGCCTTTTCTGATGCCAGCTTTGAATGCAAGGTCCTTCAAGTGACTTTGACCTGCAGGCAGGTCCCAGTTTACTGTTGTTTTCTTGGGCTTGTTGGCATTTGTTTGCTGCGTTGCCCATCCCACATTTGGACTGTTTTTAGATGAATCAAAAAGTTAGTCATATTGTGTCACTCAATAGAAGAGAAAATGGAAAATTTACTATCAGATACGTACTGTAGTTTTCCTTTCCCGGTGGACTCCATGGCAGCTATGTGTGGGTTAATCACGCCGCCTCTTTAACCCCATAGGACCCTTCTTCTATAAATTTTGCCCCTAGCTTAACCCACGTGTTCCGTAACTAGCCCCCCTCCTCTTGACCCGAGGGTGGGGACTCCAGCTGCCATGGAGTCCACCGGGAAAGGAAAATTACGGTAAGTATCTGATAGTAAATTTTCAATTTTCCCGGCAGACTCCATGGCAGCTACATGTGGGACTTAACTAGCTAGTTTAATTCACACCGTCTGTTGACAGAACTTTAACACCAAATGAAACAGAAGACAGTGACGCTGGCTCCACACAGTAATGCATCATGAAGGTGTTCAATGAAGACCACGAGGCCGTCTTGCAGATGATTCTGGCGCCAATTGTCTCGCTGCGGCCCAGGAGGTAGAAGCACACCTGGTCGAGTGTGCCGTCACCGCCTCTGGAGGGGCCAAGCCCTTCGCCCTGTAAGCCCTCTGGTTGACTTGGACGATCCATGCTGCAGTCGTTCTGGACGAGGCCCTTTTTCCCCTTGTTCTTCCCAGAGAAGAGGACAAAGAGGTGGTCCGACTGCCTGAAGGTAGCTGTGGCCTGAAGATATCTTTCCAACTTTTTCCCGACATCCAGGGTGTGCGTCTCGGCAGTCCCTGGGGACCAGATGGTAGGCAGAGAGATCTCCTGGTTCTCGTGGAACACTGATGTGACCTTGGGTTTTGAGCCCAGCATGGGGATCAAGACTACTCAGTCCGGAAAAAAGGTCAGGAATGGCTCTTTGTGCCCCCGGTCTTCGATCTCCGAGACCCTCTTAGCCGAGGTCACTGCCACTAAGAAGGCTGTTCTCATAGACAGGTCCTCTACTGAAACTGCCCTCATATCTTCCTGTGCAGGGTCCGCCAGGTAGTCAAGGACCAAGGGAAGGTCCCACTTTGGGAACCTAGGTTTCCTCTGCGGCCATTGTCTGGCTGCCCCTCTGAGGAATTGATGGACCAGTGGGTGGCTAGCCCAAGTGGTCCCTGTAAAGGCGGACAGAGCCGATATTTGCACTTTCAGGGAGCTCACCGATAGGGGTAGCTCAAGTCCGGTTTGCAAGAACCCCAAGATTTCCTGTACTCCAGGGGATCTGAAGGATTTCCCTTGGAAACATGCGAACTGCGTGAACCTTGGCCAGATTCGCTCATACACCCTGTTCGTACTGGGACGTCTGGAGCTCATGAGAGTGGAGATCACCCCTGGGGTGCAACCTAGTGCCTCTAGCCTCCCCCTCAAGAACCAGACCATCAGGTGCAGCCGCTCTGGACATGGGTGCAGGATCACCCCCTGCGATAGGAGATCCGGCCTGAGAGGGAGAGGCACTGGGGCCCGAAAACTTCCTGAGTTTGTGGTTTGTGTTGTCCAGGGAGGCGAACAGGTCAACCTCGGGGTCGACTCCTAGGGATCGGACCCAGTTGAACACTCCCACATGAAGGGACCATTCCCCGTTTTTGACTTGGGTTCTGGACAAGAAGTCTGTCTGCACATTCCGAGCTCCCGGGACGTAGACTGCCGAGATGTCCGCCAGGAACTCTTGGGTCCATGTTAGAATTGGTTCCACCTCCCGTAGTAGGGAACGACTGTGTCCCCCTTGTCTCCTCACATATGAGATCGCTGCCACATTGTCCATCCTTAGGAGTACCGCCTTCCCCTCCTATCAGGTGGCAGAAGGCTCGCAGGGCACAGTTGGCTGCCCTCAGCTCCAGGACATTGGACACCGGGATACGGGGGAGTGGGCCCCACCTCCCTTGGGCGAACTCTGCCCCACAGTGGGCTCCCCAACCTGCGTTGCTGGCGTCGGTCGTGACTACCACCCAAGGTGGAGGAGCGATGGAATGGCATCTGAGCAAATTCTTGCATTGTAGCCACCATAGCAGGCTGCTGCTCATGGTCGCTGTCACCCGAATGGTATGATCGCCCTTGTCTGGTCTCCATTGGCGTAGGAACCCCATCTGGAATGGTCTATCCTCCACAGGGCTCATTTGACCATGGGGGCTGTTGCCACCATGGTCCCAATCACCCTGAGGCATTGGGAGGCTCTCAAGTGCGAGTATGACCGGGCCGACAGGATCCTGTCCCGTATTATGGGTATCTTCTCTGGTGGTAGTGAGATAGTGTTCTCCAGGGTGTTGAACCGAGCGCCTAGGTACACCAGATCTTGTGACGGAACTAGCTGACTTTTCTGCAGATTCAATACCCAGCCAAACTCCCAGAAGGTAGCGATTACTTGTGATCTCTGGAACAGCAACTGATCCCTGTCCTGTGCTAGTAGAAGCAGATCATCCAGATAGTGATGTAGGCGTATGCCCTTCTTCCTGATCAGGGCTACGACTGCTAGCAGGACTTTTGAAAACACCCGTGGGGACGTTGAGAGGCCGAAAGGAAGGCATGTGAACTGGAGATGGCGATGCCCGACTAGGAAGCGGAGAAATTTGCGGAATCCCACTGCCACAGGGATGTGAAAATATGCGTCTTTCAAGGCTATTGAAATTAGCCAGTCGCCTGGTTGCACCGATCGCTGGATCGTCCCAAGATTTTCCATTTTGAAGCTCTCGTTCTTGATGAACTTGTTTAGATGAGTGAGGTCTATAACTGGTCTCCAAGAGCCGCTCTTTTTTAGAACTAGAAATAGTGGCGAATAGAGTCCCTGGAATTTTTCCTCTTGCGGCACCGGTACCACTGCGCCTTGAGCCATCAGTGAGTCCACATATTCTAACAGAACTCACCTCTTCTCCTCTGAACGTGGCACTATCGTGGGAACGATCTTGAGCACCGGAGGACTTGAGAAGGCCCAAGAGTGTCCGGAGAAAACTGTCCTTATGACCCAGGGGTCTGAGATTGGGGCCACCCAGACGTGCCGGAATTGGAGCAAGCATGCTCCCACCCGACCCGTCTGGGTGGGCCCAATCTCAAAAGGACTTTGATGCTTCACGCCCGGCCTGCGATGTATTCCTGGCCGTTCCTTCAGTGACTGCTGAACCACCCATCTGACCAATGACTTCATTCGTTGGTCATTGGCCTCCCTTTCACGTCGGCGTCGCCCTGGGCACTGACAGGCTGCCCCTCCTGGGCTATCCTGGCCTACACACCACTCACCCGCCGTGGCTGGGTATTGGGCAGAGGGGGACACCACTACCCCAATGTCTGCCCTGCACACAGGCTGGGGACAACGCTACCCGGTACGCTCTGCTTTTGGTAAGTCTTGTTGGGTCCATGGAGGAGGATGAAATTGGAACACGCGGGCTAAGCTAGGGGCAAAATTTATAGAAGAAGGGTCCTATGGGGTTAAAGAGCAGGCGGGATTAACCCACACGTAGCTGCCATGGAGTCTCCCGGGAAAGAACAGTTTTTTTTTTGTACTCACCGTAACATAATTTTTCTTTTTGAGTCATGCCTCTGTGTTTATGATCATGTACTGGGTTCTGCTTTGCTACAAAACTGAGGCATGCTGATAATAAGAGAAGCTATTTTGGACTGGCCTAGTTTTTGTTTGCCAGTGTCCAATCTGCCTGTAGGTGGCAGCAAAATCTTAAGGTGAAAGACTTCCCGTGTCACTCAATGAACTCCAAGAAAAGGATTTTATGGTGATTACAAAAATACTATTTTCTGTAACATGCTGATATGATCCTTTCTGAATTAGAGTTTGGGTTGAATTATCAGTTTTAGGCCTCATACACACGGGCGTATCTAAAAAAATAAACAAAACGTCGGGTCCGACGTCAAGGAAAAAAAGTTGACGTTTTTCGGCCTTATGCATTGGCGTTTTTGAGTGTTAGTGAGTGTCGGCGTCAATAGGCGTTTTTTAAAAAAAATCATCCCTCTGCTATTTTTCAACCTAAAAACGTCGGCGTCAAAAAACGCCGGAAAACGCCGGTACAATATTAGGTGGCGTTTGTTGGCGTTTTGTGGAGTCGGCGTCAAAAAAGTCAAAACGTTACAGCCTCAGAACGCGATGGCCATGGGTTCTACTTTCTGCTCACTAACGCCGACGCCACCTACAGCTCAAAAACGCCGACGTTTTTATGAGGCCATTGACTAACATGGAGAGCTGCAAAAAACGCCAGAAAATGCCGGCGTCAAAAAACGTCCGTGTGTATGAGGCCTAAGGCCTCATACACACGGGCGTATCTAAAAAAATAAACAAAACGTCAGGTCCGACGTCAAGGAAAAAAAGTCAACGTTTTTCGGCGTTATGCATTGGCATTTTTGAGCGTTAGTGAGCGTCGGCGTCAATAGGCGTATTTTAAAAAAAATCATCCCTCTGCTATTTTTCAACCTAAAAACGTCGGCATCAAAAACGCCGGTATATTATTAGATGGCGTTTATTTGCGTTCGTTGGCGTTTTGTGGCGTCGGCGTCAAAAAACGTCAAAACGTTACAGCCTCAGAACGTGATGGCCATGGGATCTACTTTCTGCTCACTAACGCCGACGCCACCTACAGCTCAAAAACGCCGACGTTTTTATGGGGCCATTGACTAACATGGAGAGCTGCAAAAAACGCCAGAAAACGCCGGCTTCAAAAAACGAAGCGAAGAATTGTAATTAAACATTACAGGTGATTTGAATACCGATTGTAATGTGTGTGGCCAATGCTAGATTAAAGCGGTGCCAGATATCAGAACATCGGGATTGGTGATGCAGCTATTATGAGAGAGTACAGAGCCCCTGAAAACAAACGCAGTTGCAGCGAAGTGGTGCAGGTTTTTAGGGATTAAATCAGATGGTGAGGAAGCAATATAATGCTTCCTTGCCACCTGTCAAACACCCTCTGAAAAGTGATCCACTGTGGTTCACTCTCCAGAGGGCAAACACTAGTGTACCCTAATCTACAGCAATGCCCCTCACAGGGCCGATCAATGCAGCCTCACCAGTGCCCATCAATGCAGCCCCACCAGTGCCCATCAATGCAGCCCCACCAGTGCCCATCAATGCAGCCCGATTAGTGCCCATAAAATGCAACCTCACCAGTGCCCATCAGCTTAGCCTCACCAGTGCTCATCAGCTTAGCTTCACCAGTGCTCATCAGCTCAGCCTGGTCAGTGCCCATTAATGCAGCCTGGTCAGTGGCCATTAATGCAGCCTGGTCAGTGCCCATCAGCTCGGCCTCACCAGTGCCCATCAATGCAGCCTAATCACTGCCCATCTATGCAGCCTAATCACTGCCCATCTATGCAGCCTAATCACTGCCCATCTATGCAGCCTAATTAATCACTGCCCATCAATGCAGCCTAATCACTGCCCATTAGCTCAGCCTCACCTGTGCCCTTAGCTCAGCCTCAACCGTGCACATTAGCTCAGCCTCACCCGTGCCCATCAATGCAACCTCATCAGTGCCCATCAGCTCAGCCTCACCAGTGCCCATCAATGGGGGTGGCAGCAGGGGGGCCTCCTCAGATGTGTCACTGGACACCACCAGCTGGGCAACTAGGGCTGCAAGAAACTGGGGGGGGGGGGCGAGGTAGAGCGGGCGGGGACTCCCAATCCTGTCCACTAATAAGCGAATCCCCCGCTGTGCAGCTTTTTAGAGGCACGGGTCCCCTGTGTTCAGCTGGTGCCAGGGGACAGTAAGCAGACTTATTTCTTCTTTTTTTTGGCTTTAGGCGGATTAATCCACCACAGCACACTACTCAGTGAAAGCCAGCCTTTGCTATATCATTACACTGGAGCCAGCCAGGAGCGCTGCGGCGGATTAATTTTGTGCTGGGTAGGAATCCTAGGACTTGGTCATAAAAGGACAATCATCTCCTGATCAACATCCTGGAGCTTCAGGCAATTTGGCTGTCTTTGCAGCACTGGACCATCCTCGTGGATGGTCATCTGATCCGGATTTAGTTGGACAACACCGCGGCAGTTATGTATATCAACCATTATGGAGGAACCAGAAGTCTTGCCCACAGCAAGACATCCATCAGATGCTGTCCTGTGTAGAATGTCATATTCCAGCATTATCTGCCATGTAGATCACAGCCATGAACTGGCAAGCAGACTCCCTCAGCTGGGAAAGCCAGGACCTGGGGTACTGGTCCTTACACCCAGGGGTATTCCAGGATCTGTGTCACAGGTGGCTAATGCCAAATGTTGTGTTCCTACATCAAACTGTACAGGTTTGTCTCCAGGTACAGAGACTCTTTAGTGGAAGTAGTGGATGCTCTGGTGACTCTGTAGCATAGTACACCCTGATCTATGCATGTCTTCCTCTGAAACCTTTTTAATGCCTGCTTTGTAGGGTGGAGATGGAGAGCATTCTGGTGATCCTTATTGCTCTGGATTGGCCCAGATGGATTTGGTACTTTTACCTAGTAAGACTCCTAGTGGATTCTCTGTGGGCTCTACCAGCTCATCCGGATTTTCTGTCTCAAGATTTACCATCCTGCTTCACAGTCTCTGCATTAACACAATGGCTGTTGAAGCTCAGGTTCTAGGAGACTGGAAAATCTTTGTATTTGTGATTCCAACAATGTTAAAAGCTAAGCTGTTTACTTCCTGAAGGGAATATCATCAGAAATTGAATGCATACTTCACTTGGTGTAAATCTCAAGGCTTACACTCTACAAGTTCTCTTTGGGATGTAGTCTCTCCTCCCTATAGCTGTGTCTGGACCAACATTTGGCACTATCAAACATCAGATTTCTGTCCTTTCTACGTTATTTCAGAGACTGCTGGCCTCTGTTTAAGACCATGGTAGCCCATGTAGCCCTCCCCATTTGTTTCTCTTTGAATTTGGTTCTTACTGCTCTTCAGAACCTGCAATTTGAACCTATTTAAATGCATTCCTTTCTCTCTAACTCCCAAAGTGGTGTTCCTTATATCCATCCCCTCTGTGAGGCGAGTGTCTGAACTGGTGGCCTAATCCTGCAAGAAACCTTTTTTGTTTTTGCATAGAGAAAAGATGGCGTTGAGACCCAGAACGTCCTGCCTAAGGTAATTTCTGCCTTTCACCTCAAATAGGTCATCATTCTCCCATCCCTCTGTCTTGCTTCGTTTTCCTCCAGATGTGGTTTTAGCTCTAAGAATCCATCTCTCAACCCCTGCTTTTTTAAAGAAAAACAAATTCTCTTTTTGTCATCCTGGATTTTCTGAAAAATGGTACACCAGTTTTCCGTTCTACCATTTCTAGTTTGCTTGGACAGACCATTATCCAAGCATATGTTTACACCCTTTCCTGTCAAGGAACACTCTACTAGATCTGCGAGTGATTCTTGGTTTGGCATTAAGCAACAGTTTCCCAGATTTGCAAGGCTGACACCTGGTCTCCAGTTTTCTAAATTTTACCAGGTGGACGTTGAGGCCTTTTCTGATGCCAGCTTTGAATGCAAGGTCCTTCAAGTGACTTTGATCTGCAGGCAGGTCCCAGTTTACTGTTGTTTTCTTGGGCTTGTTGGCATTTGTTTGCTGTGTTGCTCATCCCTCATTTGGACTGTTTTTAGATGAACCCAAAAGTTAAAGTCATCCTGTGTCACTCAATAGAAGAGAAAGAACAGTTTTTTTTTTTTTTTTGTACTCACCGTAACATCCTTTTTTCTTTTTGAGTCATGCCTGTGCTTATGATCATGTACTGGGTTCTACTCTGCTACAAAACTGAGGCATGCTCATAATAAGAGAAGCTATTTTGGACTGGCCTACAATTTTTGTTTGCCAGTGTCCAAAAATCCTATTTTCTGTAACATGCTGATATGATCCTTTCTGAATTAGAGTTTGGGTTGAATTATCAGTTTTAATATCAATTTTTTTACGTGATTCATTAAAACATAAAGAACATGTGAGTCAGTATCTGAAACGAAGAATTGTAATTAAACATGACAGGTGATTTGAAAACTGATTGTAATGTGTGTGGCCAATGTTAGATTAAAGCGGTGCCAAATATCAGAACATCGGGGTTGGTGATGCAGTTATTATGAGGGAGTACAGAGCCAATACAGTAAAAATGACAAATTTAAATACTTTTGCCTTGTCTTCATTTACATTAGCTAAAAAATGCAAAATCTGTTTTTAGTTGTTTTGTACATAGTTATCAGTGATTCTACTTAAAGTGTTTGCTACCCGACATTTCATATTCCTAATATGTGCCTGCTATACCATGTACTTGTATGAAAGTATTCTGTTCTTCCTGTATTGCTTCCTTTGTGTGAAATCCCTGGTGTTCCTGCCAGTCCTTCTGCTTTTCTATTAAAAAACTGACCATGCTAAACAGGAGAGCACATCATGGTCAGTTCTCTAGCTGTGCTGGGAACCTTGCCTCCTCTCTGCCAGATCAGTCACTTGTACTGACACCCCCCGCACATCCATTCACTGGGAAGCTCCGTGTACTGTTGCTGCTCCTCCCCCCAGCTCTTATGCAGCCAAGAAGAGAGGGCATGCAATCACTTATAAAAAAGGGGAAAAAAAAGGTATCAATGTTTTTTAATATATATACTGTAAGGGATTTAGCTAGGCAGCGGGGTGTGTTTGACCCCCTGGAAGGGTCCACTACACAAGTTAGGCACAGCGAGACAGCAGTTTCAGATGAAAAAAAAAGGTAGTTTATTCTCACTACATTCAATGTTGAAAACAGCAAAACAAAAACAAACAAAATAATTCCTAGGCCCCTTGGCCACTGACTGCACAATAGGTTTCCCTGTCTGTCAGCTGGGTACAGCCTACCGCTGTACAAAGCTCCCATCTCTCACTGCAAGATACACAGCCACACAGGCCTTACCGTGTACAGGATGTTTTACTCCCCAGTCTTTGGTCACAGAGCTGGTTGCAGGGTGGAGCACTCACCTATGCTTGCTGGGAGAACTTGTAGAGGCCTTAATGAGCCAGCACACCTCAGCTGTGCTCATTACCTTTACACCTGCAAGACTCCCCTTAGTGGTATAAGTCTGCATAGATTTTAAATCTTGAGCAGATGTATCTGCAATCCTGCACACAACCCGGCGTCTTTACCCGCCAGCTGTCACATACCCCCCCTCTTGTTTCAAACTGGGGTTTGGGACACACGCAGCCAGGTACGCAGGTACCCGAGATAGAGCATCCACGTTCCCCATTTGAACCCCAGGGCAATGCTTCACGGTGAAGTTGTATTCTTGCATTGCCAGAAACCAACGATTTACCCTTCTATTGGTCTCCTTGTTTTGAGCCATCCACTTTAGGGGCGCGTGATCTGTAATCAGATCAAAGTGTCTACCCAGCAAATAGTATCGCAGGGAGTCTAGTGCCCATTTCACCGCTAGACACTCTTTTTCAATTGTGGCATAATTTTCTTCGTGGGGTTTCAGTTTCCTGCTAAGATAAATGACTGGGTGCTCTTCTCCGTTCCAGACCGGGGACAACACTGCTCCTAAGCCTACGTCTGACGCATCAGTCTGTACCACAAAGTCCTTAGCAAAGTCAGGTGAGTACAGCACTGGATGGCTACATAAGGCTTTCTTTAAAGCCTGAAAGGCTGCTTCAGCCTCCGGAGTCCATTTCACCATGGAAGACTCTTTCCCTTTTGTCAGGTTGGTTAGGAGCACAGCCTGCGAAGCAAAGTGAGGAATGAATCTCCGATAGTATCCAGCAATTCCGAGGAATGCTCGAACCTGCTTCTTGCTGTTGGGGCGTGGCCAGCTATTTATGGCTTCCACTTTGTTGATTTGGGGTTTTATCACTCCCCTCCCAATAGTATACCCCAAATATTTGGCCTCTTCCTGTCCAATGGTACACTTTTTTGGATTAGCCGTGAACCCAGCTTCCCTTATGGAGTCTAGTACAGCTTGCACCTTTGGCAGATGTGAGGCCCAATCCGTACTGTGGATAATCACATCGTCCAAGTAGGCTGCAGCATACTTCTGATGGGGCCTCAGAATTTTGTCCATTTTCCGCTGGAACGTGGCTGGTGCATTTTGTAACCCAAATGGCATTTTTTTTATACTGGAATGCCCCCTCTGGTGTTACAAATGCCGTTTTCTTCTTCGCTGACTCAGCTAGGGGAATTTGCCAATACCCCTTAGTGAGATCAAGGGTCGTCATATATCGGGCTGTTCCCAGCCGGTCGATCAGCTCATCTATGCGTGGCATGGGGTAAGTGTCAAATTTTGTAATTTTATTCAACTGCCGGAAATCGTTACAAAATCGCCAGCTCCCATCAGGTTTGGGCACTAAAACGATCGGGCTGGACCAGTCACTCTGGGACTCTTCTATCACACCTAATTCAAGCATTCGTTGAACTTCCCCTCGTATGGCCTCCCTTCGGGCCTCCGGTATCCGATAGGGCTTTAGTTTTACCCTTTCATCTGGTGGGTGATAATTTCATGCACTACGCCAGATGTTTGTCCCGGCAGCTCAGAGAACACCTCTCTGTTGCGGAGCACAAACTCTTTCACCTCCTGTTTTTGGGGTTTTGATAAGGTGATTGCTATTCCAACCTCAGGAATTAAGCAATCGGACTGAGTCTGTGACACCAAGGTTTCTGCGACTAGGGATTCTCTATCCCTCCAGGCTTTCAACAGATTAACGTGGTATATCTGTTCTGGCTTTCACCGTCCTGGTTGTCTGACCCTGTAGTTCACCTCACCCACTTTTTCAATTATTTCATATGGACCCTGCCATTTGGTCCGGAATTTGCTTTTGACCGTAGGGACGAGTGCCAACACTCTATCCCCCGGAGAAAAAGTAGGGTTTTTTGCCTTGCGGTTATACACCGTTTGCTGTGCTAACTGCGTTTGGACCAAGTGTTCTTTGACGATTGGCATTACCTGTGCAATTCTGTCTTGCATCAGGGCAACATGCTCAGTCACACTCCGGTGGGGTGAACTCTCACTTTCCCAAGATTCCTTGACGATATCCAACAGTCCTCTTGGGTGTCTCCCATAGAAGTAATTCGAAAGGCGAGAACCTGGTAGAGGATTGTGGTACTTCCCGAATAGCAAACATCAAGTAGGGTATTAAACAGTCCCAATCCTTTCCATCTCGATCCACCACCTTTTTTAACATTTGTTTTAGGGTTTTGTTGAACCTTTCAACCAACCCATCTGTTTGAGGATGATACACGGATGTCCGTAATTGGGTCACTTTGAACAACTTGCATAACTCTTTCATTACCCTGGACATACACTGTGTGCAGAATTATTAGGCAAATGAGTATTTTGACCACATCATCCTCTTTATGCATGTTGTCTTACTCCAAGCTGTATAGGCTCGAAAGCCTACTACCAATTAAGCATATTAGGTGATGTGCATCTCAGTAATGAGAAGGGGTGTGGTTTAATGACATCAACACCCTATATCAGGTGTGCATAATTATTAGGCAACTTCCTTTCCTTTGGCAAAATGGGTCAAAAGAAGGACTTGACAGGCTCCGAAAAGTCAAAAATAGTGAGATATCTTGCAGAGGGATGCAGCACTCTTAAAATTGCCAAGCTTCTGAAGCGTGATCATCGAACAATCAAGCGTTTCATTCAAAATAGCCAACAGGGTCGCAAGAAGCGTGTGGAAAAACCAAGGCGCAAAATAACTGCCCGTGAACTGAGAAAAGTCAAGCGTACAGCTGCCAAGATGCCACTTGCCACCAGTTTTGCCATATTTC
>BLSH010538127.1:630929-641409 GCA_018402905.1 Glandirana rugosa
GAATCTTTATGGAGGCGGTTCTGCTATCGGTTTCTCGATAAAGACCAGAAGACGGCACACCCATAAACATTCCTTAACGGATGTCTGGTCCCATGGGGTAAATGTCCCTCACGTCTTAATAATCCGTTCAACATAAAAACTCCTTATTAAAATAATAACTTGTTGTTGGTACAAGAGTTACTTAGGTTTTTGAGTAATTATAGTTTCGACTTATAAACAGTAATAGTCACCTGCACACACAGATATCCTCCTAAAATAGCTACAACTAAAAACAAACTAAAAACTACTTCCAAAAATATTCAGCTTTGATATTAATGAGTTTTTGGATTCATTGAGAACATGGTTGTTGTTCAATAATAAAATTATTCCTCAAAAATACAACTTGCCTAATAATTCTGCACTCCCTGTAAATGGGGTACCCTGGTCTGTAGGCAATTCCTTACAAATACCCACACGGCAGAAGACCAGAAATAGCTCTTTGGCTATCGTCTTGGCGGAGGTATTTCTAAGAGGGATCGCTTCGGGATAGCGGGTGGCATAGTCCATTATGACCAAAATGTTCTGATGCCCCCTAGCGGACTTCAGTATTGGACCAACCAAATCCATTGCGATCCTCTCAAAGGGAACCTCAATGATGGGGAGAGGTACCAATGGGTTACGGAAATGCGACAAAGGTGCCGACTTCTGACACATAGGGCAGGAGGAACAATAATTTTCTATTTCCTTCATGACCCCAGGCCAATAGAACCTTTGCAATACTCTCTCTCGGGTTTTCTCCGCCCCCAAATGACCTCCCAAAATGTGCCCATGGGCTAATTCCAATACCAACTTCCTATAGGGTTTGGGTATCACAAGTTGCTCAATGGTTTCATCAGCCTTTTGGGCAACCCGATACAACAGATCCCTTTCCACCATAAAGTATGGGTAACTGCAAGACTGATCTGGGTTCACTAATTCACCATCTATTTTTACCACATTTTCCCGTGCCTTTATCAGGGTGGGGTCTTTTACCTGTTCTGTGGCAAAATTTTCCTTGTGAACCTCTAAATCAGAGAACTCTACAGACGGCATGTTTTCGTCTGAAGATGTTGGTTCCTCCCCAGTTTCCTGAGTCTCTCCTGCCAACACAGACAAGGGAAAATCTGGAGAGATCTCACCATTCTCAGAGGATACCTGGGATTCCTCTTCCTGGCCTCTAGGTACCTCTGTGGGGGGTTCAGGACCATCCCAGAGTTCCCAGAATTTTGGAAAATCCCTCCCCACAATAGCATCATGTGGTAAGTGAGGCACCAACCCCACCTGATGAGTTATGTTACCTTTGGGGGTCTCAAAAAACACTTTAGCCACAGGATACTCTCTGGTGTCCCCATGTACACAAATAACAGCCACCTTGTTATTCCTAGAGACCTCTGTAGTAACTAATTCTGCTTTGATCAATGTCACCAGACTATCTGAATCTAGCAACACAACATTTTTATCATTAATACACATTTTGCATAAATGTTTTTCAGTTCCCCGAGTGGCAGTGCATGCAACTGTCGCAAACAGCGACTGACGTCTGTCTCTTAGTCACATTCCATAGGCTCATCCACAACTGGGCAATTGGCTGCAATATGTCCCTCTTGCCGGCAGCGATAACAAATAAACCTTTTAGCTGCTTCCTGCGACTTTGACTGCGGTCGCCATACATTATGCAAACTTCCCGCCCTCTCACTCTCTCCACCCTTACCCCTTGAAGTCATCTTACCCGCTGCTGGGGATGGTCTGGTCTTAGGGTGGAAAGTCCGTGGGTCCCTGGGAGAGGCGGTCAGGTTCTCTGTAGCCAAGTACCTCTCTACCAGATCCACAAGCTTGTCGGCCATTTCCGGGTTTCTATGGTTTACCCACTTTTGTATAGCAGTAGGTAGAGATCTCAGGAACCGATCCATTACCACACGTTCCACAATCTTTGGTGCTGTCAGAGTTTCAGGTTGCAGCCACTTCCTGCCCAGGTGAATGAGATCATACATTTGCGACCTGGGGGGCTTTTCAAGTTGGAAAGTCCAGTTATGCACACGCTGAGCCCGGACAGCCAGGGTGACACCCAGCCGTGCCAATATCTCTGTTTTTAGTACAACATAGTCTTTTGCTTGGTCCGGCTCTAAATCATAATATGCTTTCTGCGATTCCCCAGATAATAGAGGAGCCACCAATCCAGCCCACTCCAGTCCTTTCAAATGTGGTCAGAAACACTTCAGGGTCATCCTCTCCAGTCATTTTTGGCAATACACGGCTCACACAAAATGATGGTGTATTACTGGAACCACTTGCCTCATTGGTCTGCGGACGATGCTGTGCCATGGCATCCATTTGCTGTTGTAGTCTCTGCTCTTGCTTCTGCAAGAGCTCAATTAAGCGAGCCTCAGATTGTTGCTGGGCTCGTTGCTGTGCTTCTATACTTTGCTGGAGAGCTCGCTGCTGATTAGCATTTGCTTGTTGTAGCCTAACATTCGTTTGTTGTAGACAGCATTCGTTTGTTGTTGATTAGCATTCGCTTCAGCAAGCTGTCTCAGTATTTCTTCCATGCTGGCCTTTCACAAAAAAAAACTGCCCCGGCTTCCTTCACCCTGTAAGGGATTTAGCTAGGCAGCGGGGTGTGTTTGACCCCCTGGAAGGGTTCACTACACAAGTTAGGCACAGCGAGACAGCAGTTTCAGATGAAAAAAAAGGTAGTTTATTCTCACTACATTCAATGTTGAAAACAGCAAAACAAAAACAAACAAAATAATTCCTAGGCCCCTTGGCCACTGACTGCACAATAGGTTTCCCTGTCTGTTAGCTGGGTACAGCCTACCGCTGTACAAAGCTCCTATCTCTCACTGCAAGATACACAGCCACACAGGCCTTACCGTGTACAGGATGTTTTACTCCCCAGTCTATGGTCACAGAGCTGGTTCCAGGGTGGAGCACTCACCTATGCTTGCTGGGAGATCTTGTAGAGGCCTTAATGAGCCAGCACACCTCAGCTGCGCTCATTACCTCTACGCCTGCAAGACTCCCCTTAGTGGTATAAGTCTGCATAGACTTTAAATCTTGGGCAGATGTGCCTGCAATCCTGCACGCAACCCGGCGTCTTTACCCGCCAGCTGTCACAATACACAAATGTTTTGCCTTATATTTCTATTTTAAACGGAATGGATTGTTTTACAAGATGATCGTTTACAATCACTTTAATATTTAAAGGGACCATATAAGCACAGTGTCACTTGAATGTATCACCTATCCAGCTGGCCCTTTTCTTTTTCACAGACTTCTGCAAGTATTTAATTACTTTTGGGGTTTGAGAACAACCTGCTCACTGTGACTTCTACTTTCTGGGAGGAACCACAGCAAGTGGAGGGGAAAACAGATATTTGACCCATCCAATGGGTCAAATACTTGTAGAGAACAGTGAGAAATGAAGCAGAGGCTGTTAAAGAAACAGGCCTCTGCAAAGGTAAGCATAGGAGGAGAGTTCACAATTTACTTGTTGCAATGAACACCAGCATTAATACTTGTATAAAGGAGCAACATACAATATATCCAATACATTGAAGATAAGCTGGCCGCATTCCAAATCTTACACATTTAAAGTGATACTAAGGTCTTGTTTTTATTTCTTAAAAAATAATAAACAGGTTATACTTACCTGCCCTGTGTAGTGGATTTGCACAGAGCAGCCCAGATCCTCCTCTTGTCGGCTGGTTCACCGGCGCTCCTGGCCCCTACCTCCTGTCGGGTGCCCCCATAGCAAGCAACTTGATATGGGGGCACCCGAGTAGAGTTGCAGCTCCGTTTGTCTATTCAGACACAGAGTCACAGTTTGGCCTTGCCCCCCTCTCTCCTTATTGGCTAACTGACTTTGATTGACAGCAGCGGGAGCCATTGGCGCTGCTGCTGTATCTAAGCCAATCAGGAAGGAAAGTCCCAGGCAGCCGAGGCACTTGTGCACATCCCTGGATCGAGATGGGGCTCAGGTAAGTTTGAGGGAGGCTGCTACACACAGAAGGTTTTTAATCTTAATACATAGAATGCATTAAGATTAAAAACCTTCCGTCTTTACAACCACTTTAACAATCCATGTCCTTTTTGGTCTCGGCAAAAAGGCCTTAGCATATAAGCCACAAAATATTTTTTTATCCGGTCAGGATGAATTATTTGCAGTACCAAAGAGAGGAGCAGGGAGGTGGGAGCAGAGATCTACACAGGCTTCAAGTCTGCCAGCACTTTATTAAGTTTTCTTTTACTCTACCATTTAGGCTGGCCATACATGAGTCATTTTTTTGTGTTCAACTATCAGGTTGCATGAAAGAAAATTATTTGATTCCCCCATCCACACACTTGAGGTGGATAGGGGAATCCCTCCCACTGAGCTACTCTATTCTGACGGCGGGAAAACTTCCCCGCCGTCAGAAAGCAATGATCCGCACCACTGACGCTGGTAGTGCTGATGGAGAGAAATTTTTCCAACAGGCTGGTTGTACAATAGTTGATTGATAGATCAACTTGAGTACAACCAACACACCCATACATGGATCAAAATTAAGCCAATCCCTGCTGAACTTGCCGAATTTCGATCCATGTATGGCTGGGTTTACACCATTTACAGCGTAGAAGTTGTAGTTTATTCACAAAAGATTTTGGTTTCACTAACCTTGTTATTCAAAATATGTTTTGTGCCTTTTTTTACTGTAGATGTTCATTTTTGAGTGCCCTTACAATGAATGGCAGAGTACTACAGCTCACATATTCCCATGCTTTGCTATAACCCATACCAAAAAGTAGGAATGAGACTTCAACCTAAGTTAAGCATGCTTGCAGGCACCAATTATATATATATATTGGGTACTACATCTTGCTCTCTACCTTGGTAACATTTTCTGTCAACGATATTGGTGGCAATATAGTAAAATGCCAGTTCTAGTAAAAGAAAAAAACTTTGAGGCTTATCATTTGGAGATTTAGATAGCTATACTGTAATAAATTGCAAAACTTTGAAATAAACTGCCACATCAAAAAATAGACTTGAGCCTTGCCAATGCTTAAAGGACTATTGGAAAAAAAAAGTTCATATTCATTGTTTGTGTTTTGCCCCAGGAGAATGGAGCTACCCCAGAGAGCGAAAACCTGACTCTGTCTTCTTCTGGAGCCATTGACCAGTCTTCCTGTACAGGAACGCCCCTTTCCTCCACCATCACCTCTCCTGAAGGTCAGGGACACTCTGTATTAATCCTTTGATTAATCAATGAAATGTTATATTCTCTCAAGGGGCTCATGTTGTCACAGGCCATAAATGCACAGAGGCCACCATGTATACAGCCATGCCTTTTTTTTTTTTTAACCCTGGTCACTTTCTAACTGAAGACATAGAAGTGTCATAGGACAGTGGTCATGACAGTCCCCCTTTGCTTCCCGTTGCAGCTGTCCTCAGGTATTGAGAAATATCAGATTACATTTCATATATTTGCTGCAGGTTTGCGTGGCAAAGCTTTGCACCTTCTGAGTCCAGACCCTTTGTTGATGCTGTGTGGAAAGCTCTGAAACACCATTACATACGTAAATGGCAAGTGTAAGAAATGCTGCTCTTATCTGCTGTCTAGGGATAAGCTAAGGTTCAGACCGAACTCGGTTCATACTGAACCCGTAGGAAACTGACACATAATAGCAGGCTGCCGGCCCACTCAGCGGTGGCAGTGGAATTCCCCAGCCTGCAACCTGACATATCAAAGGGACAGGAATGTTGGAGACATCATTAATCCATTTAGGCCACATGACCATATTTGGATAATCTCATTGACCAAATGTGTCCATGTAGCCATAATAGTTCAATGATGTCACCAGCATTCCCGCCGCTCTACTATGTGCGTGGTTGGGAATTCCAAGGCCTGCTATCATGTAACATTCCCATGGGGTTGGGCCAAAATGGAGCTAATTTTTACTGCTGTCAATAAAAAAGATCTGTTCAGACACTTGATCACATGCTGAATGACACACACTTATATTTTTCACACAGTGCTGCAACACATCATCATGTGAACACACTGTCAGGCTGGGTTTACACCGTAGCACGGAGCGGCTCACAGCAGGGGTCTGATGCGTCTCCAGTCACCGTTTTCAGGTCCGATTTTCAGCTCAAATTTTTGACTGCATTCGGATCTGAAACAGAACAGAAAATGCACAGGACTCCTGTGCAATTCACACCAGAGCAGCTCTCCATAGAGAGCCAGTCACAATCTCCTGACGTGCGAATTGGATACGGGGGAACCCACATCCAGTTTGCACTGGTGTGAACCCAGCCTCGAACAACACTTGTCACTGGATAGAATTTCATGTTTGACTCCCAGCATTTACACTGTGATCAGGGCTGTTTTCAGCACATTCCTATGGCCACAAATGCTCCTTGGTCATAAAATGATTAGTCAAGGAAACACATGACTTACAAAGGTTCAGAGGTTGGTCAACAGGTGAAATGATTAGCAGAACAAATGGACACCAGGGATGAGCTCAGGCAGGGTTGGACATGAGTCCGAACCAGCGTTAGCTATCCCGCCAGGAAAATGTCAAAGCGAACAGCCAATCATAGGCTGCAAAAGCATTCCTCGTCCCACAACAGCATGTATACACTCCCCTTTTCCACTCCGGGGGTGCCTCTTTCACCTATGATTTTCTGTCTGCTTTGACAACTTTCTGGTGGGATAGGTCAGGCAGGTTCTGATTTATATGTGAACCCACCTGAGCTCATCATTAATGGACAAAGATAGCTAATCCGGTGGATGTGCACTTTTTAGGTACAAGTACAGTGCATTAAATTCATGCTTTCTGCAGCTTTGATTTGATTTGGCATCACATATAGTATAGTAGTAAAGTGTGTAAACCACACAATATACCTCGGATGAAATCTACAGGTGGGAACAGGGTCTCATTCATAGGTATCGCAGCTTAAAGTGACAGTCTTGTCATCTTGCTTGAGACATCTGTCTGTGTAGAGGATAAGTGTATACAGTAATTCAGTTTGCTGTTTTTCAGAAAGAGAAAGTAACACTGAATTCTATGAGTCAGGGACGTGCAGTCAGGTGAGGCAGAGCCATGAACATAAAAAAAATAAAATAAAACCAAAGACAAAAAAATGATCAAGCTTAGAGGGTCATAGCGCGGTGAACTGATGCCCCAAATTTGTGGAGTAGGTAGCCGAAGTCCTACCCCACCACTGATCAAAATTTGGGACTCCTATCACCTATGGTTTTCAGAGATACGGGGCCCCTTGCGCAGCCTGTCAGAAGCTACATACATAGCGGCCAGTTTAAATACAAGCTGACACACTCTGTTTGCAGCAGACTGAGAGGATGAGCTCACAGTGCCTCTAACTTATTGTTAGAGGCACTAAGCTCAATGGACAGCTTGGAGCCTTGGACCAATGGTAAAGTACCATTGTTCCAAGCTGTCCAATAAAAATGCTGCAGTGGAGGCTCTCCTCTCACTGCAATGTCATAGAAGGGGGCATGTGTCTAAAAGATAAATGCTCCCTTCCAGCCCAGCCCTCTTAACTACAAGGAAAAAACTGGTTTATGTGTATAAGATTTACCCATAATCCCATGTTTTTCTCACACGGTTAAGAGGGAGAATCTTCTGATGCTGGAAAGGTGCTGGTATAACATAATAATGTATTATTTATCTATTTACTGTGAAATTACTGCTTTGACTTATAACTTCAAACTTCAGCAGCAACACCCTAGGGAATAAAATGGTGATTGTTGCAACTTTTTGTGTTACACAGTATTTGAGCAGTAATTTTTCAAACACGTTTTTTTTTTTGGAAAAAAACGGATTCATGAATAAAAAAAAAAGTTAGCCCAATTTTTTTTTTGTATAATGTGAAATATGATGTTACGCTGAGTAAATGGATACCTAACATGTTACGCTTTAAAATTACGCACACTTGTGGAATGGCGCGAAACTTCAGTATTTAAAAATCTCTATGGGTTTACATCCTACTACTACTGATAGCCTATAGATATTTCATCCAATCGAAGACTCCCCTGGTTAAACAATGAGATCTTACTCATTTATTACTGTTTATTCAGTTACTATGTTTCCCTACATATTGATTTGACCTTTTAGTGTACTACCTTCTTTGCAGGGGTATATGCCCCATTTGTTATCTTCATAATTGTACTGTTAAGATTATATGGTTAAAGTGGTTGTCAACCTGTGACAACCACTTTAACCTACAGGTAAGCCTAGAATAAGGCTTACCTGTAGGTGCACTGCATATCTCCCAAACCTGCACGGTTCAGGAGATATGCAGTGTCCTGCATGTGCTGACGTCCTGTCGGCACATGCGCAGTGAAGAAACGGCCTCCGCGCAGTTTCTCCACTGACCCTGTGCCATGACTGGAGGCTCGCGACGTCACGCGACTCCGGCCAGTCACAGAGCTGGAGTCGCGGCCCCGGAAGGAAGAGGGGCAGAAGATGGACGCGGCCTGGAGCGGGGACATCGCTGGACACCGCAGGCTTCGTTTCCAGGTAAGTGGTACATAATGGGCTACTATGCGATGCATAGTAGCCCATTATGCTTCTACTTTACAGGGTTATATTGAGGAAGTAAACCCAATCTGGGTTTACTTCCTCTTTAACGCCTTTGTACCTCCTAAAAAACTTAAGATATTAAAAATAAAAATCTTCATAAGCGACGCTGTAAAAATACTTACAGGTTACATATTTAGGCCTCATACACACGGGCATATATATTTAAATCACTCTAACGTTTGCGGCGTATGTAACTTGTGTGTATCTGGCTCTGATACTAGCCAGTGCCTCACCAGCCACTGACCTCACCACATGTCCCTGATATGAATATATTATATGTGCTAATATACCATTAAACATAACAGGTCTTCACTGTAGACATCCAACCAGGGAGGTGGAGGGTGATAGAGGCAACGTGTGCAAAATGATATCTGATTTAATCATCCAGTGCTGTGATGTTTCATTGACAATCTCCTCCTTCTGCATACCCTGTGTTTTCTCTCTGAGTGTCAGAGAGTTTTCCCTGATAATCAGTCAGATAGTGGTAAGGGAGCCGAAAGTATCAAAAGTGTCCTTCTGAAATAAAAGACAGCTCCAACTTTTTAAAGGGTCAGTCTGCCCAGATCTAATATTTCAGCCTTTGTTTGATACCGAATTGTTTAAGAATACTTGTGGAATTTTTGTACATCCTGAGCTTCGGTGGGAGTGTATAGTAGGTTCGGGACCTGGCAGGGTCACCTGCAGTATACTATGCATTAACAAATAGAAACAAGTTTTTTTTTTTTTACATCTGCTTTAACTGGCATCATATGCAGATTGAAGCTTATCCCTTTGATCTGCAAATAGGTGAAACCGAGCAGATACAAAAGTAACAATGTTACTTTATATCGCTCTATCTGGTAACAGGGTTTATAAACACTGTGTCAGACAGTCCATTTTTTTACAGCAGCAGATATTATAGTAGTTGTATGTACACATTAGGTCCGACTGTCATTTTGACACCAACAAGCACAAGGGGGGAGTAGCAAAGGGGGAGAAGAACAGGAAGTACTGCACATATCCTGTGCACCTTGATGACGTTTATTGGACATGTACAGTATGTACAATATCCACAGCTGGTTAAAGGAAACATTAAAAAAGTAGAGAAGATTATACAGAAAGTTGACTGACTCACCAAAGATAATGATGCAGATCTTGTAACCAAGTAAACTACATCACAAAAAACTTTCAGAGGTTGAGAGAAACCTACTGAAAATAGTAGGTTACTATATCAAGAACCAAGCAGTGTAACTTATGAAGTAATGTATGTTATTGTAGAACATTGTTTATTATTGCCCTATATTCAAGTTATACAAAATCATGCACATTTAAACTCCTTCACCCATTAAAATTTACAACATTGGTCGATCCAAAATCTTGTGTCTGGACCACAATTGTACACCATCTCCAATATTTCACTTACCTGTACTTAGTCACTGAGAGGTGAAAGAAACAACTGGGTAAAGGCACTAAATACACCCAACTGCTATTTGTCAATGGATGGCAGACAACGTAGTGTTTGCTAGACTGAAATTGCAAGGAATGGTGTCAGCCTTGTTTTCTGCTGAACTACTGAATATTAGTTCATCCAGGTGGAGGTGTTTTGTAGTATAACGAGACGAGCTGGTAGATTAGACAGAGAGTACAGGACAGCTGTGAACTTCCAACAAGATCAGCGGGTATTTTTAACAAACTAAGAGGGAGCAAATAAGAGAAGATCATTTTTAAGGTGTTCATACATTTAAGTCAAAAGGGAAGATTGAGTTAAAGGATTAGTCCACTTTTTTAGAAAAAATACTGCAGTATACCTCTGGTATGCATGTAAAATCCCCCATGTTTTATTCCTTTAAAAAATGATGCAATTACAGAAAAATACCAGTTGACCTGCCAAAAATAC
>BLSH010538127.1:667278-690733 GCA_018402905.1 Glandirana rugosa
AGAGGAGCCCGAGACAGGAGGAGGAGACGGGGGAGAAGGGGGCAGAGGAGGAGGACAGAGCCCGAGGAGAATAGAGGGGGCAGAGGAGGAGGACAGAGCCCGAGGAGAATAGAGGGGGCAGAGGAGGAGGACAGAGCCCGAGGAGAATAGAGGGGGCAGAGGAGGAGGACAGAGCCCGAGGAGAACGGAGGGGGAGGCGGAGGAGGAAGACATGGAGCGGGAAAACAGCCATGAGTGACGTGCACTACACCTGCACCCCCCCTCCTCCTGCAAATTGTTCCGCCCAGGGCAACTGCCCCTTCCTTGTACCAGCCCTGCTCATCATGCAGTGTGCAAGATAAAAACATGCAAAAAAGCGGCATGGCACAAAAGTTCTGTCATGAACTTGGCCAGGCAAAGTAGTGACGTCTTAGCTCCTGTGTTACCAGACACGGACGCGTTTCCCCGTAACAAGCATCATCTGGGGTTGCAGGATGGAGCCTAGACGTCAGTCACTAGTTTACATATGGCCTTGACACCGGAAGAGTTATTTTCAGAAAGGTGGCCTGTGGTCAAATGACAATGGATGTTCAAGGTACAATAAAGTGCCCAATTGAATTAAAAAATGTATTAGACACATATAACTGATTGCAAAAAGAGGTAAAATAAAAATATCAATAAAAATTATCAATAAAAAAATATTGACATGATTAAAAATTTCAAAAATGTTTTCAAAAAATGGAACATTTTCAATTACATACCACTCTTCAGATTAACACAGTGAAAAAGTTAGTAAACCATGTTAATACTTGATGCTATGCGTAATAAACATTAATACAATAAATACAGGATATATAACATGTAGATATCGTATTAATACATGAAATGTGGGGTTGACATATGCAGAAAAATATGTATATATAAACAATAGCTGAAGGGGGAGAAAATCCTGCCCCTCACCTCAGCTATTGTTAATAAATGAGTTGGTGTCCCATTTAATGTTGAACCCCCAAGCCGTATAAGATTTTAAGTAAAAAATCCAGCGTGTTTCACGTCTTGATATCTGTCGCTGTTACTTCCTCACCATTGGGGGTTATATTTTTCTTGTACAAAAGGTTTATTAACCACTTCAGCCCCGGAAGGATTTCCCAGGTTAGGACCAGAGCACTTTTTGCGATTCTGCATTGTCGCTTTAACTGACAATTGCACGGTCGTGCGACGTTGTACCCAAACTAAATTTGTGTCCTTTTTTCCCCACAAATAGAGCTTTCTTTTGGTGGTATTTGATCACCTCTGCGTCATTTCTGATCACCGCTATAAACAAAAGAAGAGCAACAATTTTGCAAAAAACCCAAATTTCTTACTTTTTGCTAGAATACAAATCCAAAAAAAATTATAAAATTTTTTTTTTCTCCTACGTTCACTGACAGACGCAGCTCTTCATGACATGTGGGTTTATGCTTGTCCTATTAGGAGTTAACTAGGCAGAGAAAGAAAGCAAGCTGGCCCCTCCCACGGGGCTGTCCTCTCTTTCCATATAAACCCCCTACTCTGCTCAGCCCATCAGTTTTAACATGCCTAGTCGCAAGGAGTTGACCTGGCTCCCTTATGGGACCTGCAGTCCGGACTGGGGATCGCTTTTTTATTTTGTTTGCTCTCTGAATCTGCTATCAAGAAGCCGGCTGAGGCATAGAGGATCGTTCTCAGGATCCTGTACTTTCTCCAGCGCGGCCGACCGATGCAAGCTAGTCCCTGCGTATGGGGGTCCCGCCGCATCGTGCCCGTTCCGTGCGGGTGGCTTGTGGGTGTACCCCACTTGTGTCCAGGATCTGGACTGCGGTCTGGTTCAGAGGCGATTGGCCGGCAGCATCCCACCCCGGCTGGGGTGGAAGGTCTGCGACCGGGTGGCTACCCGCTACGCCTGACAGGTGTGGTGAGTGATGCCCCCTCTCCCCTTTCAGGCAGGGGGGAGGCGACGGGTGTCCTAACGCACATGCTGTTTGGATGTAGCCACCGGTTGGGAGTCCCCTGGGGTCCCAACCCCCCTCCCCCGCAGCGGTGTCGCTATGCCCCCTTTTGGGGACTTGGGCCGCCAATGCGGCGATCCGCCGCCATTTAGCGGCGGATCACCGCCATTTTGCTGTAGCCGCGGACATTTTTGCTAAGGGAGTCTTCCCTCTAGTGTTCAGAGCGGCCATTTTCCTGTAGCCACGTTCCCCAGGCTGAGTTTTAGCCTCTAGTGCATGCTCTCGGTGGCAATATTGGAGTCCCTGCATGCTGTAAAAACGTGCTACAGCCGTTTTTACTTTCGCTTTGGAACGGTGTGGCTCTGACAGCGCAGCTCTTCTTGGCGGTCCTCAGGACAGTTTTTCTGGCAAAACAGCAAGTATAGCTGGGCTTTCCTGTGGGTGCTGGTAGTGGCGGGTACAGTCCTCCTGGGTCTCCCTGGCGTTCTGTGGGGCGTGGTGTGCGGCATTGTGGGGGTGCCTCAAATAGGTTTCTTACCACATTTAGCTCTCATTCAGGGAAAATGATGGCAGACTACCCTGCTGGGCCTGCTGAGGAGGAATCAGCGACAGCCCAATCTGCGCAGGGGGTATTTCTGGACCAGCTGAGGGCGGTATTTGGCGAATTTCTTCCCCAGATGGAGCTGAGCAACACTCCAGGGATCCCTAAGAAGCGCCCTCCTCCTCCTTGTTCCTCAGGGGAGGACTCTTAACCAGAGATGGCTTTGGGGGTCACGGGGACCCCAGTAGAGCTTTCTGAAGGTGAATTGGCCCCCTCGAATGGAGAGGAGGACCAGGGGGCATCGACAGCGCGTGAAAAAGTGTTGGTGTCCCCCATTATCTCTGGGATTCGCACTACTCTGCGACTGGACCAGGACGGCGAGTCGCAAACGTCTGTATACGTTTGTGGGTCTGCCAGGCCTCCTAGGGCTCCTAGGGCCTACCCTTATGATCAGTTCTTTGATCATCTGATCTACCATGAATGGCAGCGACTGCAGCATTCTTTCTCATTGTCAAAACGCTTTGCCATTCGTTATCCATTTGAGGATAGCTTTTTGAAGAAGTGGGGGTCCCCCGCGGTGGACCCACTGATAGCTTGTCTGAATAAGGCGACGACTATTCCCCTGGAAGGGTCCCCGTCTTTTAAGGACCCGGCCGATAGGCGGACAGAGGTGATGTCAAAAGCACTTTTTCTGTTAGCGGGGTCAGCTCTGAGACTGGCCCTGGCATCAGCCATGGCGGCGCAATACTTATCTGAGCGTATGGCGGAGCTTCAGAATGATCTGGACTGCGGCCGTCTGCTTGATGCGCCTCAGAGGGCTGAATTTTTGTTTCAGGGTATCAAGTAGTTGTGTGATGCAGCCCTGGATCTGCTCCCTATGTTATCCAAAATGGCTGTATTTGGTTGCGCTCATGGTCGGATGACCACGTGTCCAAGAAAGGTCTTGCGGACCTCCCCTTTCAGGGTGTCCGTCTTTTTGGGCCACAATTGGATGAAATCATCAAAGATTTCACTGGTGGGAAGAGCACCTTCCTCCCGGAGCCCCAGAGGCGAGAGTTTCGCCGTAGGCAGAGGCCTGTTTATTCGGGTCAGAAGAAATTTTTTCGCGCCTCTGGCGCAGTGGGAAAGGGGTGCGATCCGGCTGCTACAGGGGCCGGTAAGAGGCAATGGCAGCGCAAAACTAACAAGCCCTCCTCTGCATGATGGGTTGATGGGAAGCTCGGTTGGGGGGACGTCTTCTGGGGTTCGCAGACCAGTGGACTGCCCGCATTTTTCTGACTGGTGGGTGCAGGAAGTGGTGTCCACCGGGTACAGGATAGAGTTCAGCACTCTACCCCCAGACAGGTTCTTCCCATCGAACTTGAGACTCCCGCAGGGACGTTGGGAGGCCCTCTTCGGGGCTGTTCAGGCACTCTCCGACCAGGGGGTGATCATGCCAGTACCTCAAGTGGAGAGGTTTCGAGGTTTTTACTCAAACCTATTTGTGGTCTCCAAAAAAGGGGGGGGGGGGGTCCGGCCAGTTCTGGACCTGAAGGCCCTGAACCGCTATGTAAAAGCGCGGAAATTCCAGGTGTAATCTGTTGGTGAAGTTACGAGGACGCCCGATTCGGGTTCAGTCGGACAAGTCCACAGCAGTGGCGTATGTGAACCATCAGGGCGGAACGAGAAGCTCGGCAGCTGCTGTGGAAGCAGCTCTGATACTGCATTGGGCAGAACTTCACGTACCGGCAATCTCGGCCGTTTACATTCCAGGCGTGGAAAAACTGGCAGGCGGACTTTCTCAGTCGCCAGACGCTGGATCAGGGAGAGTGGTCTCTCCATTCAGAGGTGTTCAGCCAGATTTGCCACAAGTGGGGGACGCCGTATGTGGACCTCATGGCATCTCGGTTCAATCAGAAAGTGAAGACCTTTGTTTGTGTGCAGGGCGAGAGATCCGTTGGCGGTCGCCACGGACGCTCTCGTGGCCCCTTGGGGCTGGTATCATCTACTGTACGCCTTCCCTCCAATCAAGCTTCTTCCGTGGTTGCTACGCAGGGTGGAAGCGGAGGGAATTCCTATGATCCTGGTGGCTCCGGATTGGCCTCGGCGTCCGTGGTACGCTGACGTGGTACGAATGGTAGCGGACGTTCCTTGGCGGCTCCCGCTGTGAGACGATCTACTGTTTAATGGACCAATCTTGCACCCTGCTTTACCCTCACAGGCTTTGATGCTCTGGATATTGAGTCCCAGGTGCTGAGGGACAGGGGTGTCGCTGACTCCGTGATCCCTATCATGCTAAAAGCACGCAAGTGTACTTCTCGCAAGATTTATCACCGCACCTGGAAGGCTTACATCGCATGGTGTGAGGCGGAGGGTTACAACCCTCGCTCTTATGTGGTGTCCAGGGTCTTGACCTTTTTACAGCAAGATCTGAACAAGGAGCTGGCCTTGAGTACTCTCAAGGGCCAGATATCGGCTCTAGCGATTATTTTTCAAAGACCTCTGGCGTCACATTCGTTGATTCGTACCTTTGTACAAGGGAGATTCCCTTACAACTGCTATCGCAGAAGGTGGCTTTCTTGGTGGCCATTACATCCGCTAGGTGGGTGTCTGAGTTGGCTGCATTGTCCTGCAAGTCTCCCTATCTGGTCCTGCACAAGGACAAGGCGGTCTTGCGTCCACCTCCTTAGTTTCTTCCAAAGGTGGTTTCATCTTTTCACATTAATGAAGATATTGTTCTTACTTTGTTGTGCCCGCGTCCCTCGCATCCTAAGGAATTTGATTTGCATTCCTTGGATGTCGTAAGGGCCTTGCGAGTGTATTTGAATATTACAGCTTCTTTCCGGAAGTCTGACTCTTCGTTTGTACTAACGGATGGTCCGCGCAAGGGTTTGGCGGCCTCGTCAGCTACTTTTTCCCGTTGGATCAGGCAGACCGTGACCCATGTGTATTCTGTTCGGGGCAAGGTACCCCTTTTCCAGTCACGGCTCATTCTACCAGGTCTGTTAGCACTTCCTGGACCTTCAGACACCAGGCCTCAGTTTCACAAGTGTGTAAGGCGGCTACTTGGGCCTCGGTGCACACCTTCACTAAGTTTTATAAGATTGATGTGTCAGCATCCTCGGATGCTGCTTTTGGCCGTAAAGTTTTTACAGGCGGCGGTGTAGGCGTGTCTGGCGCCTCCTTAGAGGTTTCTGTTGGGTACAGTTGTTATCGTTTACCCACCCCTCTTTTTGACACAGCTTTGGGACATCCCCACATGTCATGAAGAGCTGCGTCTGTCAGTGAACGTAGGAGAAAAAGGGATTTTATTAAAACTTACCGTAAAATCCTTTTCTCCGAGTTCACTGACAGATGCAGCACCCACTCCTCTGCGCTCTATTTTCGGTACGGCTTGTTACGAACTGATGGGCTGAGCAGAGTAGGAGGTTTATATGGAAAGAGAGGACAGCCCCGTGGGAGGGGCCAGCTTGCTTTCTTTCTCTGCCTAGTTAACTCCTAATAGGACAAGCATAAACCCACATGTCATGAAGAGCTGCGTCTGTCAGTGAACTCGGAGAAAAGGATTTTACGGTAAGTTTTAATAAAATCCCTTTTTTTCATCGATTTTGGGCGATTTTATATTCTTCCTCATATTTTTGGTAAAAATCGCAATCGACGTTTATTGATTGGTTTGCGCAAAAGTGGCCGCAGGATGATGAGAATTAATTTCTGGGGTTTTTATTTTTTTTTTTATTTTTTACTAGTAATGGTGGCGATCTGCGATTTTTAGCGGTACTGCGATATTGCAGCGGACATGTCGGACATTTTTGACACTTTTTTGGGACCAGTGACATTTATACAGTGATCAGAAATTTAAATGTCCACTGATTACTGTATAAATGTCATCGGCAGTGAAGGGGTTAACCTGCAGGGGGAGATCTAGGGGTTAACTATGTTCCCTGGGTGTGTTCTAACTGTGGGGGGGTTGGGCTACCATGGGCGTGAGAGATCTAACTGATCCCAGTGACAGGGATCAGTAGATCTCCCATGCCCCCACTAACAGAGCGGGGAACCGCCGTGTTTACATCGGCGGTTCCCCGTTCTTTGCCTGTGGCTGCTCATCGCGGCTCGCCGGCGGACATCGGGTCCGCCCGAGCCACGGGCACACTCCTCAGGAGTGTAGTGGCCACTCGTGATTCGCGCCCAGCATCCACACTGCCGCCGTAAATAGACGGTAGGCAGTGTGGAACCGGTTAAGAATCAAGAGCATAATTGCCTGTTCCAGATTATAAGAAAAAAAAAACAAATAAGAGAAATACACGAAAACAGGGAACATATATGCATAACGAGACTCCTGTGTCGCCTCTAAACAGAGTAACCCAGGCTACGCCTGGAGTCCTGGCAAAATGGAAGAAGAGGTCAAGAGTAGAAAAACCACAAAGAGGGAGAGAGAAGAAGAAGAGAGGGAAAGCAGAAACAGGAAAAAGAAGAAGAGATAAGAGTAACTGGTCCGCAGGGCTGCACGGCCGATATAAGTATCAGAGTGAGAGCAATGTTGCATTGAACCTCGAGGGGTGGGCATTGTCAATCCAGGGCCTCCAAACCCGGAGAAATTTTTCGTGGGTGTCTGCGACTATTGCCGACAACTTTTCGTTCACCATTATACCGTTCATGCAGTTTTTAACTGCTTCGAAACGAAGTACAGGCATCTTCCAAGCTCTTGCGTCAGTCTAGTTGCAGCAAACAGATGCGACACCAGCTGCCGCTCCAGGCGCAGCAGAATGGTAACGGGTCTACACAAGAGGGCTTCATAAGGATCTTTCAGAAGATTGGTGTGAAACAGACTATGGAGAAGGGCATATACCCTGATCCAGAGCCTGCGGACCTTTGGGCAGAGCCACCAGACGTGCCATAGTGCCTTCCTGTGTGCATCCCCGAAAGCAAAGAGGAGAATCTGATGGGACAAAATGCACCAACCGAGCTGGGGTATAATAACACCATCTATAAAGAACTTTATAGGCTTTCTCCAAAATTAAAATGTTTTGTGAGGATTTGTAGATCGCTACGGTTATGGATTGCCAGTCCTCCGGATCGAGCTGCAGGGGTTATATTTTTGATCCCTATTATTTTTAAGGAGGAGGGGTCTCTGTTATGTTTCAAGGCAAAATGCTTGAAGAGGCTGTTTGTTGAAATCTTTACATGCATCTTTACATTAGGTGCTCACCCATATAAACTTTTAATGCTCTTGTGGAGTGAGTAACCACATGAACAGGTTAGTAGATAAATGACTTTAGTGCTACAGGTTATGAAATCATTAATTTTATAGGTTTTATCTGTGGAGCTGGAAGCAAAAGTGGAGGTACGTGTGGTTTGAGAGGTTTTACATACTTTACATCTTCTGCAAGGGAAGAAACCATTTACGTTGGAAAACATTTTAGGTACAACAGGTTTATCAATAACGTTGGGTGCTATAACATCCTTTAGGGTTTGGGATTTCCTGAAAATCTGCTTTGGGATAACAGGTCCCAAAAACCTATCCTCCCTCAGCACTCGCCGGTGTTTTCTAAAAAGATTCTAACCCACTGATACTGGCTGTAGAAGGTAGTGAAAAAAGCACATTCATAGGAATTATCGCTCCCCTTCCGTAACTTTGGGGCTAGTAAGGCATTGTGATCCAATTCTGCTACCATATTTAATTCTCGATCAAGGATATCTGAAGGGTAGCCCTTCTAGAGAAATTTATCTTTCAGCATATTAGCTTGTACCAAATAATCATCTCTTTTAGTGCAACGCACTCTCTGAATTTGCCCTTTTGGGGATGGCTTTCAGCCAAAGGGAATGATGGCAGCTATCATAAGGTATAAATCCATTTTTTTCAGTTTAAAAAAAAAAAAAAGTTTTGGTGGAAAGTTTATTATTATCTATAACTAAATCCCAAAATTGGTGCTTATATTACTGTATAATAGGTAAAATTAATTTGCCATGTATTGGAGTTTAAGTCTTCCATAAACTTATCTAGAGACTTAGGATCAACTCTCCATATAAAGTGAGCGTCATCAATGAAACGTCACCAAAAAAGTAAATGGGGGGGATCTGTTCTCATAAATATTAAATTCCTCCCATAACATGAACAGGTTAGCCAGACTGGGAGCAAATTTAGCTCCCATGGCTACACCTGTCCGTTGTAAATAAGTTGTTGTTCTCAGCACCCCTATATGTGTTTGTTTCCCCTTCACATACTGTATGCGGCCTGTAGGTACCTCAAAACTTGTCTACCCATCTCCCAATACATATTTAATGATGACTCTCACCCAGATATCTTCCAGTATCTCAAATTCCTTGATATTCATCAGTTAGCCACATTCCAACCTCTGGATTGGATTGTGTGCCACACTTCTCTCTGGGGCATACAGATTGCTTCCCCCACACTCTATAACCTGTCATGTGAGGTTCTCCCCTAGTGTGGAAATAGGGTACGCCAGCTTGTTTCCATTTCTCATGCTGCGACTTCTGTTTAGAATCACAAAAAACATCTCGCCTTGGTCCCTGGCAGGTCCTGATTAGGCTTCCTATATCCTCTTCCTAGCACCTTGGCTTTGCACACCTTGTGGACTCCCTTTTGCCAGAAGTTACTCCTCCTGTCGGCGTTGCGATCTTTGCCCCTCTGTGGCCTTGATCAGGTGCACTGTGCCCTTCCTTTGTGCTCAAATGATTTACTCTGGGATTATTACACTGGGGGGGCGTCTCTCAGCAAAGCTTTTGCCAATGTCCAATCATCTGAAGGTTAAGGCATTTAACCCATGGTCTGAGACTCAACTCACGTGTCCTGTACTGTTCCCCAAGATGTGAAATTTACAAGTATGACAAAATAACCATTTTTACTGATCTGATCCTCTACTCCCCCACTGGGTGGCGCTCCACTGTGCTCTGCAAATGAACTGTCCTTTGACATTCTCCCATTCAATGCAGTGCTATGGACGCTGCATCCGTCTTGATGTCAGAGGACCTTAGACTGCTGGAATGCAGGGGAGAAGAGGCTGCAGGGACCAGTCGAGCAGCGCCAAGAGGCCTGCAGGAGTGGAGAATAGGGTAAGTAAATAGTGCTTTTTCAAATCCCCTAGACCATAATGAGCCATTAACCCTTGCAGCCCCACTTTGAGGCAGGAGTTTGTTTTCCTGGAGTTTAGCTTTAAGGCTGATGCCCCACTTGTCTGCTTAAATATGTGCTTTCAACACCTCTGTTGTCCATTCTCCTATCTGCCTACTTCTGCTTCAGTCTCTTCTCTACCACTGTCTTCTTGTTTCTTTCTCTTCCGCCCATCCGCAGTGGCTGTTCCGGACCCCCAGCCCATTCCAATTGGAGATTAGGTAGGACATAGTTTGATGGTTTGAATAAGACAGTGCTCATTCTGGTCATTATTATAGAGCCTCTGAAACTTCACACCTTTCCCATTGTTATAAACCATTATATTTTCTGTGTATATACGGTATCTCACAAAAGTGAGTACACCCCTCACATTTTTGTAAATATTTTATTATATCTTTTCATGTGACAACACTGGAGAAATGACACTTTGCTACAATGTAAAGTAGTGAGTGTACAGCTTGTATAACAGTGTAAATTTGCTGTCCCCTCAAAATGAATGGCTAAACCGCTGGCAACATAAGCGAGTACACCCCTAAGTGAAAATGTCCAAATTGGGCCAAAATGTTAATATTTTGTGTGGCCACCATTATTTTCCAGCACTGCCTTAACCCTCTTGGGCATGGAGTTCACCAGACTCCTCCACGGCGACATCACAGAGCTGGTGGATGTTAGAGACCTTGTGCTCCTCCATCTTCCATTTGAGGATGCCCCACAGATGCTCAATAGGGTTTAGGTCTGGAGACATGCTTGGCCAGTCCATCCCCTTTACCCTTAGCTTCTTTAGCTAGGCAGTGGTCGTCTTGGAGGTGTGTTTGGGGTCATTATCATGTTGGAATACTGCCCAGTGGCCCAGTCTCCGAAGGGAGGGGATCATGCTCTGCTTCAGTATGTCACAGTACATGTTGACATTCATGGTTCCTTCAATGAACTGTAGCTCCCCAGTGCTGGCAGCACTCATGCAGCCCCAGACCATGACACTCCCACCACCATGCTTGACTGTAGGCAAGACACACTTGTCTTTGTACTCCTCACCTGGTTGCTGCCACACACGCTTGACACCATCTGAACCAAATAAGTTTATCTTGGTCTCATCGGACCACAGGACATGGTTCCAGTAATCCATGTCCTTCGCCTGCTTGTCTTCAGCAAACTGTTTGCGGGCTTTCTTGTGCATCATCTTTAGAAGAGGCTTCCTGCTGGGACTACAGCCATGCAGACCAATTTCATGCAGTGTGTGGCGTATGGTCTGAGCATTGACAGGCTGACCCCCCCACCTTTTCAACCTCTGCAGCAATGCTGGTAGCACTCATACGTCTATTTCCCAAAGACAACCTCTGGATATGATGCTGAGCATGTGCACTCAGCTTCTTTGGTCGACCATGGTGAGGCCTGTTTCGAGTGGAGCCTGTCCTGTTAAACTGCTATATGGTCTTGGCCATCATGCTGCAGCTCAGTTTAAGGATCTTGGCAATCTTCTTATAGCCTAGACCAGGGATATGCAATTAGCGGACCTCCAGCTGTTGCAAAACTACAAGTTCCATCATGCCTCTGCCTCTGGGTGTCGTGCTTGTGGCTGTCAGAGTCTTGCTATGCCTCATGGGATTTGTAGTTTTGCAACATCTGGAGGTCCGCTAATTGCATATCCCTGGCCTAGACCATCTTTATGTAGGGCAACAATTCCTTTTTTTTTTTTTTTTCTAGATCCTCAGAGAGTTCTTTGCCATGAGGTGCCATGTTGAACTTCCAGTGACCAGTATGAGAAAGTGAGAGCAATAACATCACACCTGAGACCTTGTAACACTAATGAGTCACATGACACTGGGGAGGGAAAATGGCTAATTGGGCCCAATTGGACACAATTACTCACTTTTGTTGACAGCAGTTTGGGCTGTGTGTTGAGTTATTTTGAGGGGACAGCAAATTTACACTGTTATACAAGCTGTACACTCACTACTTTACATTGTAGCAAAGTGTCATTTCTTCAGTGTTGTCACATGAAAAGATATAATAAAATACTTACATAAATGTGAGGGGTGTGCTCACTTTTGTGAGATACCGTACATTTAGAATATATGTATACCCTTAGGCTGGAGATGGGCAATTTTTCAAAAGATTCAATGAAAAATTTGAAAGTCTAGACTGAACAATGGATAGAAAATGGAGACAATAATCATAATGTTGTTCCAGCTTGTTGAGTAGAAATTCTCTGCAAATGTATTATTTTTTATAATTCCTTTCAATGCTATCATTGGGATATTAGTAGCTATTGATTAAAGACTAACAGTCATTCCAATTTAAAAGTTTGTGTTAATGCCATTGAATCGTCTTGAAATCTGCCCATATATGTCAGGGTTACAGTTTTAAAAGACGTGGAAAAGGTTTGTTTTTAATTTGCCTGAATGTCTTTTATTGCGTGCTTTTCATGGTTCAGTTTTAGACTATATTTTGCATTTCTGTGTTAATCACATCACTCTGTAGTGAATAGAATGGGTATTAAGAATTAAAATACTTTTGTGTGTTGCCTCTAGCAACCAATCAGATCCTTCCTTACATATTTCTAGCCTAGGTTAGAAAATGAAAGGGAGAGTCTTATTGGCTGTGGTGGTCCCTGGTCCACTTTCATATGAAAGGCCTCAGTATCGAGTTTTGTCTGATTTGACTTTTTTAATGTTCTGTATTCTTTTCTCTTACCCAGCCCAAAGTATTTAATGTTGTCATTTGCCATCATTTCCATTCCAGACATTACATACAGTGAGGGAAAAGAGTATTTGATCCCCTGCTGATTTTGTACGTTTGCCCACTGACAAAGAAATGATCAGTCTATCATTTTAATGGTAGGTTTATTTTAACAGTGAGACACAGAATAACAACCAAAAATCCAGGAGAATGCATTTCAAAAAAGTTATAAATTGATTTGCATTTTAATGAGTGAAATAAGTATTTGATCCCCTATCAATCAGCAAGATTTCTGGCTCCCAGGTGTCTTCTATACAGGTAACACGCTGAGATTAGGAGCTTCTTAAAGGGAGTGCTCCTAATCTCAGTTTGTTACCTGTAAAAAAGACACCTGTCCACAGAAGCAATCAATCAATCAAATTCCAATCTCTCCCCCATGGCCAAGACCAAAGAGCTGTCCAACGATGTCAGGGACAAGATTGTAGACCTATACAAGACTGGAAGACCATCGCCAAGCAGCTTGTTAAGAGGGTGACAACAGTTGGTGCGTTTATTCTCAAATGGAAGAAATACAAAATAACTGTCAATATCCCTCGGTCTGGAGCTCCATGCAAGCTCTCACCTTGTGGAGTTTCAAAGATCATGAAAGTGGTGAGGAATCCGCCCAGAACTACACAGGAAAATCTTGTCAAGGCAGCTAGGACCATAGTCACCAATAAATTATAGACTGATCATTTTTTCCCCCTCACTGTATCTACATCCTATAGATTTCTTTTTGTCTGATTTTTATATAATGTCCTGTCCTTTTCTTTAGATGGCTGTTACCCTGGGGTTCCTGCACAGAAGAGGAGGCATCCATACCATTTGTCAGACACTTGTATCTCTCTGCAGGAGGTGGGAGACAGGCAAGGTCGGCTGGGTACTCAAGATGTGTGAAGACTCTTCTCTCTAAGTCTTGCTGCTTGCCCCATAGACACCTCTCACAGAGAGGCTCCCACGCCCATTAAGACGCTCAGGACTCACCACTGACTCTACCCCGTGCCAGCTTTCATCACAATCCAGCTTTAAGCAGGTCAACATTTTTACCCACTGCCTCTGCAGGAAGGTGGTTCCTGCCCACTTCATATTTTGTGTAGGAATCCTGGAGTAGTGGAGCTTGGCACTGGCAATGCTGAAACATGCACTACATTATGCAAGCTGTGACATTGCTGAATTTGTTCCAGCGGAGATTGGTGGCAATTATTCACTGAAAGTGTATGGTGAATATCTAAACACTAATACAGTGCCACCTGCTGTGTGCTCAGTAAGTAGCAGTGCCTGTCATTGTTTGCTGCTCTAATGGATGGCATTGGTGTCAAGTGCTATGCAGCTGCCTAGTAATGTCCATTCTAATCCTCAGGTGGATCATGGAATTATTAGAGAAGAGTGATTTACTTAAAGCGAAACTCCAGCTTTTATGGAAAAACACTTAGGGCCACTATACTGATGGCAATAACGTTCAGCAAATGTTATTGCACATCCTTACCTGCTTTTGTTCTATAGCATTAGATATGCTATGCCAAATCACTTGCTCACATCTTTCTAAATTGGTTCTAAGCAGGAAGGTCTGCCTTTGCTTTATTCACGTGATTTTGCTCAGTTTTGTAATAACAATAATAACATACTAGAGTCCCTGCAAGTGTACAGCAATGTGTATATGTATTTCACCAAAGATGACATTTTCTATTGTAGTCAACTAAGGACATGACAAACGGTACCTAATTGACTTCAGGTTCTGTGGGAAAGGCATTGAACAAGTTACAGAAAGATGAATATAAGAAGATAACGTGACAAAATAGGCCATATTCTAGATATACAGTACATGCTAAATCTTTTTTTTTCTTTTTTGCTGAACTGGAGTTTTCCTTTAATCATAAGACCTGAGTGTAGATTGGCCGATCCAGTGTTGTTGATATGAGTGATTTGTCAGTGATTTTAACATAAGGCCAGTGGTAGCAGACATATGTGCTGAGCTATGTATAATAGGAGCATAGGCCATTTCCCATGCTGGGTAGGGTCTAGGATTGCCAGTACTTTCATGTGAAGAGCATAGCACTGCCAGTGCACCTATATTATATCTTTATTGTTTTTGTCTATGATCTGAGCCCATTCTACATCAAATCCATCAGCCAGTTTAAGACGACGCAGACCAATACAGGCGGTCCCCGGGTTACAAACAAGATAGGGACTGTAGGTTTGTTGTTAAGTTGAATTTGTTTGTAAGTCAGAACAGGTACATTTTTTAAGTGTAGCTTCAGCCATAAAAACAATGTTTAATCTTTTTGGATAGCATAGGGAAGGGGTAACACCCCAGTAATGTTTGTTTTGCTGTCTATGTTTCTGTTCAAAAGATTTCATCTCACTTCCTGTCCCAATGTGTAATGGAAATTGGAGCCAAGGAACAGCCCCTTTACCAGTAACAAGAAATTGGATGTTGGCTTTTATGTTTTGGTCTAATCTGGGATGTGGCAGTTAGGCCCTGATTATCTTTTGTTGTTTTTGTCAGTGAGCCATAATGACCTGGCAGTTTTGTACAATTTCTGGCAGTGTTAGAGCCATGTTTCATATGAAATGTGCCTGCTAGTTTTACCAACATGGGGCTAATTTAACCTGCAGCCCTGCTCGTGAGATCTTCTCTTCAAAATAGTCCCAGCCTGCCACACACGTATTTTGCGATCCCCATTCAGTCCTATGAATGGGTCAGTGATTGTATGCCAAAAGAAGAGCCATCCATCAAGTACAGCTTAAAAAGTGTAGTTGTCCTTAAAGCCCAGTTGAAGCTTTTGCGTAAACCGCTTAGATATACAATAAATGTGTACAGGAAAGTTCTTAGTTGTTTAAAGTGTATCTAAACCCAAAACCAAAAATGTAATATATTGCAGCTTACTAGTCCTTGGTGTGGTGGTTGCATTCTATTTTTTCCCCCCGTTTCTTTTGCTTTTTTACCTGGTGATCCTGCAAATAGCACACTTCCTGTCCTTGCGTGGTTACATCATTCCTCCACTGTATCTATGAAGGGCGTCATGGTTGTCACCCTAGGCTGCTCTACTATTATGGACTGCAAAAGCGTCCACATCTCTTCATCCCCATATTATGGTGGGCAGGGCAATTGTAGTTGACAGAAGATAGTTGGGAAAGAACATAAAGGAAAAACAGGAATAGCATAAGACTTTACTGGTTGCCACTAATAATCTCCAAATAGGAAGAGAGAGCACTCCGTTAGATATAAAATCCAAAATGTATTTTGACAACATGATAAAACATCATAAAACATGACAAGAAAAATTCTACATAGTAAGTAGGTGCAACATCCTCCCATATGTGAACTGGCTACTCATATGGCTGTACAAAGAAACCTGTACAATTGGCCCATAGATGTTCGAGACTTTGTTATTTGGAGAAATGGATGTACAGTATCCTTCCATATGAGGGCCAAGCGAAGGAATCAGTGTACCGATACCAAGGGATCACTACACGTTACACTTATAGCTTCTTCAGGGGATCCTATTGGTACTGGGAGATGTATCACCATTAACCACTTCAATACCAAGCACGTGATATGACTTCCTTGACTTTGAGTGGCGATATCTGAATGGTGCCTCAGCTACAGGCACCATTCAGATACCCTTTTTTTTAGAGCCGGCGATTCTGTGTAAGATAAAAGTGGTCTTAGTGGCAGATGCGCTGCAAGATCACTTTTATCGGTGGCGGGAGAGGCACTCCTCCCACCACTTTCCCGTCATCTCCGCCACTTACCGGACCGTCGGCAGTGGCGGAGATGATCGGGTCCGTTTCCCCCCCCCTGCACAGGAAGCCGAGTGAGCGGAGGATGCCGCCCACTCGGCTACATAATATTGCAGGGTGGAAGCGACGTTACAAGTCACTTCCACCCTATGCTCTTAAAAGGGACATTTTTTTTTTAACTGTCATTTTTTAATTTTTTTTTGCATTTAACTGTAAATGTGAGATTTGAGGTCTTTTTGACCCCAGAGCTCATATTTAAGAGGTCCTGGCATGCTTTTTTCTATTACAAGGAATGTTTAAATTTCTTGTAATAAGAATAAAAGCGATCAACATTTTTTTTTTAAACGAACAGTGTAAAATTAAAAAATAAAAAGTAAAATAAATAAGAAAAAAAAAAATTGAAAGCGCCCCGTTCCCACGAGCTCACGTGCAGAAGCAAACGCATACATAAGTCCCGCCCGCATATGACAACGGTGTTCAAACCACACGTGAGGTATCACCGCGATCGTTTGAGCAAGAGCCATAATTTTAGCTCTAGATCTCCTCTGTAACTCAAAACTGGTAACTTGTAGAAATTTTTAAACGTCGCCAATGGAGATTTTTAGGTTGCAAAGTTTGTCGCCATTCTGCGAGCAGGCGTAATTTCAAAGCATGACATGTTGGGTATCAATTTACTTGGCGTAACATTATCTTTCACAATATGGAAAAATTGGGCTAACTTTACTGTTGTCTTATTTTTTCACTCAAAAAAGTGAATTTTTAAAAAAAAAAAAACGTGCTTGTAAGACCGCTGCACAAATACGGTGCAACATAAGGTTTTGCAACGACCGCCAATTTTTCTCTAGGCTGTTAGAAAAAAATATATAATGTTTGGGGGGTTTAAGTAGTTTTATAGCAAAAAAAAATGGTTTTAACTTTTAAACACCAAGTCCAAAAAATAGGCCCAGTATTGAAGTGGTTAATATATGGTTTCAAAAGTTTATATGTCCTGTGTTATTCCTGTTTTTCCTTTTTGATTCTTTTTTGGATGTGGTGTCACACAGAACGAGTTATATCTCTACATTTCTATACTAGGAAAGAACATGTTCTTCTGTGCAGCTGACATAAGTGATAAGGATGCAGCATTTCTAGCAGGATCAACAAGCAGCTTGTATATTTGCTGAAAATGTTCCTAGCTAAAAAAAAAAAAAAAAAGAAAAATAATGCAGCCACCACATCTGAGGACTGTAGGTTGTAATATAATTCATTTTGTTCTTGGGTTTAGTTATCCTTTAATAAAGCCCCAGTGCCAGACCAAAGTTCATCATAGGGTGAACTATTGTATACCAGCGCTGTGATGATTGGCGACAGTGCTGATAACCCCCCTCCTCAGCATATCTGGCAATGCTGATCAAGGTGACAACTTTAAATGCATGCCATTCAGTACTGACACCCTGACGGGTCACTGGCAGGATCACCAGGTATATGTTATCCTACATCAAATGTAAATTTGTATAATGCAGAATAATGGACCATACAGAAATATGTTATGTTTTGCACAGTATTTTTTGGTATGAGAATATAGTTGTCCTTTAACGTAGATATAAACCTATTTAATAAAAATCTCACATACTGTATGCTTTAAAATGTTAATGTCATTTAAAAAATAATTTCAATCTTTTTAAATCTGCAGCTTTTCATTTAAAATAATTCCTGGTGACCCTGCCAATGAGGTTGTTGTTCAGGTACTTCAGTTCATGGGGTGACAGCTGTTTCCCAGGTTTTGTTCTGTGTTGTCCCACCATCACATGCACCCCGGTGGAGATTACAAGGGGCTGTGTGGACAGAAATTGCACAGGTATAGTCCAACATTGTCCTTATCAGGATACAGGTCCAGAGAAATAATGTGTAGCTGAGTGCATCTAGAAAGAAAATACAGTTGGGTCCATATATATTTGTACATAGGCACAATTTTCATACTTTTGGCTCTGTATGCCACCAGAATAAAATTAAAATGAAACAATCCAAATGAATTTGAAGTGCAGACTTTCAGTTTTAATTCAAGGGGTTGAACATAAATATCAAAGTACAAATTTTAGGAACTGCATTTTTATACACATCCCCCCTTCCCATTTTTAGGGGCTCAAATGTAATTGGACAAATGAATATAATCATAAATAAAATGTTCATTTTTAATATTTTCTTGAGAATCCTTTACTGGCAATGGCTGCCTGAAGTCTGGAACCCATGGACATTACCAAAGACTGGGTTTCCTGATGCTTTGCCAGACTCTAACTGCCTTACAATGGCTCATTTCACTTACATGGACATCTCCTTTGAACGCATGATGTAGGTTCACAGCAATAGATTCCAAATGCAAATACCACTCTAAAGGCCCTCACACACAATGCAATGGTCGTACAACAATAGTCTTACAACAGCTCGTTGTACGATAATCTGACCGTTAGTAAGCGTGATTACAACAGAAGTTGGCTGAGCAGACTAGAAAACATTTGTTGTACAACAAGCCATTGTACAACTGTTGACTCGTGGGTTCAGGGGATCTACATGCAAAACACGCATGCTCAGAAGTCAGGAACGTCTGGAAGTGTCCGTTCGAGTAAACCTATGTTCTTAATTCACAAATCACATTCACCTGATCTTCCTCTTTAAACGCTCGTAACAAGTCACTACTACTTTGTTGAACGATTACTTGACTCCTGTCAGTACACTAGACACTACAGCCAACAGCTAATTTTGGGCAAAAGTTGAACGTGCGGTCGTACGACTGTTGCAGGCATTAGAATCCACTCCAGACCTTTAACCTGCTTAATTAAAGAAGAAATAACGAAGGGGTAGCCCACACCTGGCCATTAAACAGCTTTTGATTCAATTGTCAAATTACTTTTGGTCCCTTGAAAAAGGGGGGGGGGGGCTATTCTTAAGAGCTGTAATTCCTAAACCCTTCCTCTGATTTTAATGTACTTTCCCTCAAATTAAACCTGAGAGTGTGCACTTTCAGCCCATATCCATTATATAACTATAGCTTGAATATGTTCTGGTGGTTAATACCTGAAAAAAACTAAAATTGTGCCTGTGTCCAAATACATATGGACCTAACTGTAGCTGAAAGAGGCTGGTCTGCGATGCAAAAAAAGGATATACATGAGATAAAAACAGTATTTTATGAATAAAAACATGACAGTTGTTTATGATACATATTGTTTATGAACATCAAGTTACAGGTTTAACACCCTCATTAATGTTGGTTTTTTAAGGGGAACTAAAGGGAAAACTAAAAAATTGTAAGCGGGCAAGCTGTTTATTGCAAAAGAGACATGCAATGTCTGGCACAGTGCCAGTGTGCCAGACTGAATGAGTCGCACACATGCATGAGAGTGATGTCAGACTGCTACAGCCAATCAAAATTGACCAAGGCTGGCACCTGGAAGAAGCTGGGGAGAAGATGCCAGCGATGGTGAGGGTCCTTGCGGGCGTTGGACTGTTGGAGGATAGCGGAGATTTCTTGCCTTTAGTTCCAGTTAAAAAAAAGGCTTACTTTCTCGCTAAAAAAAAGCCTACAAAAGAGGATCACCTGTTTAAATCCTTCAGTCCTTAATATCTCAGTATTTCAATCCTTCTGCAAATTTATCTCAGTAAGTGTATTTTAGGCGTCGTATAGGCAATTAATTTTGACTGCAGTATATCTACAGATACTGTGATTTTCCAGTAACCGTGTTGGATTCTGTGGGTAGGCTTTTTTTTCCCACTTATAAACTGGGTATGAAACTTATGTCATCAGATCCCTATTAACTTCAGCAGAGTATATGACCGTTGAGAGGATTTGTTTAACCCTTTCTGTATTGCTTAGTGTTGCTGTTTTTCAGAAGCAGCAATTCCTATTGCGGGACATTCTTCTTTTGCAAATGCTGTGTTTTTAATTTGAACGCATTTGAGAATCACTATGTTGTAATTAAAAGGCTGCATTTGACAAGAACGTCCATCTACATGAGCCCTTATACACACTTAGCTGTTCACCAAATTTATTGTGTGCTGCAATGCAGAGGAATGCTATAAAACTATAAAACAGAGATTTCAACCGCTGGGCCGCAGACCACGGCTGGTCCATGGCATGTTGGGGGCCGGACTGCACGGCAGGGGGTAGGTGGGGAGCGAGCAAGGCTTGATCTGCATTAGCGGCCTCCCACGGGGCCCTCTCGGTGGTGGGGGCCGCTGCGTGTGCGGGGGATCTGTATCTATGTGTGAGTCTAGTGCACTGCCACCCTCCCACCACCAGAGGGCGCTCACTCCCAGCAATACCTATATGATAGATATATATTATCTCACAAAAGTGAGTACACCCCTCACATATTTGTAAATATTTTATCTTTTCATGTGACAACACTGAAGAAATTACACTTTGCTATAATGTAAAGTAGTGAGTGTACAGTTTGTATACCAGTGTAAATTTGCTGTCTCCTAAAAATAACTCAACACACAGTCATTAATGTCTAAACCGCTGGCAACAAAAATGAGTACACCCCTAATTGAAAATGTCAAAATTGGGTCATTGCATTCCGGGAAGAACTTACTTTTTTTTTTACTTTGTTGCCTCCACTCCCCCAAATACTTTCACCCCTGATTCAGCAATCTTCACAATGTGGCTCTGCTCCAAGCTGCACAACTTTTCTCTGAAAATGGCCTTCTTGTACTGTGCATGTACACCACAGCACCATTCATTTCCATGAGAAATTTTGCATCCTAGTGACTGCTTGAAGCTCCCATGAGTATGGTTTTACAGTAGTAATTAATGGGGCTGAAGCATGCATGTTCAGTATGAAGTCAGACATTTTTAGGCGCAAAAGCTGTGCAGCACTTAGGGGGTGGGGATAAATAGGTAAAAAAAAATAGTATAATTGTACTTAAAAATGCTTTTATTATGGACCAATTCCTTATCTAGAAATGCAGGTATCAAATGTTTTGGTTTACATATATTATACATTTTTGTGTAGACTTTAAATGTCATTTCCAAAATGAGACGTCTTACCAAAATAATTTTGACTTTAGCATCCTATATATAATTATGGGGTAGGGCCCATTCAGATTGTGTTAACACGTTTTCTTAAAGCGGAACTAAACCTTTCAATTCAATGGTTTCCCAAAACAGTTATATCCAGTGAATGCCATGAATGATAACTGTCACAGTTGCTTGGGCCCTCAACAGAACTGTCAAACCATTAAATGGCTGGCGTCATAACTGATCACATGTGCAGCACTATGGTGGCTGCAGATCAAACAGAGGCCAAACTGGATGTTAAGAGCAGGAAGGTTTAGATCCAATTCAAGACAGTAATTTTTGTTTTCAGATGATTGGGCTGCCTTCAAAAAATTAGACTGCCAACGCATTACAATGCACTTTTAACTGACATGTACCTTTTCTTTCAACACCATGCACTATAACACACCGATGGCTCACACGCTTGCGCATTGTGTTGCGCTGTGTGGATGCCATTTAAAATAAATGGCAATACACAGACACAGCTTCACGTGTACCAGTGCTTTGCAGTAAAATATGGTAAAATGTGCTTTATCACAACGCAACGGTCTGAATGGGCCAAATTGTCAGATTACATACAATTACCTTCACAAACCCTTCTACAAGGAGAATGATTGCACAAGTTTTATCTTCCAGACATTGCTTTAATGTACAGATAGCTCTGTATACTTGTATTACATATCTAGGTAAATCTAATATTAATGTGGAGTAAGCAAGAATTACTCAATCACTGAAACTCCTATAATATGGCTCAACCCTCATTATAGACTATACCTCTTATGTGCACAGTACAGACTGCTGTAGACCATGGAAGCATTTAAATACACAAAATGGAAGTTTACATGAAACCGGCATCTGTTTATTTGAGATCTCCACTCATAACATTGGGAAATTGCATGCTTAAAGTTGCAGCTCTGTGAAGTTCCAGTTCCTCTGTCAGTGTTCTCCCTTCACTGCTTCCATCACCATACCCTTCTGTTTTCCTATTAAAGACAATAGAGCCAAAATGTAACAGTGATAGGAACAGCCGCAAGAGCTGGAGATTGACAGTTGAGGAAACCTTGGAAAGCTGATCTTAACAAGAGACTGGAAATGGAGAAGGAAATATAAATATATGCAATGTTTACATGCTCTATATGTAGATACTGCAGACTTTTGTCTTCTGCAGATGTGTATATATTTTTTAAACATTCGTTCTATTTATTTAAGGGCAAAGAGCTGTTATAATATTGGTTATATACAATTTTTAATTTTGTAGTTGTCTGCTTTGTTCTCTGTTTCGCTCTGACCCGTCACTGTTCCCTTCAACATGCACTTATTTTTAAAGGGTCAGTCCACTAATATTTAAAGTGAATGTCCAGCCAAAACATTTTTGATTTATTTTTGGATAGAGTTGGGAAAGGATTAGAGCCCCTTTAGGATTTTTACTGCTGTCACTGGTATAGAAAGTGAGAGGAAATCTCCTTAAAGTGGATTTAAACCCACCACCCACCCAGTATAAACGAATGACACAGTATTAATGTATATATACATGCAAGCCTCCTGCATCATTTCCTACCTTGCAAATGCCCTTCCTGTAAGCACTAGCAGCTCTGTAAAACTCTGAAATCAGAGGGTGTCTGTGTTTGCTGGAGTTTGGTGGGTGGAGTTGTGATGTCACAAGCCTCTCCACCCACCTCTATACTAAGACATTGAGGAGGGAGGGACGGGGGAGTGTAAAACTTTCTCTGCTGTGTGAAGGAGATAAGCAAATTGCTTGTCACTCCCAGAGCAAGGGGCGGATCGACTGTGTATTTCCCTGTTAGTCGGACTTTCTCTTCCTGAAAAAAGATAAGCTGATTACTCACAGTTAGATTAACTCTTTGTGGCAAGACTGGCACACATGATATGACATGCTATACTCTACCAGGCAGAAATATTAACCCCTTCCTTACCCGGCACTTAAACCCCCCTCCTGCCCAGACCAATTTTCAGGTTTCAGCGCTGTCGCATTTTGAATGACAATTGCGCGGTCGTGCGACGTTGTACCCAAATAAAATTTGCGTCCTTTTTTTCCCACAAATAGAGCTTTCTTTTGGTGGTATTTGATCCCCTCTGCGTCATTTCTGATCGCCGCTATAAACAAAAAATGAGCGACAATTTTGCAAAAAAGAACAATATTTTTTACTTTTTGCTAAAGTACAAATCCATTAAAAAAATTATTCATCAGTTTTGACCGATTTATATTCTTCTACATATTTTTGGTAAAAAAAAAACCCGCAATCGGCGTATATTGATTGGTTTGCGCAAAAGTTATCGCGTCTACAAACTGGGAATTGATTTATGGCGTTTTTATTATTTTTTTTTTTTTTTTAGTAATGGCGGCG
>BLSH010538127.1:690743-706533 GCA_018402905.1 Glandirana rugosa
AAGGTATTTGGTTGACGTGATTTTTAGTAGAATTAAATCAGTCTTTCCCTGTTAGGTAGGACGTATTATTTAGTCAGATATATTTTGTTTTAAACACACACTATTTTCTTACTCTAAGTTATTAAAGTTAGTTAAAACGAACAGTTTTACGTAACTTCAGGAGATTAGACACTACTAACCAAGAAAATAGTTATACACACGTCGGTCGTAATCCCCGAAAGGTCCCGAGGTAATTTCACCTACATTTGGGCTTTTTTTTTTACATTAATTGGTGAGGTCCAGGCGCGATATCGGCTTCATGCCGAGGTCGCGCCTGGACTTTAGGGCGCGCCTGGAGCGTGCGCAGTGGAGGACGTCCATGGACGTCCTCCGGGCATTTCAGGTCCGCGCTGGAGCCGTACTTCGGCTATAGCGCGGACCTGGAGTGGTTAATTACATTTTTTTTTTCGGGTTTACATCCACTTTAATGGAGCCCTGGAAAGCCCCTAATGCTGGCTGCACACATATTGATAAAAGAACCAATCATCACAGATTAGAGGACTTCAATGCATTTTGACAAGCAAAATTGATTGAAATTATTGAATCTCATTCTTTTATCACACACAAATTTTGTTTTATATAGACTGATTTATTATGCAGGATGGATTGTCCCTTTCTGACTAAATTAAGATGATTTTTAGTGCAGTTGGTTTATGGAAAATATAATCTTTTCAATGAAACAGTTCTTATATTGAATGGTTGTATCGTCAGGTGTCTGGACAGCATAGATCTTAGAAGTACCCAGCTAGCTATCAGATCCCCAAAATGCAAGCAATCTTTAAGTGACCCTGTCAGTAAGTACACAGAAGTAAACTAAAGCCAGCTTGTAAAAAAATAATAATGTATACTTACTTTCTAAGAGCATGGGCCTTAAAGTGTTACTAAACCCAGGACCCTGCATTCACTATATCTGGTCTCCCACAGTACACAGAACATGGAAATACAGTTATTTTAGTAAATATAAACTGCCAAATAACTTTTCTCATCAGCAGTATTTAGCAGTCTTGTAACTTCTAGTATCTATTGAAAATAGTAAATAAAGGTGCCTTCACGTGGTGGTACTGTGGATACCACGTTGGTACACACATCCTATTAATTAAAAGAAATGATCAAAAAGTGAAGAAAAACATTTTTTTTTTTAGGCATAATTAAAAAAGTTGAGCTTAGATCAAATTATCACATTGAATCAACATACCCTGAGTTGGTTCAATGACCCTCTTCCTTTTTTGATAGTTTTATCTATCTGGTTAGGTTATTCATTGTATTACCATCCAGGGTTACCCACCAGCCTCAGGGATGTCTAGTTTAATTACATTTGTGGAGGACATACTGGACCACTAGTTGGCCAGTGGAACTCTTTTAGCTCACATTTTTTGATTATTGATGTATATGTCTTAATATATGTTTTCTTTTGTTCAAATAAAACTTATACTTAAACCTTTTAATTATGCCTAAAAAGTAAATTTTTCTTCACTTTTTGATGGTTTCTTAGTGTCCAGCCGAGCACTGGTTAAAGCTTGTAGAAGGAGTTTTAATCCTCCTCTGACTTTCCAATGAGGCTTTGTATGACCCCCTGACTCTCTGTCTGGACAGTGCTGATTTGATCCTGTGCTAACAACATGTAACCCCCCCCCCAGAAAAAAACCTCTCTAGCTATACACACCAAATTGAGGATTGCAGAGTGCCTCCAAAGCTCTGTACTATCAGGAGATGAATTGGGGACAGTAAAAGAGAGGAAGGATCAGAAAACACAGGATCAAACAGCCTTTTTACACAATGCAAAGGATTAACCCCTCAGGTTCCACCGCGAGTATAACAAGCATGCATACACAGACTGATTTTACTGTCTTGGGTTTAGTAACACTTTAAAGCTCAAATTTAACCTGCTTGTATTTTACCTTCCCTGGTTCCTCTTTCTCCCCTCACCAACATGCTAATTACAGAAGCATGTACAAGTGTGCATGACTGAAGGGAAGGTTAGAGTTTTGTAACTGTAACACTGGGTTGTAAATCTCCGTCATCATTTGTATCCATACTAGGCTGTTTGAATCCCTGGTTCCCCACCACACATTCTGGTTCCTCCAGATACCTCTATCTCCTGTAGGTGTGTACAGACCAGCAGTTTTAAGACATGGGCCACCAGAAAGGTAAGTATACATCATCTTCCAGGCTGGCTTTAGTTTACCTATGTTCACTTACTAACAGGGTCACTTTAAGATTTTCTAAATACCTCAAAGGTTTATGTTACACCTTAGATTGGGTTAACGCTAAGGCACCCAGATGCACAGCTGAATCATAGCACCAATGTAGACAGAAAAGATGTTAAGCTGGCCATACACTATGAGATGAAATAACATTTAACTGGTTCTTTCATTCATGCTATACACTACAGACAGACACGTCTACCTGCTAGGGTGCTCATGGGGCAATCCACTAAGTAAACTTTAAGCAGTTTATCAGGAACCTGCAGTGTATGGCCTGTTTTAAACTACCTGTCTCTTCATGAATGTTTTGGTCTTTAATTTAGATTGGTGGTATAAAACAATGGGCTGTAGCTTTTTTGACCCAGAATCCCGCAGCAAGATCTTCAAACTGCACTTCACACCTCCTCATGGTCACTGATAGAATCTTGTCCAGCTTTAGGCACTGGAAAGATTCATTTTGTTGTCTTTGTCGTTTTGCCTGAAGCTTATCAAGGTAATAATGGTGACCACTGGGAGTGGTTCTTCAGGGAGGAGATCTGCTAAATTCCAGAGTCATAAGAGAGTTGGGGGAATCATCTAATTTGTTATCATCAGCCTATTACTGAAACATCAGTTTTGGTGAAGCGTGGAATAAAAGTCATTAGGTATGTGACTCCCAGCCAATAGGGATATAGCTGAGCAAATTACTGAACAAGAATGCAATATCACCTTTAGATTTTGTGCTAGGAACTGAAACTGCAATGCGTAAGCCATACGCCGTGCACATCCCTCTATGCATACACCAAGCCACATCGCTATGCTCCTATGACACACCAGGCTGTATACATTCAGTGCCAGGTTTAATCATCTATAATGTCCCTCACTCTGTAAACCAACTTTTGTATAACATCTTGTCAGTTGTACATTTGTACCTATGTATGTGAAATAGAGCAATATGTAATAATACATGTATGTAACTGCAGGGCATTGCACACCCATGTACTATAGAGAACAGGTTCCGAGTCCTGCCTTCCTATGCATATGTGAAATCACGATCAGCTCACTATGGAGAACGCCCTGCTAGTTTTATCTTTGCTGTAAACTCAGACTAGAGAATTCAAAACATTTCAAGATGGGGTAATACATTTCCTCCGCTCTTCAAATTTGTATCAATGCAATATGTATATGTGTATTTAGATCCCTGCATGAACACAAATGAATAAACCTTGAACTCCCTTCTGTACTACTCAGTGTGCTTTCTTGCAGTTGTGTTGTAAGAACAGTAGGGGGCAGTGTAATACAGGCACAAGGTTTCTACAGTGTTTCTTACATTTTCACATACTATCTAATTTTCATAAAAGCTGTACATTTTATTATATAAACCAGTCCTTGCCCCCAAACTGTTCTGGATCCCACAGGACTGTACCAGTGTTGGAACAGAATCCTGGGGGTCCAGGACATGCCACAGCATAGAAGGGAATGGGCAGCTGTAGACTCAAGCTGTCCCCCATAGCAATGAATGAGCGGCTGCTTGGCCAAGCTGTTGGAATGTCAAAAGGCAAGGTTTAAAGGTTGATCACCAATGCCCAGGAATTTCTTCTTCCCACCAATGCTGGGGCACTTTTTTCTCTTCCAGACGCAAAATGTTTTTCTCTTCCTTCTGATACCAACGGACAGAGGACAATCTGTCACAAAGACCTGAAGCATCAAACTGTATGTTGTCTACCTGGCGCGTGGGTTCGGCACATCATGGATCTGGTGGACAGATTACTGGGAGGGGCTGGGGAAGACCCAGCTGTCATGGTGCACGTTGGCACCAATGACAAAGTCAGAGGAAGGTGGAGTGTCCTAAAACATGATTTTAAGGACTTAGAAACTAAATTGAGGAATAGGACCTCCAAGGTAGTATTCTCAGAAATACTACCGTTACCTCGAGTCACACCAGAGAGGCAGCAGGAGATTAGGGAAATTAGCAAGTGGCTGAGGAGCTGGTGTAGAAAGGGTTTCGGGTTTCTGGAGAACTAGGCCGACTTCTTAGTTGGTTACCGTCTCTTTAGCAGGGATGGACTGCACCTGAATGGGGAGGTATTTAGTGGGTATGCCTCTATATCAAGAATGATGTGCAAGTAAACGTGAGGGACGACATCACTAACAGAGCAAGGGAGGAGGGGGAATCTTTATGGGTAGAGCTTCAAAGGGAGGAAACCAAGGGGAAAGTAACACTGTGAGTATTCTATAGGCCCCCTGACCAGAGAGATGAGGGGAAGGCCGACCTCCTATCACAGTTGGGAATGGCGGCAAGGATGGGAAGTGTCATAATGGGGGATTTTAATTATCCAGATATAGACTGGGCGGAAGTGCATTCATCTAGGCTTGCTGTTTCCTGAATGTCTTGCAGGACAATTTCATGGGTTTAGATGGTAAATGCACCAGCAATAAACAAAGCATTACTAGACCTACTAATTACTAACAATACAGACCTGATAGCGGATGTGGATTTGGTCCCATTTTATAAGATATTAAATGGGGAAAAAATCCCAGGAACACACAGAGGAAAATGGGAGTGCTTTAAGAACATATTAAATAAAGGTATTGGCCAGTGCATTTCAATGGGAAATAAATTCAAAAGAGCTAACAAAAGTCCTGGGTGGCTGCGGGGTCATTATCAGCATTTCAACTTTACAAAGAATGCAATAAGAAATGTAAGAGTGCAATCAGGGCGGCTAAGATAGAACACGAAAGGCACATAGTGGAGGAGAGTAAAAAAAAAAAAAAGAAATTCTATAAGTATATAAATAGTAAGATATAAATAGTAAGAAAAGTAGGTCAGCGCATATTGGCCCAATAAATGATGAGCAATGGAATCTGGTTACAAAAGATAGAGATGGCGAAGGTTTTGAATTTATTCTTCTCCTCTTTACAAGGGAAATGGGGGCGGTTCAGTAACCAAGACGGTAATGTTAATCTTAACATGTCACAGGAAGCACCCTCATGGCTAGCAGAGGACCGAATTAGAAATAGACTTGATAAACTTGACATTAATAAAGTCACTGGGACCAGATGGATTACACCTGAGGGTCCTCAGGGAACTCAGCCAAATTATAGCCAGACCATTGGTCCTAATTTATATGGACAGTATATTGACTGGAATGGTACCAGCTGATTGGAGAAAAGCCAAGATACATCCCTGGGAACTACAGGCCAGTTAGCCTAATATCAATAGTCTGCAAGCTCTTGGAGGGGAGGATAAGGTACTACATACAAGATTTTAGTAATGAAAGCAGTATCATTAGCAGTAATCTGCATGGATTCATGAAGAATCGTTCTTGCCAGACCAAGCTACTAACCTTCTATGAGGAAGTAAGCTGCCACCTAGATAAAGGAAGGCCTGAAGATGTGGTGTATCTAGATTTGGCAAAGGCATTTGATTCAGTTCCCCATAAACGTTTACTGTACAAATGAAGGTCTGTTGGCATGGACCATAGGGTGAGTACCTGGATTGAAAATTAGCTACGGAGGTGAGTCCAGAGGGTGGTGATAAATGGGGAGTACTCAGAATGGTCTGATGTGGAAAGTGGGGTCCCCCAGGGTTCTGTCCTGGGACCAATCCTATTTAATTTATGCATAAACGATCTGGAGGATGGGATAAACAGCTCAATCTTAGTATTTGCAGACAAAACAAAGCTAAGCAGGGCAATAACTCCTACGTAGGATGTGGAAACCTTGCAAGAAGATCTGAACAAATTAAAGGGGTGGGCAACTACATGGCAAATGAGGTTTAATGTAGAAAAATGTAAAATAATGCATTTGGGTGCTAAAAATGTGAATGCAGTTTACTCGCTAGGAGGAGAACCTCTGGGCGAAACTAGGATGGAAAAGGACCAGGGGGTTCTAGTAGATGACAGGCTCAGCAATGACATGCAATGCCAAGCTGCTGAAAGCAAAGCAAACAGAATATTGGCATGCATTAAAAAGGGGATTAACTCCAGAGATGAAACAATCATTCTCCCACTATACAAGACTCTGGTCGGGCCACATCTTCTTGAGTATGCTGTCCAATTCTGGGCACCAGTCCTCAGGAGGGATGTGCTGAAGCCAGAGAGTGTCCAGAGTAGGGCAACAAAGTTAATAAAGGGACTGGAGGATCTCAGCTATGAGGAAAGACTGCAAGCATTGAACTTATTTTCTGCAGAGGAGACGCTTGAGAAGGGATATGATTTCAATGTACAAATACCATACTGGTGACCCCACAATAGGGAAACCACTTTTCCGTGAAAGAGAATTTAAAAATACATGCAGCCATTCGCTAAAATTAGAAGAGAAGCAGTTTAACCTTAAACTACGTAGAGGGTTCTTTACTGTAGGAGCGGTAAGGATGTGGAATGGGAATGTGAAAAATTATTAGATGGGCACCTAAATGTCCAACATACAGGGGTACACAATGTACTAGTAACATATAAGCACACACACAGGTTGTACTGGATGGACTTTTTTCAACCCCACCAACTATGTAACTATGTAATGCATTATTATCTATGCCTATTTAACCACTCCAGCTTTTGTACCTTGTGACAGTATGTGAGGCGAAGTGGTAGACGGACGCTACCTGTCGCCACATAAGCGTTCATGTGGACTGGATTAAACAGAGTCCGGTCCAGATTTTGCCAGCCACCATGGCAGGGCTGGTTCCGGTCCGGAGTTTGTGGTCCACTGGAGTCCACCCGCAGGTGGCTTAAATAATCAGGAAGAGATCTCACTTGAGCTCTGACCTGGAACTCAGAGAGGGATCTGAGAGAGCTCTGTGTCTGTTTGGACTATAAAAGACAAGGTTTGCATTGTGGCTTATGTTTTTTGGGTGTCGGGGCCAGCCCCACACCGTATAGTGAGGAAAATATAATCTTTAGTTTAGCGCCAAACGGCAAGGACATAGTTTCTGTTTTATTTGTTTTTTAATATGCAAATCTTTTACCAATAAACCTGGCAAGCCGCCAGATTTTAAAGAAAGTTGCCTGCACGCTGACTATTTTCCTCAGGAAAGTTGATCCCCACAAGCTAATTTCCTACACGTGGTGGAGGATGCGGGCATCTTTCCAAGATGGAGGAAATATTGAAGCTCCTGTTACAAGCCAACGCAGCTCAGCGGGAATCAAACCGCCAGGTCTCAGAGGCCGCTGCAGAACAACAGGCAGTTCAGCCGGAAACCAACCGCTAGGTCGCAGAGGCCGTCGCAGCACAACAATCGGCTCAACGGGAGATGAACCAACAGTTTGTGGAGGCCCTACTGGAGTTAAAAAAAGGGGCCCGCACCTCCACTAACAGTGGAACCAAAGTTTGTGTGTGCCTCTTACCACATGCAGAAGATGACACCTGCGGATGACGTGGAGGCATATCACACAGCTTTTGAAAGAGTCGCTCTTCGTGAAGGATGGCCAAAATAACAGTGGGTGGGACCGTTGGCACCATTCTTGACCAGTGAACCCCAAAAAGACTACTTTGATCTGGAAGCAGATAAGGCCCAGGACTATGAGACCCTAAAGGCAGAGATATTCACACACCTAGGGGTCACCATGGCAGTCCGGGCCCAACGGGTGCATCAGTGGACCTTCCCCACCGACAAGTCATCCCACTCACAGATGTTCGACCTGGTCCACTTCACCAGGAAATGGCTACAGCCGGAGACTTTGCCAGGTCCCCAGATTGTGGAGCACGTGGTCATGGACAGCTATATATGTGCGCTCCCTGCTGCTTTGAGGAAGTGGGTGAGTCATGGGGACCCCAAAACGCCACCCAACTTGTGGACCTTGTGGAGAGACACACTGCTGCTGAGGACTTGTGCAACCATTTGTGCCCCACTTCAGTGTATCTAGGGGTGAAAGATCGCTCGGTGGACTGTTCCAGGGTTCAGGGGCATGGGGAAATTTGATAAATCTGCTACAGTTAAAGAGACTGTGAGCTCTAGACCTGGAGACTGGCCAGTGACTGCACTGCTTGACTCTGGTAGTGTGGTAATGTTGGTAAAAAGCAATTGTGTAAATCCTGCAAGGTTACACCCTAGCACTGCTGGGGTCATTTGCATCCATGGGGACACTTGTGTCTACCAGACAGCGGTGGTTGAGATTGACACCCCTTGGGGCAGTGTGACTCATTCAGTGGGGGTAATACCTTCACTGCTATATGACGCCCTAGTGGGCTGGGATTTTCCCCATTTTTGGAGGTTATGGGAAGGCACAGGGAGTCTGGAGGATAGAGCTCCCCCTGCTGCGGAAGCACAGCAACTCTCGCCGACCCTTTTTGCCAAATGGAAGGGGAGACTGGTGGCAGGAACGAGGAAGGAGGAGACCCTCTTCCTTTTCCTGTACTGGCTGGGGAGCCGGAGGAGCTGGACGATAGCTCCCAGCTGGGGGCTATTGACCCAGAAAATGTCTATGACCCTGACTGTGAGAGTGAACAGAATGTAGTACCTGACTTAGAAGTCCGGAGAGAGGACTTCTGTACAGAGCAATTATTATTATTACAGAGTCACTCTCCTTAGAGCCAAAGAAAACGTGAAGGTGATGGATGGGGAACCTGTGGACCCTAATTGGGGGGTGTCTTTTCCCTACATGGCTCTTAAAAATGAATTTGTTGTATCAGGTGGTGAAATGATGAGAGGACAAGGTGGAACAGCTTGTGGTTTCCAAACCCTTTCGCAGGATGGTGCTAGATCTAGCCCATGGACATGTAATGGGGCGACATCTGGGTATGGATAAGACCAGGGAGAGAATAATCCAGAGATTCTTCTGGCCCGGGTTGCATGCAGATATCAGAGAGGATTGTGAATACTGCCCTGAGTGTCAACTCTCTGCGCCCTCACCTCATTGTCATAGTCCACTTGTTCCACTGCCCATAATTGAAGTGCCTTTGGAAAGAATTGGCATGGATCTCGTGGGACCAATAGTAAAGTCTGCCCAGGGACGCCAGCACATCCTGGTAATACTAGATTACGCAACCCGCTTTCCAGAAGCCATACCCTTGCGGAACACCTCCGCTAAGACTATCGCCAGGGAGTTGGTCCAGGTGTTTAGCTGGGTGTGGATCCCTAAAGAGCTCTTAACGGATCAGGCAACCCAGTTTATGTCCCACGTAACCAAGGAATTGTGCAGGTTGTATTAAATCCCTCATCTATGTACCTCGGTCTACCACCCCCAAATGGATGGACTTGTGAAGAGGTTTAATAAAACACTCAAAAGCATGTTGAAAAAGGTAGTGGAGAAAGATGGGAGAGATTGGGATATGTTGCTGCCGTACCTCATGTTTACCATAAGAGAGGTTCCGCAAGCGTCTACGGGGTATTCCCCCTTTGAACTCTTGAATGGTAGACATCCCAGGGGGCTGCTAGATGTTGCAAAAGTGATGTGGGAAGGAGAGGCCACCCCATATAGGTGCGTCATCGAATCACAGCAGTCCTGCCCCTGGTGCGAGAACATATGGAGCGAGCCCAAGAGGCCCAGAGAAGAGTTTATAATTGAGGTAAAGTAAATTCCTAGCAAAGTGGCAGGGTCCCTTTGAGATTATGGAAAGAGTAGGGGAAGTGAACTACAAAGTTTGCCAGCCAGGGAAAAGGAAACCCCAGCAAATTTACCATGTGAATCTCTTAAAACTCTGGAAAGACAGAGAGACTTTATTGACAGTGCCCACTCCTCAAGAAGACAGGCTATCCATGACTCTGGACGCCCCCATAACTGAGTCTTTGTCACTGGTGCAACAAAATGACATTAAGGAATTTATCAGTAAAAATAGAGATTTTTTTCTCTACCCTACCCGGACTGACCACCGTACTACAACATGACATAATTACAGAACCAGGGGTCTGCGTAAATGTGAAACGCTACCGAATACCTGCGGCTAAACGGGAGGCGGTGGCAAAGGGAAATAAAAACCATATTGGAGTTAGACGTGATAGAGGAGTCCCACAGTGCCTGGTCGGGCCCTATAGTGCTGGTCCCATTTCAGGAAGCTGAATAACGTGTCTAAGTTTGACGCATACCCGATGCTGCGGGTTGACGAACTTGTGGACAGGTTGGGAGGTGCTCGGTACATAAGAACCCTAGACCTAAATAAGTCCTATTGGCAGATCCCCTTAACGGAGTCAGCAAAGGAAAAAACAGCCTTTTCTACCCCCGAGGAGTCCTTCCAGTACAAGCAAATGCCGTTTAGTCTGCATGGGGCCCCTGCATCCTTCCAGAGAATGATGGATACAATTTTGAGGCCCCATTGCCCCTATGCAGCTGCCTATTTGGATGATGTGGTCATCCACAGTCCAGATTGGGAATTGCATCTGCCCCGAGTACAAGCAGTCGTAGATTCTCTTAGGGTATCAGCCAACCCAAAAAAGTGTGCTATAGGCCTGGAGGAGTCCAAATCCCTTGGGTATGTTATTGGTCGGGGACTGATCAAGCCCCAAACCAATAAGATCGAGGCAATTCAAAATTGGCCCAGACTGGTGAATAAAACACACGTTTGTGCCTTGCTGGGGATTACAGGCAGTTCGTATCCGACTTTGCCACCATTGCCGTCTCTCTGACTATTCTGACGAAGGGGAAAGGGTCAGGCATAGAATGGAATCCCGAAGACGGGAAGGCATTCCAAAAGTTGAAGCAAGCCCTTTGTGTACAACTGGTGCTCATGACCCCGGACTTCACAAAGGAGTTTGTTGTACAAACCGACACCTCTGAGGTGGGACTAGGTGCTGTTCTGTCCCAGATCAGGGACATTGAGGAGCACCCGGTTGTCTGCTTAAGCAGCAAGCTTAACAGGCATGAGAGGAACTATGCCATTGTGGAGAAGTGCTTGGCGATCAAGTGGGCCCTTAGAGGCGCAGAAGTACTACCTCTTAGGAAGGTCGTTTAGGCTAGTCACCGACCATGCCTCCCTGAAGTGGATGTGTGACAACAGGAGAAAAATAGTTGGGGGACTAGGTGATTCCTGGCCCTACAGCCATTTAAGTTCACAGTGGAACACCGGTACGGCTTGTTACGAACTGATGGGCTGAGCAGAGTAGGGGGTTTATATGGAAAGAGAGGACAGCCCCGTGGAAGGGGCCAGCTTGCTTTCTTTCTCTGCCTAGTTAACTCCTAATAGGACAAGCATAAACCCACATGTCATGAAGAGCTGCGTCTGTCAGTGAACTCGGAGAAAAGGATTTTACGGTAAGTTTTAATAAAATCCCTTTTTTTCATCGGTTTTGGCTGATTTTATATTCTTCCTCATATTTTTGGTAAAAATCGCAATTGGCGTTTATTGATTGGTTAGCGCAAAAGTTGCCGCAGGATGATGAGAATTCATTTCTGGGGTTTTTATTTTTTTATTTTTTTTTTTACTAGTAATGGCGGCGATCTGCGATTTTTAGCGGTACTGCGATATTGCAGTGGACATGTCGGACATTTTTGACACTTTTTTGGGACCAATGACATTTATACAGCGATCAGAAATTTAAATGTCCACTGATTACTGTATAAATGTCATTGGCAGTGAAGGGTTAACCTGCAGGAGGAGATCTAGGGGTTAACTATGTTCTCTGGGTGTGTTCTGTGGGGGGCTGGGCTACCATGGGCATGAGAGATCTAACTGATCCCAGTGACAGGGATCAGTAGATCTCCCATGCCCCCACTAACAGAGCGGGGAACCGCCGTGTTTACATCGGCGGTTCCCCGTTCTTTGCCTGTGGCCGCTCATCGCGGCTCGCCGGTGGACATCGGGTCCCCCCGAGCCGCGGGCACACTCCTCAGGAGTGTAGCGGCCACTCGCAGATCGCTTTTTTACGGCGATTCGCGCCCAGCGTCCAAACTGCCGCCGTAAATAGACGGTAGGCAGTGTGGAACCGGTTAAGAATCGAGCATAATTGCCTGTTCCAGATTATAAAGCTAGACATTGTGGTAAGAATGGAGAAATAAAAAAAAAAACAAAAAAAAAAAACCAAATAAGAGAAATACACGAAAACAGGGAACATATATGCATAACGTGACTCCTGTGTCGCCTCTAAACAGAGTAACCCAGGCTACGCCTTGGGTCCTGGAAAAATGGAAGAAGAGGTCAAGAGTAGAAAAACAACAAAGAGAGAGAGAAGAAGAAGAGAGGGAAAGCGGAAGCGGGAAAAAGGAGAAGAGATAAGAGAAACTGGTCCGCAGGGCTGCACGGCCGATATAAGTATCAGAGTAAGAGCAATGTTGCATCGAACCTCGAGGGGTGGGCATTGTCAATCCAGGGCCTCCAAACCAGGAGAAATTTTTCGTGGGTGTCTGCAACTATTGCCGACAACCTTTCGTTCACCATTATACCGTTCATGCGGTTTTAACTGCTTCGAAACTAAGTACAGGCGCCTTCCAAGCTCTTGCATCAGTCTAGTTGCAGCAAACAGAAGCGACACCAGCTGCCGCTCCAGGCGCAGCAGTATGGTAACGGGTCTACACATGAGGGTTTCATAAGGATCTTTCAGAAGATTGGTGTGAAACATACTATGGAGAAGGGCATATACCCTGATCCAGAGCCTGCGGACCTTTGGGCAGAGCCACCAGACATGTGCCATAGTGCCTTCCTGTGTGCATCCCCGAAAGCAAAGAGGAGAATATGATGGGACAAAACGCACCAACCGAGCTGGGGTATAATACCATCTATAAAGAACTTTATAGGCATTCTCCAAAATTAAAATGTTTTGTGAGGATTTGTAGATAGCTACGGTCATGGATTGCCAGTCCTCCGGATCGAGCTGCAGGGGTTATATTTTTGATCCCTATTATTTTTAAGGAGGAGGGGTCTCTGTTATGTTTCAAGGCAAAATGCTTGAAGAGGCTGTTTGTTGAAATCTTGAACAGGTTAGTAGATAAATAACTTCTTTAGTGCTACAAGTTATGAAATCATTCATTTTGTGTTAAGGCTGGCCGCAGGCTAGCCTGTATTTGTGGGAGGAGTCTGGAGTACATAAGGCTCCATTCTCCTCCCTGGCAGTGTCAGATCGTTTCTCTGGCTGTCAGTTCGTTTCTCTGGCTGTCAGATCGTTTCTCTGGCTTGTGGGTGTCGCTTGTTTGTGTAGGAGGTCCGTCTGGCGTCATTTCCGGTTTCGCTGCGAGCACTTCCGGTGCGGCACTTTCGTAATCCAGGGACGTCGATTCGGTGTCTCCTCGGTGGCTTGGAGACGCAGGTGGGCAGGTAATGGGGTTCATCGAGATGGGAGGAGGAGAGGCAGCGCTTGCTTCATTTTTTCAAGGCTGGGCAGTACGAGGGGGAACGTAGGGGAGGGGGGGGGTGGGCTGAAGGCAGTATTTAGGTGATGCTCAGGTAAGATTTAGAGAGTAAGTTATGGCGGGGGGGGGGGGCGGCAGATGTCACATGCAGAAGGTTGGCTGCATATCAGATGTTTCTTCATTGAGGGAGATAAAAAAAAAAAAAAAAAAAGGGAATGTATGTACATATTTATTGGAGATGTACCATGACAAAGGGCTGTATGGTTATGTAGGTATATACATATATATAGATGTTTTGTTTAAGGGTCTGCTACAGTATGCGTCATATGTGTTTGTTCATATCGTTTGTATTTGCTTTCAGTCAAGGGGATTATCAGGGGGTACAGTCCAACCACAGCAGCAGTTGGATTGTCACACGTTTGTTTATGCTGTATTCATGTCAGTGTTATTGGAATCGTCAGTATCTTGTCATGTTACGTTTCAGATACTACCACGGTATCTCGGTATGTCTGTGTTGTTGGTGTCGTCAGTATCTTGTCATGTTACGTTTCAGATACTAACACGGTATCTCGGTATGTCTGTGTTGTTGGAGTCGTCAGTATCTTGTCATGTTACGTTTCAGATACTAACACGGTATCTCGGCATGTCCGTGTCTGTGTGTGGGGGGCAGGACGATGTCAAGTTTGTCTGTATATCTGTATGTCGGTCTATGTGGGTAGCTGCCATAATGTCATGTTGTTTGCTTTCCAAGGCAAGGGGGTACGGCATTCCGTTGGTGTTCTTTACATGTCATGTATTTTTGTGTCACGATCAGGAGTCACTACAGTTATTCGATGCATGTTCATTATCTTTCGGCAGGTTCTCACGTACGGACAGGTTGGGCGTTTGTGTAAGGGAATTGGTGTTGATACAGTGGCAGGTGTGTTAGGATTTGATTTGGATATTGTTTGGGGAGTTCAGGATCTGTCACGTCTACAGATCCATACGGGCTGAGTTTTCGTTTTTTAATATGTTACAAGAACATACCATGCTCGCCTGTATATCATACGTCATACGTGCACCTACAGTCCGCTTACTCTGACTTTACCCACCACGTCTGTGGGTACGAAGGCCCTGAGTGTTCGCTTTTAATTGCTGTATAAGCGCTATGGCTACTCGGACCTAATAAGTGCTTAAGTTACACATAGGGGTGGTCGCATAGGGGTTGCACGCGCTGAAAGGTGGCAGTTGTGGATGCACACCTCGAGGTCAGGCACTGGGTGCAATCACGGTTAGTAGGAAGGGGTGCTTACCTTTTCATTTTGTTCCCTCAGATTCAGTATGTCTCATGTGTCAGATAGTGAGGATCTGGCGTTCATCCCTCCGACTCACGAGGGGGGTCCGAAAACGGGAGCACACAGTCGTTAAGGAATTGGACCATCCCTAGACTTATAACAGAGCTACGTCAGAAAGGCATCCCTTTCCCAGCCTCAGCTAGGAAAGCCGAACTGTTTAGGTTGTTGTTCCCTGCCCAACCCATTGCTGCCACCAGCCAGGAACATGCCTCGGTCCACAATTCGTTGACACAAATTCATGCTGTCTTGAACACAGTGGTTACCTCGATGACGCAGTTACAAGACAGGATGGAAGTCATAGAGAATCGGATTATTTCGGGATGTAATATGTTCAGTCAATCCCGGTAGAAGGGAGGAATTGGACATATACCTGCACAAGGTTGTAGACTTGGTTCATAAATACGGGGGACACAGTTTCTATGATTATCATAGGTCATTTTCAGCCAAGGTGGCGGCCACCTGGGCGCAGTTCCAGTTGGTCACCAATTGGAGCAACATTGATACGGAACTTTTTTGTAGGCACTTCGCCAATCAGAAGTCCCCGGTTGGTGGCTTTGTCAATCTACAGCTCATACTTCAGCGTGGTGTCCATCGGTCGAGGCAAACGGGCAGGGCGGTTTGGCCAGACAGGGCAGCTCGTCAGCATCTACGGGTCCGTCTGGCCAGGTCGATAAGTTAGGGAGGCCTATTCATTTTCTGGGCAAGGCGCAGGTATGCAACAACTACAATCAGACTGGATGTAATTACATTCATTGTAGGCTGTTGCATGTCTGTTCAAGCTGCTTCAGGGCTCATCCGAAGACTGCTTGCCTGGGTAGGTCGGCCTCTTCATGACTGAGCCAGCTTAATGTTCCTTTATTGGATCATCTGCTGGACGGTCATCCGTCCCCAGTTTTCAGGCAGTTTCTGGTGGATGGTTTCTCGGGGGGTTTTTCACACAGGCTTGGTCACGCTTCCCACACAGACGTTCGAGTGTGGGAACTTGCGTTCAGCAGATAGTTTCGCTGGGGTAGTA
>BLSH010538127.1:743379-758189 GCA_018402905.1 Glandirana rugosa
TTGTGTTTCCTACAATGACACCCCTACCTTCCGAGTGAGTGGTAAATACGAGAGGGTAAGTCCAACGACAGGGGGTCCCGACACCGTTTATAACGAACTTTTAACGGCGGGTCGTCGGGTGTCTTGAGGAGGAGAGTGTCAGTCCCGACCACGTAACGTACGTCCACCTACCTCACACCCGCCCGTGTTTACCCTCCGCCTCATCGTCTAATCTGTTCATCGCCTCACTCCCGCCCCAATCCTGCTGTCACGTCTGTTCTACCTCGGCTGAGGAGACATTCGACCGAAAGAGGCGAGAGTGAGACAGTGACTCATACTGTCGGTCGGTCTAGAGCGGAGAAAGCCAGCTTACAGAGGAGTCGGCTCCATCTTGTCTGCACTGTCGTCCTAACCCCGCCCTCACTCCGCTACTTGTCTAATCTGCTACTCCGCCTCCCATTTGTGCCCGCCCACACTCCATCCACCTGCATGCAATGCACCAGCCCTGACTGTGAGAGGAGGAGTTCTGTGGGCTGCTGGGCGGCAATTTTCAAGCAATATTTGCCACAGCCCTGGGGGACAGCAACCTGAATGGGAGAGCATAAATGGTGAGTGAGCCTTCCATCCCCACAGTAACATCCTTTGTGTTCCCACCCCTTTGTGCTATGCACCCCCCCTTTCTTTTTCTCTCTCTACCTTCCTCTCTTTTCCTTCCCCCTCTCTTCCTCCTCTACCTAATTCTCTCTCCCTCTCCCCCCTAGGCTAGGGCCTAGCCTATCCGCATACCACCCTGGCCTGTCTATTTATTGCCCTGGCCTGTCCATATACCACCCTGTCCTGTCCATATACCGCCCTGTCCTGACCATATACCGCCCTGTCCTGTCCATATACCGCCCTGCCCTGTCCATATACCGCCCTGTCCTGTCCATATACCACCCTGTCCTGACCATATACCACCCTGTCCTGACCATATACCACCCTGTCCTGACCATATACCGCCCTGTCCTGACCATATACCGCCCTGTCCTGACCATATACCGCCCTGTCCTGACCATATACCACCCTGTCCTGTCCATATACACCGCCCTGTCCTGACCATATACTGCCCTGTCCTGTCCATATACCACCCTGTCCTGACCTTATACTACCCTGTCCTGACCATATACTGCCCTGTCCTGTCCATATACCACCCTGTCCTGTCCATATACTGCCCTGTCCATATACTGCCCTGTCCTGACCATATACCACCCTGTCCTGACCATATACCACCCTGTCCTGACCATATACCACCCTGTCCTGACCATATACCGCCCTGTCCTGACCATATACTGCCCTGTCCTGTCCGTATACCGCCCTGTCCTGTCCGTATACCACCCTGTCCTGTCCGTATACCACCCTGTCCTGACCATATACCACCCTGTCCTGTCCATATACCAGCCTGTCCTGTCCATACATATACCACCCTGTCCTGACCATATACCACCCTGTCCTGTCCATATACCACCCTAGCCTGTCTATTTTCTACCCTGGCTTGTCCGTATACCACCCTGGCCTGTCCGTATATCACCCTAGCTTGTCCGTATACCACCCTGGCCTATCCGTATGCCACCCTGGCCTATCCATATACCACCTTGGCCTGTCTGTATACAACTATGGCCTGTATTTACAACTCTAACCTGTCCATATGCTATCCTAGGCTGTCCATATACTACCCTAGCCTGTCTATATACTACCCTAGCCTGCCTGTATACTACCTTAGCCTGTCTATATACTACAGTAGCCTGTCTATATACCTGTGGACCATGGCTGGTGTGAGGAAGCGAGCCGGTGCCGCCACTATTTGTCTTCAGGCCGGGTCCAGAGGTGCAGGTGCAGGCCAGCGGACCATGGCTGAAGAAATAGCTAATAGGTGCCACAAAAATCTCCACCCCTGCCACCTCCACCATGTACATGGGCAGGGCAAAGTGGGTGGAGTCAGGGGCGGCAAAATGAGGTTTCGCCTAGGGTGTCAAAAATCCTTGCACCAGCCCTGCCTATTGGTACTGGGGGTCCGTTCCCCCCCCTGCACAGGAAGCCGAGTGAGCGGAAGATGCTGCCCACTCGGCTCCATAACATTGCAGGGCGGAAGCGACGTCACAAGTCACTTCCGCCCAATGCTCTTAAAATGGACATTTTTTTTTAACTGTAATTTTTTAGGTTTTTTTTTTTTGCATTTAACTGTAAATATGAGATTTGAGGTCTTTTTGATCCCCAAGCTCATATTTAAGAGGTCCTGGCATGCTTTTCTCTATTACAAGGAATGTTTACATTTCTTGTAATAGGAATAAAAGTGATCAATTTTTTTTTTTTTGCATTTAACTGTAAATATGAGATTTGAGGTCTTTTTGACCCCCGAGCTCATATTTCGGGGGTAGGTGGGGAGCGAGCGAGGCTTGATCTGCATTAGCGGCCTCCTACGTTGCCACCTGGGCTTCGCCTCTTGTCTTGTTGGTGGTGGGGGCCCTGTCGGTGGTGGGGGCCGCTGCGTGTGTGGGGGATCTGTATCCATGTGTGAGTCTAGTTCACAGCCACCCTCCCACCACCAGAGGGTGCTCACTCCTCCCAGCAATACCTATATGATATATATATATATATATATATATATATATATATATATATATATATATATATATATATATATATTATCTCACAAAAGTGAGTACACCCCTCACATATTTGTAAATATTTTATATCTTTTCATGTGACAACACTGAAGAAATGACACTTTGCTATAATGTAAAGAAGTGAGTGTACAGCTTGTATAACAGTGTAAATTTTCTGTCCCCTAAAAATAACTCAACACACAGCCATTAATGTCTAAACCACAGGCAACAAAAGTGAGTACACCCCTAACTGAAAATGTCAAAATTGGGTCATTGCATTCCGGGAAGAACTTTTTTTTTTTAGTTTGTTGCCTCCACTCCCCCATATACTTTCACCCCTGATTCAGCAATCTTCACAATTAGGGCTCTGCTCCAAGCTGCACGACTTTTCTCTGAAAATGGCCTTCTTGTACTGTGCATGTACACCACAGCACCATTCATTTCCATGAGAAATTTTGCATCCTAGTGACTGCTTGAAGCTCCCATGAGTATGGTTTTACAGTAGTAATTAATGGGGCTGAAGCATGCATGTTCAGTACGAAGTCAGACATTTTTAGGCGCAAAAGCTGTGCAGCACTTAGTGGGTGGGGATAAATAGGTAAAAAAAATAGTATAATTGTATTTAAAAATACTTTTATTATGGACCAATTCCTTATCTAGAAATGCAGGTATCAAATGTTTTGGTTTACATATATTATACATTTTTGTGTAGACTTTAAATGTCATTTCCAAAATGAGACGTCTTACCAAAATAATTTTGACTTTAGCATCCTATATATAATTATGGGGTAGGGCCCATTCAGATTGTGTTAACACGTTTTCTTAAAGCGGAACTAAACCTTTGAATTCAATGGTTTCCCAAAACAGTTATATCCAGTGAATGCCATGAATGATAACTGTCACAGTTGCTTGGACCCTCAACAGAACTGGCAAACCATTAAATGGCTGGTGTCATAACTGATCACATGTGCAGCGCTATGGTGGCTGCAGATCAAACAGAGTCCAAACTGGCAGTTGGGATGTTAAGGGCAGGAAGGTTTAGATCCAATTGAAGACGGTCATCTTTGTTTTCAGATGATTGGGCTGCCTTCAAAAAATTAGACTGCCAACGCATCACAATGCACTTTTAACTGACATGCACCTTTTTTTTCAACACCATGCACTATAACACACCGATGGCTCACACGCTGGTGCATTGTGTTGCGCTGTGTGGATGCCATTTAAAATAAATGGCAATACACAGACACAGCTTCACGTGTACCAGTGCTTTGCAGTAACATATGGTAAAATGGGCTTTATCACAATGGGCCAAATTGTCAGATTACATACCTTCACAAACCCTTCTACAAGGAGAATGATTGCACAAGTTTTATCTTCCAGACATTGCTTTAATGTACAGATAGCTCTGTATACTTGTATTACATATCTAGGTAAATCTAATGTTAATGTGGAGTAAGCAAGAATTACTCAATCACTGAAACTCCCATAATATGGCTCAACCCTCATTATAGACTATACCTCTTATGTGCACAGTACAGACTGCTGTAGACCATGGAAGCATTTAAATACGCAAAATGGAAGTTTACATAAAAAAGGCATCTGTTTATTTGAGATCTCCACTCATAACATTTGGAAATTGCATGCTTAAAGTTGCAGCTCTGTGAAGTTCCAGTTCCTCTGTCAGTGTTCTCCCCTCACTGCTTCCATCACCATACCCTTCTGTTTTCCTATTAAAGACAATAGAGCCAAAATGTAACAGTGATAGGAAAAGCCGCAAGAACTGGAGATTGACAGTTGAGGAAACCCTGGATAACTGATCTTAACAAGAGACTGGAAATGGAGAAGGAAATATAAATATATGCAATGTTTACATGCTCTATATGTAGATACTGCAGACTTTTAACCCGTTCCCTACCGAGTCATTGTAAAATGACGTCGGCAGGGAACCTCCGTCGATCCGGGAAGACGTCATATGACGTCTTTTCCTTTTTGCCGCTACTGCGGGGTGTAATTGTAATTGGAAGTATGCATATGCTGTGTGTGAGAAATAACCTGTTGTTATGACAATTTTGTGCATAAAAAATTTTCCCAAGAATTGTGGGAAAAAAGTACAACTTCAAAAAACTTGCCATGCCTCTTACTAAATACCTTGGAATGTCTACTTTTCAAAAGGGGGTAATTTGGGGGGTATTTGTACATTCCTGACATTTCAGGGCCTCAAGAAATGAGATAGGCCATCAGTGCATCAGGTGTGATCAATTTTCAATGATTGGCACCATAGCTTTAAGGCTGGGTTCACACTATCCGACAAAAAAACGGTCCGACTTTGATCCTACTTTGCTGTGCGATTTACGGTCCTACATAGGGTCAAAGTCAGACTGTTTGTCTGTGAACAGGGATCCGACTTTGATCCCAACAATACCAGGCACCTTGTGTTCTGGGGATCTTGAAGGGGAACTCCACGCCAAATTAAAAAAAAAATTGCATGGAGTCCCCCTCCAGGAGCATACCAAGCCCTTTGGTCTGGTGTGGGTCTTAAGGGAACCCCCACGCCGAAAAAACGGCGTGGGGTTCCCCCCAGAATCCTTGCCAGACCCTTATCCGAACACGCAGCCCGGAAGGCCAGGAAAGGGGGTGGTGACAAGCGAGCGCCCCCCTCCTGGACCATACCAGGCCGCGCACCCTCAACATGGGGAGTATGGGTGCTTTGGGGCAGGGGGGGCTCTGCACCCCCCCCACCCCAAAGCACCTTGTCCCCATGTTGATGAGGACAAGGGCCTCTTCCCGACAACCCTGGCCGTTGGTTGTTGGGGTCTGCGGGTGGGGGCTTATTGGAATCTGGAAGCCCCCTTTAACAAGGGGGCCCCCAGATGCTGGCCCCCCACCCTATGTAAATGAGTATGGGGTACATCGTACCCCTACCCATTTACCTGGAAAGAAATATGTACAAAAAAAAACCACAGCTTTTTAAAATATTTTATTAAATCTGCTCCGGCGGTCTTCTCCCCTCTCTGGCTCTTCTTTCTTAGGCTCTTTTGCGGGGTCTTCCATCTTCTGAGGGGTCTTCTTTCTTCTCCTTCTCTGCGGCGTCTTTTGCTCTTTTGCCGGTCTTCTCCGCTGTCCCCTTCCCTCTGTTCTTCCTCTCTTCTTCTCCTTCTTCTTCTTCTTCCCATGTTAACACGACGCGATCTCCTTCACGAATGCCCTCTCCGCTGTGTGCTGTGCCTTATATTGGCATGGGGTGTGGCCACCAGATGACATCACCCGGAAGCCCTGCCCCCATATGATGTCACAGCTCCGCGCCAGGCTTATTCACTAATGCCAGAAGTCTGGCTATCAAAATGGGAGAACTGGAGCTGCTGATGTACGAGGAGGATTCCGATTTTGTGGGAATTTCAGAGACTTGGTTTAACAGCTCTCATGATTGGCTGACAGCCATTGAAGGATATTCCCTATATCGCAGAGATAGGGAGGGTAAAAAAGGGGAAGGGGTATGCCTCTATATCAAGAATGATGTGCAAGTAAACGGGAAGGACGAGATCAGGAAAGGAGCAAGGGAGGAGGTACAGTCTTTATGGGTAGAGCTTCAAAGGGAGGAAACCAAGGGGAAAGTAATACTGAGAGTATTCTATAGGCCCCCTGACCAGAGAGAGGAGGGGAAGGCCGACCTCCTATCACAGTTGGGAACGGCGGCAAGGATGGAAAGTGTCATTATAATGGGGGATATTAATCATCCAGATATAGACTGAGCGGAAGTGCATTCATCTAAGGCTTGCCGTTTCCTAAATGTATTGCAGGACAATTTCATGGGTTAGATGGTAAATGCACCAACAATAAACGAAGCATTACTAGACCTATTAATTACTAACAATACAGACGTGATAGTGGATGTGGATTTGGTCCCATTTTATAAGATATTAAATGGGAAAAAAATCCTAGGAACAAAGCACACGGGGGAAAATGGGAGTGCTTTAAGAACATATTAAATAAAGGTATTGGCCAGTGCATTCCAATGGGAAATAAATTCAAAAGAGCTAACAAAAGTCCTGGGTGGCTTAACTCCAACGTTAAATTGCATATAAAAGCAAGAGAAAAAGCATTAAAAAAATACAAGGCTGAGGGGCCATCATCAGCATTTCAACTTGCCAAAGAATTCAATAAGAAATGTAAGAGTGCAATCAGGGTGGCTACGATAGAACAGGAAAGGCACATAGCGGAGGAGAGTAAAAAAACCCCAAGAAATTCTATAAGTATATAAATAGTAAGATATAAATAGTAAGAAAAGTAGATCAGCACATATTGGCCCAATAAATGATGAGCAATGGAATCTGATTACAAAAGACAGAGAGATGGCGAAGGTTTTGAATTTATTCTTCTACTCTTTACAAGGGAAACGGGGGGGGGGGGAGTAATGTTAATCTTAACACGTCACAGGAAGCACCCTCATGGCTACCAGAGACAGAATTAGAAATAGACTTGATAAACTTGACATTAATAAGTCACTGGGACCAGATGGATTACACCCCAGGGTCCTCAGGGAACTCACCCAAATGATAGCCAGACCATTGTTCCTAATTTTTATGGACAGTCTATTGACTGGAATGGTACCAGCTGATTGGAGAAAAGCAGAGATACATCCTTGGGAACTACAGGCCAGTTAGCCTAACACCAATAGTCTGCAAGCTCTTGGAGGGGAAGATAAGGGACTATATACAAGATTTTAGTAATGAAAACTGTATCATTAGCAGTAATCAGCATGGATTCATGAAGAATCGTTCTTGCCAGGCAAATCTACTAACCTTCCATGAGGAAGTAAGTTGCCACCTAGATAAAGGAAGGCCTGTAGATGTGGTGTATCTAGGTTTGGCAAAGGCATTTGATACAGTTCCCCATAAACGTTTATTGTACAAATGAAGGTCTGTTGGCATGGACCATAGGGTGAGTACCTGGATTGAAAAGCTACGGGGGCGAGTCCAGAGGGTGGTGATAAATGGGGAGTGCTCAGAATGGTCTGATGTGGAAAGTAGGGTCCCCCAGGGTTCTGTCCTGGGACCAATCCTATTTAATTTATGCATAAACGATCTGGAGGATGGGACAAACAGCTCAATCTCAGTATTTGCGGACAAAACAAAGCTAAGCAGGGCAATAACTTCTACGTAGGATGTGGAAACCTTGCAAGAAGATCTGAACAAATTAAAGGGGTGGGCAACTACATGGCAAATGAGGTTTAATGTAGAAAAATGTAAAATAATGCATCTGGGTGCTTAAAATGTGAATGCAGTTTACTCGCTAGGAGGAGAACCTCTGGGCGAAACTAGGATGGAAAAGGACCAGAGGGTCCTAGTAGTAGCAATGCCAAGCCACTGCAAGCAAAGCAAACAGAATATTGGCATGCATTAAAAAGGGGATTAACTCCAGAGATAAAACAATAATTCTCCCACTATACAAGACTCTGGTCGGGCCACATCTTGAGTATGCTGTCCAATTCTGGGCACCAGTCCTCAAAAGGGATGTGCTGGAGCTAGAGAGGGTCCAGAGTAGGGCAACAAAGCTAATAAAGGGACTGGAGGATCTCAGCTATGAGGGATATGATTTCAATGTACAAATACTGTACTGATGACCCCACAATAGAGAAACTGCTTTTCCGTGAAAGGGAATTTAAAAAGACACACGGCTATTCGCTAAAATTAGAAGAGAAGTGGTTTAACCTTAAACTACGTAGAGGGTTCTTTACTGTAGGAGCGGTAAGGATGTGGAATTCTCTTCCCCAAGCAGTGGTTTCAGCAGGGAGCATTGATGATTTCAAAAAATTATTAGATGGGCACCTAAACGTCCACAACATACAGGGGTACACAATGTACTATTAACATATACTGTAAGCACACACACAGGTTGGACTGGATGGACTTGTGTCTTTTTTCAACCTCACCGACTATGTAATGCATTATTATCTATGCCTATTTAACCACTCCAACTTTTGTACCTTGTGACAGTATGTGAGGCAAAGTGGTAGACAGACGTTACCTGTCGCCACGTATAGTTTCATGTGGACTGGATTAAACAGAGTCCGGTCCAGATTTTGACAGCCACCATGGCAGGGCTGGTTCCGGTCTGGAGTTTGTGGTCCACTGGGGTCCACCAGCAGGTGGATTAAATAATCAGGAAGAGCTCTCACTTGAGCTCTGACCTGGAACTCAGAGAGGGATCTGAGGAAGCTCTGTGTCTGTAAAAGACAAGGTTTGCATTGTGGCTTTAGTTTTGTGGGTGTCAGGGCCAGCCCCACACTGTATAGTGAGGAAAATATAATCTTTAGTTCAGCGCCAAATGGCAAGGACTTAGTTTCTGTTTTGAATGTTTTTTAATATGCAAATCTTTTACCAATAAACCTGGCAAGCTGCCAGATTTTAAAGAAAGTTGCCTGCACGCTGACTATTTTCCTCAGGAAAGTTGATCCCCACGAGCGAATTTCCCACACGTGGTGGAGGATGCGTGCATCTTTCCAAGATGGAGGAAATATTGAAGACCCTGTTACAAGCCAACGCAGCTCAGCGGGAATCCAACCGCCAGGTCTCAGAGGCCACTGCAGCACAACAGGCAGCTCAGCGGGAAACCAACCGCTAGGTCGCAGAGGCCGCCGCAGCACAACAATCGGCTCAACGGGAGATGAACCAACAGTTTGTGGAGGCCCTACTGGAGTTAAAAAAGGGGCCCGCACCTCCAGTAACAGTGGAACCAAAGTTGGTGTGCGCCTCTTACCACATGCAGAAGATGACACCTGCGGATGACGTGGAGGCGTATCACACAACTCTTGAAAGAGCCGCTCTTCATGAAGGATGGCCAAAATAACACTGGGCGGGACCGTTAGCACCATTCTTGACCAGTGAACCCCAAAAAGACTACTTTGATCTGGAAGCAGATAAGGCCCAGGACTATGAGACCCTAAAGGCAGAGATATTCGCACACCTAGGGGTCACCATGGCAGTCCGGCCCAACGGGTGCATCAGTGGACCTTCCTCACTGACAAGCCATCCCGCTCACAGATGTTCGACCTGGTCCACTTCACCAGGAAGTGGCTACTGCCGGAGACTTTGCCAGGTCCCCAGATTGTGGAGCACGTGGCCATGGACAGCTATCTACGTGCGCTCCCTGCTGCTTTGAGGACGTGGGTAAGTCACGGGGACCCCAAAACCGCCACCGAACTTGTGGACCTTGTGGAGAGACACACTGCTGCTGAGGACTTTGCGCCCCACTTCAATGTATCTAGGGGTGAAAGATCGCCCGGTGGACTGTTCCAGGGTTCAGGGGCATGGGGAAATTTGATAAGACTGCTACAGTTAAAGAGACTGTGGAGACTGGCCAAAGAAGCCAGGAAGGTCTTGGGGACCCTGGAAAGGACTGGGTATAGAGCACATACAGTGCTACCTATGCCATGCATTGGGCCATATTGCTGCCAATTGTCCCCTGAATGATGAACCCATGCAATGCAATTATACTTATGTGAATAGACGCTTTTCTCTTTTTGCACAGTTCGCATATACAGCATCATGTTCAAATCGCATGGAGAAGCAAATGTGTGTGATTTTTGTTGATGGAAAGCCAGTGACTGCACTGCTTGACTCTGGTAGTGTGGTAATGTTGGTAAAAAGCAATTGTGTAAATCCTGCAAGGTTACACCCTAGCACTATTGGGATCATTTGCATCCATGGGGACACTTGTATCTACCAGACAGCGGTGGTTGAGATTGACACCCCTTGGGGCAGTGTGACTCATTCAGTGGGGGTAATACCTTCACTGCTATATGACGCCCTAGTGGGCAGGGATTTTCCCCAATTTTGGGGAAAGGCACGGGGAGTCTGGAGGATAGAGCTCCCCTTGCTGCGGAAGCACAGCAACTCTCGCCCGACCCTTTTTGCCAAATGGAAGGGGAGACTGGTGGCAGGAATGAGGAAGGAGGAGACCCTCTTCCTTTTCCTGTACTGGCTGGGGAGCCAGAGGAGCTGGAAGATAGCTCCCAGCTGGGGGCTATTGACCCAAAAAATGTCTATGACCCTGACTGTGAGAGTGAACAGAATGTAGTACCTGACTTAGAAGTCTGGAGAGAGGACTTCTGTACAGAGCAATTACGGGATGTCACTCTCCTTAGAGCCAGAGAAAACGTGAAGGTGATGGATGTTGAACCTGTGGACCCTAATTGGGGGGTGTCTTTTCCCTACATGGCTCTTAAAAATAATTTGTTCTATCAGGTGGTGAAATGAGGAGAGGACGAGGTGGAACAGGTAGAGGTTCCCAAACCCTTTCGCAGGATGGTGCTAGATCTAGCCCATGGACATGTAATGGGGCGACATCTGGGTATGGATAAGACCAGGGAGAGAATAATCCAGAGATTCTTCTGGCCCGGGTTGCATGCAGATATCAGAGAGGATTGTGAATACTGCCCTGAGTTTCAACTCTCTGCGCCCTCACCTCATTTTCATAGTCCACTTGTTCCACTGCCCATAATTGAAGTGCCTTTGGAAAGAATTGGCATGGATCTCGTGGGACCCGTAGTAAAGTCTGCCCGGGGACGCCAGCACATCCTGGTAATACTAGATTACATGACCCGCTATCCAGAAGCCATACCCTTGTGGAACACCTCCGCTAAGACTATCGCCAGGTAGTTGGTCCAGGTGTTTAGCCAGGTGGGGATCCCTAAAGAGCTCTTAACGGATCAGGGAACCCCGTTTATGTCCCACGTACCCAAGGAATTGTGCAGGTTGTATTAAATCCCTCATCTATGTACCTCGGTCTACCACCCCCAAACGGATGGACTTGTGAAGAGGTTTAATAAAACACTCAAAAGCATGTTGAAAAAGGTAGTGGAGAAAGATGGGAGAGATTGGGATATGTTGCTTCCGTACCTCATGTTTGCCATACGAGAGGTTCCGCAAGCGTCTACGGGGTATTCCCCCTTTGAACTCTTGAATGGTAGACATCCCGGGGGCTGCTTGATGTTGCAAAAGAGATGTGGGAAGGAGAGGCCACCCCATATAGGTGCATCTTCGAGCATATCTCCTTGATGCAGGATTGAATCGCAGCAGTCCTGCCACTGGTGCGAACATATGGAGCGAGCCCAGGAGGCCCAGAGAAGGGTTTATAATTGAGGTGCCAAAACCTAGACTTTCAACCCCGGAGACAGAGTGCTGGTGCTAGTCCCCACGGTTGAAAGTAAATTTCTAGCAAAGTGGCAGGGTCCCTTTGAGATTAGGGAAAGAGTAGGGGAAGTGAACTACAAAGTTTGCCAGCCAGGGAAAAGGAAACCCCAGCAAATTTGGCAGTGCCCACTCCTCAAGAAGACAGGCTATCCATGACTCCGGACGTCCCCATAACTGAGTCCTTGTCACTTATGCAACAAAATGACATTAAGGAATTTATCAGTAAAAATAGAGATTTTTTTCTCTACCCTACCCGGACTGACCACCGTACTACAACATGACATAATTACGGAACCAGGGGTCCGCGTAAATGTGAAACCCTACCGAATACCTGAGGCTAGACAGGAGGCAGTGGCGAAGGAAATATAAACCATATTGGAGTTAGACGTGATAGAGGAGTCCCACAGCAAAGGAAAAAACTGCCCTTTCTACCCCCGAGGAGTCCTTCCAGTACACGCGAATGCCGTTTAGTCTGCATGGGGCTACTGCATCCTTCCAGAGAGTGATGGATAAAATTTTGAGGCCCCATTGTCCCTATGCAGCTGCCTATTTGGATGATGTGGTCATCCACAGTCCAGATTGGAAATTGCATCTGCCCCAAGTACAAGCAGTCATAGATTCTCTTAGGGTAACAGGTTTAACAGCTAACCCAAAAAAGTGTGCCATAGGCCTGGAGGAGGCCAAATCCCTTGGGTATGTTATTGGTCGGGGACTGATCAAGCCCCAGACCAATAAGATTGAGGCAATTCAAAAATGGCCCAGGCTGGTGAATAAAACACACGTTTGTGCCTTCCTGGGGATTACAGGCGGTTGATACTCAACTTTGCCACCATTGCCATCTCTCTGACCGATCTGACGAAGGGGAGAGGGTCAGGCATAGTTAAGTGGAATCCCGAAGCCGAGAAGGCATTCCAGAACTTGGAGCAAGCCCTTTGTGTACAACTGGTGCTCGTGACCCCGGACTTCACAAAGGAGTTTGTTGTATAAACTGACACCTCTGAGGTGGGACTAGGTGCTGTTTTGTCCCAGGTGAGAGACATTGAGGAGCACCCGGTTGTCTACTTAAGCAGCAAACTTAACAGGCATGAGAGGAACTATGCTTGGCGATCAAGTGGGCCCTTAGAGGCGCTGAAGTACTACCTCTTAGGAAGGTCGTTTAGGCTAGTCACCGACCATGCCCACCTGAAGTGGATGTGTGACAACAGGGAGAAAAATAGTTGGGGGACTAGGCGATTCCTGGCCCTACAGCCATTTAAGTTTACAGTGGAACACCGGGCAGAAAGACTCCAGAACAATGAGGATGCCCTCTCCCATGTCCATTGTATGATTGGGACAGTTGCTCAGCCGCAGGGACTTGAGCAGAGGGGGAGGATATGTGACAGTATGTAAGGCGAAGTGATGGACAAACGCATCCTGTCGCCACGTATGCATTCATGTAGACAGGATTAAACAAGAATCCGGTCTGGATTTTGCCAGCCACCATGGAAGGGCTGGTTCCGGTCTGGAGTTTGTGGTCCACTGGAGTCCACCAGCAGGTGGCTTAAATAATCAGGAAGAGATCTCACTTGAGCTCTGACCTGGAACTCAGAGAGGGATCTAAGGGAGCTGTGTGTCTGGACTTTAAAAGACAAGGTTTGCATTGTGGCTTATGTTTTGTGGGTGTCGGGGCTAGCCCCACACTGTATAGTGAGGAAGCTGCCAGACGGCAAGGACTTATTTTCTGTTTTGTTTGTTTTTTAATATGCAAATCTTTTACCAATAAACCTGTCAAGCCGCCATATTTTTAAAAACGTTGCCTGCACGCTGACTATCTCCCACAACCTTTATATACCTAAAACAATTTTTACTTTTTCACTATGAGACTATTGCTGCATGTGGCTCACAGCAGGGGTCCGGTGTGTTTCCATTTTGGGCTGAATTTGGACCTGAAACAGACCAAAAGACGCACAGGACCCCTGTACAAATTAGCACCGGAGCCGCAGTGGAGATGTGTGTGTCACTATCACCTGCTATGCTAATTGGATGTGGAGAAATCCGCATCAAATTCGCATAAATGTGAACCCAGCTTCAAGATAACAAAGTAATGCATACATGGTTTTGTGGACAAACTAGGCTATGGTGAGAGGAGCAAGACTGGTAACTGTGCTGACAATAAATTGTTTACATATTCTTTTTATTTTTTTTTTATTAAAGTTTTAAGTAAAGTGCAAGAAAAACATAGAAGCGCAGCCACAAGACTGACGCCACCTTAACAGGCCACGCAGCGCCCAACATAACAGTTACAGAAACAATATCTACTTCCAACTAACTAACAGAGACCAACTAACATTACTAAAACCCCTACATATCCACTACTCCCCCCTCAATCACCAGCTGTGTTTACAAGCCTTAACAAGCAATAAAAGAGCTTTAAAAAAAGCATCCCTGATTTCTCTAGCTGCATGTACTGTGGAGTAATTCATTCTCAAAGATCAATGATTTCTTCATAATGCCTATAGCTGCAGGGGTGAATGGGGGCTGGTTTTAAAGTGCTTTTATTGCTTGTTCAGAATACTCACATACTTTAGTTTGATTAGTAGTTAACTTACATATTGCATAGAGAAATGATCGGCATAAAGAGTCCTCAAAGGGGGTGCACCAATCTTTTAGACCAGGGGTCGGCAACCTTTTTCCATTTAAGGGCTGGATTCAATGTATGTGAATGCATGAAGGGCCGCGTTCACCTGCTAAAAAATGAAGATAACATTGCACAGCCCCCGCACCTCTGGCCCCCTTTACGTTACAGAGCCCCCGCACCTCTGGACCCCTTTACATTACACAGCCCCGCTCCTCTGGATCCCTTTACATTACACAGCACCCCGTATCTCTGAACCCCTTTACTTTACACAGCCCTGTACCTCTGGACCCCTTTGCATTACACAGCCACCCTGCACATCACACAGCCCCCCTACCCAGCTACCCCTGCATGTTACACAACACCCCCCTGCCTATTACAAAG
>BLSH010538127.1:778604-792896 GCA_018402905.1 Glandirana rugosa
CGCCCCCCCCCCCCGGTGTGTCGTTTGGTCTTAAACTCCTCCCCTCTAATGCTCCCTCCCTCATTCAACTATTTCAAGTCTCTCTTCTCGGTTCAGTACTTCTCAATATATCCACTCGTTCTCCTAGTCCCCACGGGTTATCACAACTCGCTTGGGCCTGACATTGCAAGCCCAGGCATGGCTTGAAAGCCCACAGGCACCGTGCCTGGGCCTGGGCCTGTAAAGTTTTTAGCAAGCCCAAGCCAGGCCCCAAGACGATAAAATGAGGTGCACAACTCTTCGACGTCCCGTCGGTTAGTTGTTCGCAAAGTGACCAAACGGGAATCTTCGCGAACCCGAACGATTTTTGAAATGTCCGGGTCCGGGTCCGTGCCACGGACACCCGAAAGTTCGGTACGGACCCGAACGTTACAGTCCGGGTTCGCTCAACACTATTGGGCACCCCTGATCCTCTTGCTCACCTATATAACTCTTCATGACTTGGCTCTTCTCTCTGAACTTTATCAACTTACTCCCTCCCTCGTAATCTCCCCTCCTCAAATTCTGGTTTGCTGTGTGGCCCCCCCCCCCCGCTACTCACCTACACTCAATAGGAGACAGAGCCTTCTCCTGATATGCTCCAAAATTTTTGGAACATCAGAGAGTCATCTTCTCTAAACTCAGTACCAGTGAGGGCCACCCATCTGCAGTACTGCGGGCGGGCAGTCTGCAAGGGGTTAGTTTGGGACTGAGAGGAAACCTTCTTTTTCCCTGTGGCAGAATAGGCAAAATGTGAATTCCCTTGCATTTTTTCCAAAATATTCTATGCCAGGTTTTGAGAAGGAAAACATGAACGTGTGCAGTGTATAAGAGGGTTTCCCAACAGAAGGGTGTGCCAAACCTTTGGAAAATAGGAATTCAGGTATTCTTGTCCATAAGTACCTGACCTCACAAATGCTATTCTGGCTGAATGGGTACAATCCAAAATAATTTGGAAAGCCTTCCCAGAGGAGAAGGAATGAAGGCTGTTATTGCCTCAAAGAAAGTGTGTGTTGGAGAGGGGGCATTTCCCCAACTTAAGGTCTCATGCACACAGGACGTTTACAAAACTTTATAAAAACGCCAGTAGCGTTTTTGAGCGTTAGGCTGGGTTCACACCTATGCGAATTGGATGCAGCTTACACCGCATCCAATTCTCAGGACAAAAAACACATTGTTTTCAATGTGTCCAGTTGACATGGGTGCGGTGCATTCGCAGTCCGGATTGCACAGAAAACGTGTGCGTTTTCTGTACAGTGTGATGCGAATTCCCAGCCCATTATGTTCAATGGGAACACATCTGACTCGCAGATGTGTTCCGCATTGAATGGGGATTCTTTCCCTCTCTTCACAGCACTTCCCCTAGAAGGAGAGGAGGGCAAGAGGGTGCCACCCTGGATGGTCTGGTGGTGTAAATTAGAGATGACACTAAGAGGGATGTAAGGAGGAAGGGGGGTGAAGGGATGTGAAAGACAACAAGGAGCAAAGGATATGTGACAACTTAGGCAAAGGATATATGGCAACAATGACTGGTATGGAGGTGGGTGGGGATGGGAGAAACAACAATAGGCAATTATAATACTGGTCAATAATGTTGACAGAAGGTAAGTGTATATAGGATGAACGGAATTTATGAAAAAGCATGAAACAACAACAAAAGAAAAAATTCAACAAATAGGGGAAAGTCCCGAATAAAAGAGCCTAAAAAAAGCTCCAAGTAAAGGAAGTCATAAAAGGTTAATGGATCCAATATAAAAAGGTTCCCCCCTCCCCTCCCTGGTCAGCTGATCAGCTGTGTCACAGTGAGAATGGACGGGCGCCGCTGAACAGCGGCGCCTGTCCTTCTCACCGACAATAAGGCTGGAATTCGCACTGGACTGGTGTGAATGCAGCCTTAGCGTTTTTCTTTTTTTTTTTTCCAATGGATCAAAAACATCCAAAAGCGCTGGTGAGCCGCGTTTTTCAGCGTTTAAGCGGTTTTACAGCTGAAAAACTCCTCTCAGAACCCACTAGTCTTGGGGTTTTTTTTACAGCTCAAAAACGCCCTTGCCCAAAACAGTTGATAACAGCCTATGTATGCATGGACACATAGGATAACATGATGGGGAGTTATTGACTGTAGAAAAAAATGTCCTGTGTGCATGAGGCCTTATGCTCATGGTTTTGGAATGGGATATTCAACAACCTCATATAAGTGTGGTGACCAGGTGTCCACAACTTTAAATGTACAGTGGCTAATATACTAAAAGAATACATCTTGTGCACTTTGGAAAGTGAATTTTTGCTAAGTGAATGGGATGAAGTTCTGCCTCCATCAAACCACGTGCAAGCAAAAAATTGAGTTTTTCTTTAATTTTCCGTGCACGTGAGTGGGTATTCTTTTTAAAGTAAATTTTCACAATGTACCAAGGTATGTGAAATTCTCTTACAAAGTCAAAATCCACTTTGTATAGTGAACAGGCTTTAGTCCTTCAGTAAATCAGCCACAAAGTGCATTTAAATGTTGTTACATTACCCACCAGAACCAGTCTTGGGGAACAGGCAATTCCTGAGTTGAGTAGTCTAGATGTGTCTGTGCAGCAAAGCTCTTATGGCTGCTACTTATGTATCCCGGGGATTCTAAAAACAACATACAATCTTAATAATTGTTAAAATATCTGATAAAATAAAATCTGCTTAATTACAGAAAGAAACTGGAAGGATCAGTTTTCTGCTTCACAGGTAATTGTCAGCTGTTGCTGCCTAAGGCTAGATCTCATTCCATGTGAGGTTTATGCCTCTAGGCAGTACTGTGCGTGTGGCTTTCAGGTCAGAGGTCCTCACCTGTGTGGTAACGCATGACGCAGCATCTATGGACTGGGTCCATCCCTAAAGCTGGATTTTCAAAAGAACGAACGTTTGTACAACAATAGTACAAAAATTCTTAGTACATTTAATGACCTGTCATTTAAAAGTACTTCAAAATGCCATTTGCTGTTAACATTTGATTTTGGATCAAATTGACTTTCCCAAATGAAAACCACATTTACTTTTAGACTTTAATTTGTTCAAGAATTTGTCATCCTGCTGTTTTGAATTTTCTTCATCAATGTGGTCAAAAACAAATGTTGATTTGAAAATTTTTCTCAAATGAATGAATTTGTTACTGTCAATGTCGTTTTCATTCAGGAAAAATCATACATATTGTAATGTGCGTGTTCTAGGCACAAAAGAAACTTGATTGACGTCTGGGATGCAATGCAAATAGTAGGTCTGGGTGAAATTTTAAGGCCTTTCAAACTAAATTAGTTGACTTAACCACATACCAACCGGGCCCTTTTTACATTTGTTGGTTACAAGCTAAAAACAGTCTTTTTTGCTAGAAAATTACTTAGAACCCCAAAACATTATATATATATTTTTTTCAAACACCCTAGAGAATAAAATGGTGATTGTTGCAATACTTTTTGTCACACAGTGTTTGCGCAGCGGTCTTTCAAGTGCGATTTTTTTGGAAAAATGTTACTTTTTTGAGTTAAAAAATAAGACAACAGTAAGCCCAATTTTTTTGTATATTGTGAAAGAGGATGTTACGCAGAGTAAATAGATACCATACATGTTATGGTTGAAAATTGCGCGCATTCGTGCAATGGCAGCAAAGTCCGGTACTTAAAAATTTCCATAGGTGACGCTTTTTTTTTTTAATCAAGAGTCAACTTTATTGAAAACAAAAGCTGCGGTTCATACAGACAAAAAGAAAGATTGAGAGTGAAGTACAGTCAATATAAAGAAAAAAATAAAAAAAAAAAGTTTCCATTTTGTGAATAGTACATAACGTATCTCTCGGCACTATGCAATGTGCGATTTCTCAGTCTAGATTTCTAGTCATCAGAACAGGTATCAGCTCTAGTCAACCATCTATCCCACACCTTACTGTACTTTGATGGGCATCCCCTGTGCTCATAGATAAGTTTTTTGTATGGAAGGGTTATATTTATCTCCCTGACCCAGTCCTTCACTTCTGGGGGAGCTTGTTGCATCCAAACTTTGGCAATGGTTTTCCTAGCAATAAACAGCGTCTCACGTAGGAATGTGGCAGTGGATCTGTCTGTATCTACATCTGGCAATAGGCCAAGTAGGCAGAGTTTTGGGTCTAGAGTTGCTGGGGAGCCCATTTCATCGTGGAGAAAGTGAGATATTTGTATCCAGTAGGGTTGGACCCGGGGGCACATCCAGAGCATATGGTAAAATGTACCGATTTCAAGATTACAGCGGCGGCAGTAAGGGTTCTTGTCGGATTGGAACTTAGCCAGTCGTGAGGGGGTTAAGTATGCTCTGTGTAGTATATACAGTTGTGTTAATCGGTCCGGTAGCTTTGGAGATGTAAGAGCGACCTCGGCCAATATGTCCTCCCACTCTTCATATAGGTGACGCTTTAAAATTTTTTAACTGTAACTAGGTTAGAGGTGCAGAGGAGGTCTTTTACTAGAATTATTGCTCACACTCTGGCGATTGCAGCGATACCTCACATGTGTGGTTTGAACACCATTTTCATATGCGGGCGCGACTTATGTATGCGTCTCCTTTGCTACGCGAGCTCGTGGGGATGGTGTTTTTTTTTTTTTATTGTATTTATTTATTTATTTTTAACACTGTTCCTTTAAAAAAAAAAAATCGGATCACTTTTATTGCTATCACAAGGAATGTGAACATCCCTTGTGATAGTAATATATGGTGACAGGTACACTTTTTGGACTTCACAGTATTCAGCTTACCAAAAACGGCAATTCTGAATACTGTCATTTTTTTAAAACTGCAGAGTAAACCGGAAGTGGCGTTATGACGTCTCATCCGGAATTTGCAGAAGGAGACCCGATCGAAGCCGATTCCAGCTTTTATCAGGTCTCCTTCTAGCCGGCGGATGGGGCAGGAGGCCGGAGAAGAGTGGCAGAAGGCGGCGGGGGGGTGTCCCCTCCCACCCCCAGAGATGACAGCTGAGCGGCTCACGAGCCGGATCGGTCGATATCCCCGGATAGTCTACCGTCCACTCTAAAAAAAAAAAAAAAAATCATAAGCATGATAAGAAGGCAGGTGTGATCCATTCTTGTTACACAAATAAAAAACATAAAATTAGGCAATACATGAATTGTGGCACTAGAAATTTAGTATATGCGATAGATGCACAGTGTGCCACATGCAATATGTAGGATGTACAACAAGAAACATGAGGACTAGAATTGGAGAACATTACCATGGGGCATCTTACACTTCAAATAAGGGCCTATCAAACGTCTGGAAGCACTTCAAGTATGTACATTCGGCCAACATGTCTTCTTTTATTTTTTATGGCCTAGAAAGAATACATAAATTGCACAGAGGGGGTGATCTACATCACAAGCTATTAGAAAGGGAGGTGTGGTGGATAGTGAATTTGGACACTAGAGCCCCACACGGGATGAATCTAAGATGTGATGTATATCTTTTTCTAAAATAAGAGGAAGTAGAATAGGACATAACAGAATAAAATAAGAAATAAAAAATAATTTTGTGATGGACAGTATAGTCCCCCCCCCCCCTTGTTTTGTATGGGTCATTTTAGCCCAGACAAGGGGGTGGGAATACACCCACAATTTTGGATTGGTCTCCTGTCTCTGAAATTAGTGGACATGGAGTTTTTTGATTTTAACATCTCATTTAAAGTGGTGATAAACAGTATATAAGTCTGAAATAATTAAAATGGGATTGCTTGAAACCAATAATAGGTATTTTTAAATAAAATCATGTGTATCACAATACGATACTGTGACAGCCTTCATTTTTAATGACTTTCCAGTTCATTTGTACTGATTAAAAGAGATGGATACATATATATCTTCTTTTTAATTATACTAAATATTATGACTTTAAATGTATCTTTTTTCTTTTTTTCGTTTTCCTTATATTTTTTCTCCTTTCTCTTTTTCTGCTCCACATGGAGATTTCCACCAGCAGTGGTGCCTCCCAGCTGTGTTCAATGAAAACAAGTAATTAATTGGATTGGAGCAGATCACATGATCAGTTTTTTCTTCTTGTATGTATATTTAAATGTGTGGGTTCTTTTTGTATACTAAGCGGTGAACAAGGCGTAACTGCCGAAACGCGTCTGCTGTATTACTGTATGTGCATGGTCTACATTCAATAAAGTAATTGGAAGAATTTCCAGAGTGCCGACTCAATCGCTTTTGGATTGCTGTTACTGCTGCATACGAGAGTTGGAAGGCTCTCATGAGTCAGAGCACCTGGACAAGGAGTATTCGGTCTGTTTGGATTTACCAGCAGCTGTGCTGTCTGAGCGGTGTTTTTTTTGCTGGACTGATTAACATACTATACATTACCAGTACCAACTCACTGGATCTATATGGGGTTTCTTTTTAAAAAGAACTACATTATATGGTCAAAAACAATCTTCATTTACAATGAAGAACATAGATTGGTCTTGTTTGATCAATGCTTTTCAGCTTATAGGAAATCTTTATTCTTTTATAAACATATACAAACAAGATATATTATTTAGCTGTTAGGACAGTTATATTTGCTCACTGAATATTCCTGCCTAGCAGAGATGCAAAATGATTGTGCTTTTAGGGCTTATTCACACTTGCAGTACTCTCTGAAGAATGATCCACATGCAGATCACTCTTCATTTGATAGGTCATGAGGATGCGTTGTATTGCCTCCTTACTATTGTAACCCCTTGATCCCCACACTAGCGTGCCGCTTGCAGAGCGTCCCTGATCACTTGAATGGGTCTTGTTCATGGGCGCTCCACCTACATCCCTGGCAGCTAAAGGGGATAGGAGTTGGGGCAGTAAAAGTGTGATTCAACTGCAAGGTTTTACCTCCCCCCCAACTGCCAGCGTGAACTAAGCCCTAAGATATCCCATAAAGGGCAGTCCAACTTCCAACAGGTACCACACAACCAGTCCAACTGCCAACAGGTGCCACACAACCAGTCCTCCTGCAAACAGGTACCATACAACCAGCCTAAGTGCTAGCAGGTAAAACATAGCATAGTAAAGCAGTCATATTTATGTCTAGGCTTAGGAGTGGCTGGATGCTACCAATTCCTATGTAGTCCCATTGGTACAGCTTGCTTGAACTATAATTGCTATGTATTTTCTGTTCTATTGTTCTGTAAAATGGATTTTGTGGGTGTCAGAAGACTGTCATCAATTTCAGCCTTACAATGGTAACAATTGACATTATTACAGATATACAGTGCAAATAGCAGCAATAAACTTGACTAAAGGCCAGCTTCTCCACCCACTGCTGGTCGCCATTGTCCCCATTTAGCCCATTAAGGTCAGACCTGTTCTGCCAGCTTTGCAGGCGCAACATGAGTATGCGACTCTAAGATCCACTTGCTCATTCCTGGAAGTCATTAGCCCTTACATTGTCACAATATCTGCATGTCCCTTATACAAAGCAGATTCTGTTTTAGAGTTTCTCTATATATGATATTTGAGATGAACATACATGTATCATATCAAAGTAAACTAATTGCTGTACAAACATTAGCAGAACTTGAGGTCCCTTACATAACAGAAGGAGTCTTTATTCCGTTTTGCAATTGTCCATATGTGCTTTTGTACAAATAATTATTGAGTTCAGTTTGATACACACACACACACACATATATATATATATATATATATATATATATATATAATATTTTATTATATCTTTTCATGTGACAACACTGAAGAAATTACACTTTGCTACAATGTAAAGTAGTGAGTATGCAGCTTGTATAAGGCTCCATGCACACTGTATCTGATAAACGGCCGTTTTTGGTCGTTTGGGTGTTTTTTTTAACAGCCCAAAAACGCCACTTTATGTTATCCTATGTGTCCATGCACACATGGACATTAATTGTCGTTTATCAGCAGTGGCGTTTTTGGGCTGTTATCTGAACGCCCTGAATTGGCGTTCAAAAGTCGTTCTTCTGACCACAAAAAACGCCGGACGCCGACAAACACCGGTAAACACCGACAAACGCCGGTTTATCGGCGTCTGGCGTTTTTTGCAGTCAATGAAAGCCAATGAAGAAAAAAAAAAACCACCAAAAACGCAGACGCCGAAAAACGCCGGTAAACGCTGCTTACAAAACACTGCAAAAGAACGTTTTGTAAGCAGCATCTCCTGCCCGACGCTGAAAGAGCCCAGATAGCGTCCAGTGTGCATGGAGCCTAACAGTGTAAATTTGCTGTCCCCTCAAAATAACTCAACACACAGCCATTAATGTCTAAAACGCTGGCAACAAAAGTGAGTACACCCCTAGGTGAAAATGTCCAAATAGGGCCCAAAGGGTCAATATTTTATGTGGCCACCATTATTTTCCAGCACTGCCTTAACCCTCTTGGGCATGGAGTTCACCAGAGCTTCACAGGTTGCCATAGGGGGCCTCTTCCACTCCTCCATGACAACATCACTGAGCTGGTGAAAGTTAGAGACCATGAGCTCCTCCGCCTTCCATTTGAGGATGCCCCACAGATGCTCAATAGGGTTTAGGACTGGAGACATGCTTGGCCAGTCCATCAACATCCCCTCAGTTTCTTTAGCAAGGCAGTGGTCATCTTGGAGGTGGGTTTTGGGTCGTTATCATGTGGGAAACTGCCCTGCAGCCCAGTCTCTAAAGGGAGGGGATCATGCTCTGCTTCAGTATGTCACAGTACATGTTGGCATTTATGGTTCCCTCAATGAACTGTACCTCCCCAATGCCGGCAGCAATCATGCAGCCCCAGACCATGACACTCCCACCACCATGCTTGATTGTAGGCAAGACACACTTGTCTTTGTACTCCTCATCTGGTTGCCACCACGCGCGCTTGACACCATCTGAACCATAAGTTTATCTTGGTCTCATCAGACCACAGGACATGGTTCCAGTAATCCATGTCCATAGTCTGCTTGTCTTCAGCAAACTGTGGGCTTTCTTGTGTATCATCTTTAGAAGAGGCTTCCTTCTGGGATGGCTGCCATGCAGACCAATTTGTTGCAGTGTGCAGCGTATGGTCTGAGCACTGACAGGCTGACCCCCCACCCCTTCAACCTCTACAGCAATGCTGGTAGCACTCATATGTCTATTTCCCAAAGACAACCTCTGGATATGATGCTGAGCATGTGAACTCAACTTCTTTGGGCGACCATGGTGAGGCCTGTTCTGAGTGGAATCTGTCCTGTTAAACCGCTGTATGGTCTTGGCCACCATGCTGCAGCTCAGTTTCAGGGTCTTGACAATCTTCTTGTAGCCTAGGCCATCTTTATGTAGAGCAACATTTCTTTTTTCAGATCCTCAGAGAGTTCTTTTCCATGAGGTGCCATGTTGAACTTTCAGTGACCAATATGAGAGAGTAAGAGCAATAACACCAAATTTAACACACCTGCTCCCCATTCACACCTGAGACCTTGAAACACTAACGAGTCACATGACACCGCGGAGGAAAAACGGCTAATTGTGCTCAACTTGGACATATTCACTTAGGGGTGTACTCACTTGTGTTGCCAGTGGTTTAGATACTAATGGCTGTGTGTTGAGTTATTTTGAGAAGACAGCAAATTTACACTGTTATACAAGCTGTACACTCACTACTTTACATTGTAGCAAAGTGTCATTTCTTCAGTGTTGTCACATGAAAAGATATAATAAAATATTTACAAAAATGTGAGGGGTGTACTCACTTTTGTGAGATACTGTATATACATTATAATATAAGCAAATCTTTATAAATCCATTGTTTCTGAAAGTGTATTTAAACACAAAAACGAAAAATGTATGTATTGTAGTTTGCTAGTCCTTAGATGTAGTGCAGAGGTTCTCGACACGTGGGTTGCAACCCCCTGAGGGGTCAATTGACGATTTCCAGGGGGTTGCGACACCACCGCCAAGAAGAAAAAAAAAGGTGTTTTTTTTTCCGGCTCCTTGGCAGTCACCTGGCAGCCAAGTAGTGAGCCTATTGGTCAGCCATTAAAGACTATGGATGTGCGCTCAACAGGCACACATTCATAGTCTGATTTGCTGCCCTGAGCCTGTGGCTCAGTGTTATTGGATGCGGTGGGCGAGGGCGGGTCACTGTGGCAGTGGACGTGACTCCCGCTCCCACGTGACCACATGAGGCACGGCGAGCGACGGACTGCAGTGTCACTGGAGGCCAGCCCGGGACTTGACGGAGCAGCTGCTGCGGAGCAACGCGACCAGGCAGTCACCCTCGGACCGTCCGTCCATTACATTGTGCTATAACTGTCTGTGTCAGAGAGTAGATTGAGCACTGAAGGCACGGTAAGGGATCTCCTGTGAAAAAAATATGTAAAGTGGTTCTCAACAGTGCAACAAATGAATAAATATAAATAGAACAAATGTAAAGTGCATGTGCTCATAATAAAATTACATATAGTAATAATAAAAAAAAAAAAAATGCATATAGCAACCAAAAAAATCCTCCAACGGTGTCAAATCATGTGACAAATCTCCTATTTGCAATACACATCACCAGGAAGATGACATTTTGTAAGAATCACTGCCCTAGTCAGTGACTGCTGCAGAAGATGCACACCACTTTATAATCTGCATGCTGCTGGCCTTAAAAACTGTGATTGGCTTTATAAGAGGTTCTTATGACAAATTATTCTAATTGTTTGGTTTTTACTATTACAACTAGAGTTGGGTACCATTAATAAGTTATGAAGGCCAACTTTGTTTTTTTTTTTGTTAAATTGCCCCTCAGTCACTTTCCCCCAATCCTCCCCCCTCTGTATGTTCTGCTATTTATTTATTTGTTAGGCCTATCTTTATTGAAGTCTTCAGGCCAGCCATATGATTTTTAATGCTCTCTTCCTCTTCACCTGAATGAGGGCTGTCCTCATTAATGCAGAAAGCAAAGTTGATGCTGTCTGCACCATTGTACAGTGAATGCAGGACATTCTGCACCATTACACAGTGGATTCAGGGCCCTCTGTGACATTGTACAAATGTACAGTAAATGCAGTGGCATCTGCACCATTGTACAATGAAAGCAGGGTGCTCTGTGCAATCCTTGACAGCCATCCTATTAATGAGGGTACTACCTGGGGCCCCCATTTCTCAGCTCTCCTCTCCCCGTTACACCGCTCCCCAGATCACAACCTGCCCAGCTTGTTGATCAGACTCACGCGATCTGGGAACTCGGTGTGGTCCGCCATAAGACAAATTTATTTGCCGAGCTATGTGGCTGAGCACATGGATTTTTGAGAGGGAATGTAACTTTTGTAATTCTGTCTGTAGATGTGTAATGTAAGGCAAGACACGTGGGTGAGATCTTGGGATGGGGAAGTGTTAATAATTGTCTGTGTTATTAAAGCTATTCTTATAATATTTTTATCAGCGAGCCCATGATAATGGATCATAGAGAGAAGAACGTTGGGAAGAGAAGCTACAGTGACTATTTTTTCAAGTATGGTTTTCCTTCAATAGTTGCAGCAGGAATCGAGAAACCGCAATGCATTATTTGTAGTAAAGTTCTATCACCCAAATCTATGAAGCCCAACAAACTGAAACATCATTTTGAGACCAACCATTCAAGCTTTGCTGGCAAAGATATCCAGTATTTTAAAACCAAAGCTGATGTTGTCAAGAAAAGCAGACTTGATACTGGCGGCAAGTCCCGCAAGCAAAACAAAAACATGGCAGCTGTTGAAGCTTCATATTTGGTGGCTCTCAGAATTGCCAGAGCTAAGAAGCCTCACACCATTGCCGGGATTTGCCGTTGCCAGCAGTCAAAGACATTGTTCGAGTTATGATTGGAGCCAAATTTGTTTTACAAAATTGAGTGAAATTTCCTTATCTAACGACACTGTCAGCAGAAGAATAGATGACATGTCTGCTGATATTATTGATCAGGTAATCCAGGAAATAAAATCTGCTCCACTTGGAATATTTAGCATTCAGCTTGATGAATCTACAGATATTGAAAACTGTTCTCATTTACTGGTTTACGTGAGGTATATTCATGATAGCGACTTTAAAGATGAGTTTCTTTTTTGCAAACCTCTTGAAACAACCTGAAAACAGTCAATTTGGTAAAATGCACCCGTTCAGACCAATATAGAGGGTATCAGGGCGGCCCTTGGGTATGCCTTAACCTGCCCCACACACATGCCACCTATATATAGGTGTGGTTCCTGGTGCAGAGGACACAATGCAAAAACGAAGTGATTTAGAGACCACAAGTGCACCACCATAGGAAACCAAATGTTATAAAACGTAACTTTTATTATAGAATCATAAATACATAACCACTGAAGTTGGAAAGATTATTAAAAAAGACAACGTTGTCATTAATCAAGACACATCAATGCACCCATACACAACACACCCATCCTGTTTGCCACATTCATGCATCCACCTTGCAATTCCAAGACCATGACAGGGATGGCTAGTCTGGTCGTGGGGACAACGTATGGGGATGCTCAGGGTCAGGGGTAAGGGGAGAAGATCCTGTCACGTCAGGCAGTGCAACGTAATAACCCAAGTAGGCAATGATGATAAGGCAGTCTATGATAACATCTCAATTCGGTCACCGTTTTCCAATGGACTTCCCAGTGAATGGTAGCATATAGCTAAACACGTGATGTATGATGGAAATGGAAGTCCCAGTAAAGGTAAATAAAGTGCAGTAATTAGACCACCATAATGAAGCTGATCAGTCCCAAGGTTATATAGGAACGCTGATTGGAACAGCTAGGAGCGCCAAATAGGCTGTGATAGCAGCGATGATACTGACACTTAACATAGATACTCTCACCAGACTCTGGAAACGGCACCGATGGAATGAAGAGACTTCCAAAGATCATAAGTCCCAGTTTACTGCCATAGTTGATGGGAATGGTGTTTGCAGCGTGACAGATCCTCCTCAGCTCCAGCTGATTCAGGCAGCGTGTACGGAGCGGGTGGGAGGCTTCTCCAGGGTGAAGGGCGGGTTCAGATGCGTCATAGGAGACGTCAGGTGACGCGATGCTGACGCGTTTCGTCTGATCAATTGCAGACTTCCTCGGAGCTAGAGGAGGAGCGGAAGTGGCCTGGGTTAAATAGTCCCTTGGTGGTGTCATATTCCTAGTTATCCACTAGATGTCATATTCATCGCATTCCTCTCTACGTTCACCTTCATTCACACACATCTCAAATGCAAATTGTTGCTATGTTAAAAATGTGATTCACATCGCAGACGACAAATCGCTCATCACCCCAGTGTACCACTGGTGGGTTAATGGGCAGCAGACCAAACTAAGATTAAGGATGGAAGTTAAGATCTTTTCCACCCCTCCTGTGGAAGAGTCTTTTCACAGCCAATGGACACGACAGTAGGAAACGATAAGAGAAGTAACGGTAATATTAATAATAATAATGATAGAGAAAGACACTGGTTAGACAGTAACCGTCAAGACTCACAGGAATACAGAGAAACTGCATTCTGTATTCAGGCCGTGTGGCTCCATAGAGTCCAGAAGAAAAATCCACATTTTTTCCTTCTGGAGCAGGACGGTGTCAAAATCTCCCCTTCGGGCCGGGAGCTGTAAAGCATAAATTCCTTTCACCTTCATTAAGGATGGATTACCCTGATGATAACGATGAAAATGTATTGCTAGAGGTTTTTCATCACCTTCTCTATAGTTCCTAATACTGCTCACATGTTCTCCAATCCTCACCTTTAAGGGTCTCTTAGTTTTCCCTATGTAAGACTTTTGACAAGGGCAGGTTATCATGTAGACCACCCTGGGGGCCGAGCAATTAATGAACTGCTTAATTTTAAAATTCCTCCTATTGCAAGCCCCAGAGAAGACTACAGTTTTGTCCACTAACGGGCAGATACTGCACCTACCACATTTAAACATACCTTGGGGTCTAAAGCGGTCGGTGAGCCAGTTACTGCTCCCCGTTCTTTGATATTCTGAGTGGACCAGTGTGTCCCTCAAATTTCTAGCTCTTTTGGCCACCAGTAGGGGGCGAGGTCCTACAATCTCGTTTAGAATGGGTACTCTGGTGAGTAAATGCCAGTGTTTGGACATCGTTTGGCGAACTTGTTCCCACTGTGCCCCATATCTTGTTATCATCCTGACATGGGGGGTCTGAGATGTGGTCTCCAAAGGTGAAGTTTTTGCTGTGACCAACAGTGAAGATCTTTCACATTTTGTCGCCCTACTTTTAGCCCTGCGCAAGTTCTGATGGGAGTACCCCCTTTCCCGAAAGCGCCCATACATCTCCTTGGCTTCCTTCTGGAACTG
>BLSH010538166.1:43460-61961 GCA_018402905.1 Glandirana rugosa
CGGATTCCTGAGTCCGGATCGTCGGTGTTTCAAAGACATTGGGTCCGGGGACGGTCGCTTGACCCTCTCGCTGTCCCCGGATGGGGTCTCCTCGACCCGACCTGAGACTGGAGAGGGGTCTAGTGTACTGAAGGAGGGTTATATACCAGAGGAGGGTGGATGGGTGTTACGTGAACGACTCCTGGTAAGACGAACATAAAACCCCACAAAGTCAAGAAGAGCTGCGTCTGTCAGTGAACTCGGAGAAAAGGATTTTACGGTAAGTTATAATAAAATCCCTTTTTACAAGACATTAGTTGTCTTGCTGTAATTTGTATTTTGGACCACTAAACTTTCTCCAATGTATTTTTCCACCATGTCAGTAGGTGGCACTGCTGCCTAAGATATGGGTCTGATAAGTCATAATTTTCCAGAACATTCTGGAGTGATCTCATTATTTTCCCAGCCAATCCACTTGGTGCAAGTGCATTGTGGGTAGGTGGGAGGAGACCATATATTGGGAGGAAGTCATGTGATCTGGGGAGAGGTCAGAGTCCAGCCCAGCTCCTCTGGGGTAGGCCCCTGTCGCTCTCCCAGTTCGCTGGCAGGGGCCTGGGTTACAGAAACTTTGTGGCTGCTAGGCCTGAGTCCTTAGGCCTATCCAGGGGTCCCGGCTGCCAGGAGACCCATGCCTGTCCGGAAGATGTGAAGTGTTGTGGTGCGCCTGCCCAGGATCTGCTTCAGAAAGAGAACTGTGAGAGAGGTCCGTGGACCCGTGAGTGTACTCTGTTCATTTCTAAGTCAGGATCCACCCAAGCCCAAAGAACTGTGAGAGAGTTATACATTTTTTTGAGTAGATTCCTTTGTTGCTAAATTGGGATCCACTGAAGCTTAGATAACTAAGGGGGAGTTCTACAGATCTGCAAGTGTAACGTTCGTTTTTGGGGGTTGCTAAGTGAGACAGCCACGTGTCAGTGTTCAGAAGAGGCTGCCGCCTGTTATGCTGTCTCACTGTATTTTTGGCTGAGAGTCTGCCTGCCTATTCATATTTTTGACTGTCGCTGAAAGGGTGTCCTGAGCTCCCTACCCCTCTCTCCTTGTTCTTGTGTGAAGAATAAATGTTATCCTGTTCAAGCATCAGAAAAGTGATTGGTGTTCAACTTCTTTCAATATACCCCTAGACAACTGGAGATACGAGCGTGCAAGGGTTGTACTGTCAGAGTAGTAAATTATATCATCAAATTCAGCCGCTCCTACGGGGGTAAGCACTACATTCCTGATGGAGTACTCCTCCTAGACCCTCCCGACTGGCATCGACGTGAAGCTCGTACGGCTTTGTCGGATCTGCGTAAGCCAAGACAGGAGCAGTCGTCAGACTCCACTTCAGCTGTCAACGCCTCTTCACACTGATCTGTTCACTGTCCCTGAATGGACTCTTTAGGTCTCCTGGGTCCTCCGGCTGATCTGACAGGCTTTACTGGATCTAGGCCATTCTCATCTTCTTCGTTCCTCAGCAGCTCATTGAGTGGGCGAGCTATTTTAGCGAATCCCTCTACGAACCTCCTGTAGTAGGAGCAGAAACCCATAAATGACCTAAGCTCTGTCACATTAGTAGGCCTCGGCCAAGAAGTAACAGCTTCTAGCTTCTGAGGGTCGGTAGCCACTCCTTCAGCAGGCACAATGTGGCCAAGGTAGTTGACCGAGGGTTGTTAAAACTGGCATTTTTCCAGTGACAGCTTCAACCCTTCATCATGGAGTCTCTTCAGAACCTTCTCCAAGCGTTCTTCGTGCTCTTCTAAGGTCTTGCCAAAGACAATAATGTCATCTAGATACACCAACACCTCAATGAGATTCATGTCGCCCAGTCTTCTCCAGTAGCCTTTGGCAGGTCGCTGGGGCGCCAGACAGGCCCTGAGGCATGCGGTCAAATTCAAAGAACCCTACCGGGGTAATGAAAGCGGTCTTCAGGATGCATTGGGATTTGGTAGTACCCGCTCTTCAGGTCCAGCACGCTGAACCACTTTGCCCATGACACTGCAAGGCATCCTCTATCCGTGGGGTGGTGTACTGGTCTGGAAGGGTCTTGCGGTTCAGTGTCCTGTAGTCGATGCACAACCTAAGTGACCCATTCTTCTTCCATACCACCACGATCGGAGAAGCGTATGGATATCGAGACTCTGATGATGCCTGTCCTCTTCAACTCTGCCAGTTGTTCACGTAGGTCTTCCAAGTCCCCTAGAGGTATCCGTCTGACCCTTTCTCTAATCTTCTTGGAGACGATTCTGATGTTGGGCACTTTTTGCACACCCCACATCGAACTGATTCTTAGAGAAGGCGACCTGCCATCTAAGGAGCTGAGTCTTGACCCTATCCTTCCACTCAGGGGGAAGAGGGATATTCTTCGGATAAAACTCTTCAACAGAGACTTCATCCCTCGCCTCTCCTACCAGATCAGATGGGGAAACTGGGGTGGCTGGATTCACTTGCCCCAACAGCATTCGAGCTAGGATCTTCACTGGAGAGGCCGTGACATTTCTGACACTGACCGAGACTCTTCCATGGTTTCTTTGTAACGCCCTGGTTGAAACCACTTCTGGAATTATTTCCACTCCAGTATCGGTTCTGCCTGCTTCAAAGACCAGGAAAGGGCCTGGTTGCTCCCAATTTAGCCTTACAAGTGCTGGTAGGCAAACCACTTCCTTGGGCCGTAGTACCTTCTCACTCTGATCCAGACGCCACACCTATCCTACCCCCTCGGCAGGGGCCGCCTTCTCCTGAACTAGGCGCCAGTAAGCTTGTCTCAGCATAGGATGCACATTAGTAGTTGTGGTGGTAGTTTCTAGGACAGGAGGTGTCAACAGCCTCCTTACGAGGTCAGTATTGGTCCCGATGATTAGAGAACTCTTACTGGCCCCTGGTGGGCAGGGACAGACCACTGCCAAAGTATCAAAAGCCTCGGCCTTTCCAGCTACAGAGGGATCAAAGGTCAATCTAACTGGCAGGTAGCCATCATAGGGGAAATTCTGAGTCCCAATGCCCCATATCTTCAGTTCTTCTAACTTCTGCAATGGCAGGTGGTTGAGATGCCGGTCATAAAAGTCTCGGGAAAGGAGGGTCACTTGAGCTCCAGTATCTAAGAGGGCCTTGGTGTAGATACCCTCAACTTGGATGGGTACAATAAGTGAAGGTCCCACTAGCTTGCCTGGGAACTTTGAGGATACAGTGGCCTTGGCCTATTCATTGGCTTGTATCCGCACTCCTTTCTTGCAGGTTTTTTTACCCGGTTTTTGCCTTGGCTGAGTTCTGGGAGTTTGGTATGCATTGATTCTCCAAAGCCAGTCAGCTCGCGTCAAGGGTGACGGGACACTGGATCGCTCAGAGGCAACAACGGGGGCCCTCTTAATGGGTTTGGACCCCCACTGCTGTCTCTTTGCGTCTCTAACTTTGGAGCTAGCTATTGAAGATGGACACCCGGTTGGCTCTTTCACCGGGGTCCTCTGAAGTTTCCCACTGACTTCTGGCGCTGTACTTCAGGCTTCGCTGGGCTACAGCACACTCGTCTATAGTGTCCCACTCCTCCACAGTTAAAGCACACTTCATTAGTCTTTGGCCTCCCACAAGAGGCAGTCGATAGAGTCGGGGGCACACTTGTTTCCGTGACACTCTCATCCGCTGTCTTGGTGATTTTTGCTGCCAGTAAGGTCATCATCTCCATTACCTGTGCCATCTGAGACTTCAGGGAGGCTATTTCAGAGTGTTCCACTGCCCCCATGGACCCGACTTCAGCCAGAGGTGCAGAGGTTGGTCGAACTGCTACTGGTTTGTCCTGGAACATGGTCTCTCTTTCTCTCATTACTTGATGAGTTCTGGGTATTTTAGGGACATAAACCTGGTGAGGTCTTCACCTGAAGCTAGACTGGGTCAGAGCGTAGGGCCCCCTTAAGAATTTGTTGTATCCAGGCCTGGTCTATGGCAGAAGGCATCATTCCCTTCTTTAGTACAATCTGGTATAGCATCTTGTTCAGCCGTCTGATGTATTCAGAGAGGCATTCACCTTGGCGTTGAAGGGCATGTTCAAATTGATAGATTAAGTCAGCTGCCTTCTCTGTCCGCCCAAACTCCTCCTGTAACATGGCCAGGTAGTCATAAGCTGTACAGGTCATGTTGCTGAACCTCAAGTTCCAGATAGCCTCAGCAGCGGCCCCTCGCAAACTCTCACTGATTTGTTGCTTCTTTTGGGCCTCTGGCAGGTCCCACTCTTCTAGTGCTTGCATGGCCTGTTCCATCCAAACTTCATATTCTTCCTCCCCAGTGGGCACGGGCTGTGTTCCAGAGAAAATCCTCAACTTCCGATATCCAGCCCCAGAACATACTGGGTTGCCCTTCTGGCATTTTGATACGAATTCTCCCATGGCAGTGAAAAATTCTGGACCAATGGTGGCCAGGGGTGTAGGGGAGAGGACCTCTTCCTCTGTTTCCACAGCTTGTCTGGAACTGGTAGGACCCTCTTCTTCTGCCTTAGGGTGGATTATACACAGTTCTGTTTTGTTGGCTAATTGTACATTGGTGCCTTGGACGTGCTCGGGGACTTTTTTCTTCCATTCTAACAATGCGTAAGTGCAAGAGGCCCCGTGGTCATTCCTGACATCAATCACCCATGCTTTCTTATCTGGGACCACTGTCTTCACTGCCTGACTGATTTGCTCTTCAGTCTAGGCCTCCCCAGGGAGATTGATTACCACACTCGTCTCCAAGTGGGCGCCTTCTTCGCCACACCAACGGAACGCAGAAGCAGGATCCATCTTGATGCCTGTAGGAATGGTGACTAAGGGAGTTGATTGCAGAGTATCGGAAATATCTCGGACGAGCCCCCACATGTAGCGCTTACCCCCGTAGGAGCAGCTGAATTTGATGATATAATTTACTACTCTGACAGTACAACCCATGCACGCTCGTATCTCCAGTTGTCTTGGGGTATATTGAAAGAAGTTGAACACCAATCACTTTTCTGATGCTTGAACAAGATCACATTTATTCTTCACACAAGAACAAGGAGAGAGGGGTAGGGAGCTCAGGACACCCTTTCAGCGACAGTCAAAAATGACTAGGCAGGCAGACTCTCAGGCAAAAATACAGTGAGACAACATAACAGGGCGCAGCCTCTTCTGAACACTCTGACACGTGGCTGTCTCACTTAGCAACCCCCAAAAACGAACGTTACACTTGTGGATCTGTAGAATTCCCTCTTAGTTCACTAAGCTTCAGTGGATCCCAATTTAGCAACAATGGAATGTACTCACAAACATGTAGAAATCTCAGTTCTTTGGGCTTGGGTGGATCCTGACTTAGAAATGAACAGAGTACACTCACGGGTCCACGGAACTCTCTCACAGTTCTCTTTCTGAAGCAGATCCTGGGCAGGTGCACCACAACACTTTACATCTTCCGGACAGGCATGGGTCTCCTGGCAGCCGGGACCCCTGTATAGGCCTAAGGACTCAGGCCTAGCAGCCACGAGGTTTCTGTAATGCAGGCCCCTCCCAGCAAACTGGTGGAGCAACTGGGACCTCTCCCCAGACGAGCTGGGCTGGCTTCTCCCCAGATCACATGACTTCCACCCAATATATGGTCTCCTCCCACCTACCCACAATGCACTTGCACCAAGTGGATTGGCTGGGAAAAGAATGAGATCACTCCAGAATGTTCTGGAATATTATGACTTCTCACACCCATATCTTAGGCAGCAGTGCCACCTACTGACATGGTGGAGAAATACATTGGAGAAAGTTTAGTGGTCCAAAATACAAATCACAGCAAGACCAGTCACGTCTTGCAAATATGTTTTGCCTGACAGCCTAGCAAATTTAGCACCCCGCTACAGGAACATGGTGAGCACTTACGACCAGTTGCCTATGTGAGTCAGAGTTTAGCACCTGCTGAGAAGAACTACCCTACCCACAAACTCGAATTTCTTGCTCTCAAGTAGGCAGTGGTGGATAAGCTGAGGGATTACTTGTATGGGGCAAATTTCGTGGTCAAGACCGATAATAATCCTCTCACCTGCATCCTCACTACTGCAAAGCTGGATGCCACTGGTCACAAGTGGTTGGCTGCTCTGTCCGAATTCACTTTCAGCCTTAAGTATCGCCTGGGGATTGGAAACAGGGATGCCGATGCCTTGTCAAAAAGGCCACATGATTCTAGAGACTCTTCGGAAGAGTGGACCCAACTGCCACCTGAAGGTGTGCGAGTCCTTTGTCAGGGAGCCAAGTACCGAGCTGGAGGTGGATCAAGAGCAGAAGAAATTGGTGTAACAGCTGCTGGAGTCCCTAGGAGTTACTGCAACCTCACCCAAGTTGGAGATGAGGGCCTGCCGAAGCTCTCCAAGAAAGATTTGAGGAAGGATCAGATGGAAGACCCTCTTTGTAATTTGGCGTTGAAAGCTGTAGAGAGTCAGTGTCCTGATCTGCTCCTTACTGACACCCCAAAGGAAGCTTGTTTGCTTCATATAGAGTGGGATCGGTTGCAATTGCGCAACCGTGTGGTCTACCGAAGGGGCCCCTCCGGTGGTCCCCAAAATAGATGGTAATTCTACCTTCAAAACACAGAGAGACTGTGTTAACTGCTCTACATGATAACCATGGCCATCTAGGGTCCGACAGAACTTTTAACTTGGTAAGAAACCGGTTCTACTGGCCCTGTATGCGGGCCGAAGTTGAGAGCTACTGCCATTCATGCATCTGATGCATTCAGAGGAAGACTCTACCTCAGAGAGCTCCCCCCATGGGCCACCTTCAAAGCCAAGGACCCATGGAGTTGGTGTGCATTGATTTTCTGTGTCTGGTGCCTGACTTGAGTGGACAAGGAAACCTTCTAGTAGTAACAGATCATTTCACTAGGTATGCCCAGGCCTTTTCTACACAGGATCAACAAGCATCCACCGTAGCTAAAACCTTAGTGGAAAAGTTTTTCGTGCACTATGGCCTACCCTAACGCATCCACTCTGACCAAGGGAGAGACTTTGAGGGACGCCTCATTAAGACTACTAGATCTTCTTGGCATAAAGAAATCGCGAACCACTCCGTATCATCCCCAAGGGGATCCACAGCCAGAGAGATTCAATAGGACTCTTCTGGATATGCTTGGTACTCTTCCCTCAGAACAGAAGACACACTGGAGTAAACACATAGCGGCCATTGTGCATGCATACAACAGCACATCGAATGATGCCACAGGCTACACTACTTATCTGTTGATGTTTGGACGGGAGGCTCGGTTGCCCATCGACCTGGCCTTTGGCAACTCATTGGACTATACCTCAGCAACCTATCACAGAGGATATGTTGACCATCCGAGGAGAAGTTTAGACTGCCTATGAGAAGGCCCAAGCTGCCTCATATGCCAGAGGACAGAGAAATAAGAAGAACTTTGATCTGAGGGTGAGAGTGCAAGACTTAGCCTGGTGACAGAGTACTGTTGAGGAACCTGGTGTCCCTGGGAAGCACAAGCTGGCTGATCGCTGGAGGTCATAGCCTTATGTGATTTGTAAACAACTTCCAGGGCTGCCAGTATATAAGATGCGACCAGAGGGAAGTATAGGCCCGCTAAAGACTTGGCATTGTAATCACCTGTTGCCCTTGTCGGAAGCAGTTCGTATCGTATGTCACCACCATTGGATCCTCAGTCTACACCTGCAGCCTCACAAAGGTCTCGTCCAGTGACTAGATCTCAGTCAGTACTTCTGAATGCAGAAGATGAGGACAGTGAGGATGAGGAGATGGGAATAGATTGGCTGTGGCCATCCCAAATGCTAGAACTCATTAGTCCTTCGCCCTCTCCCCTCAAAGTGACAAATACTGAGACCCTCAAGCCGGAGGCCCCAGAATTTGTACCCCAGAGGCAGCCTTCAGAAGATATGGAAGATTCCCTGTCCCCCATGTTGGCAGCAGACTCTGAGGATCCTCATCCCCTTTTGCTGAGGAGGAGGAAGCTGAAGTAGAAGAAGAGAGGGAAAAGGAAAGTAGGCCCACCATATCTGAAGCCAAGGAGCAGAAAGAGAAAAGAGTTATTCGCCCACCAAAGAGACTGACATATAATTTGGGTGAAAGCTCTGAGGAGGTGATCTTCACTTCTCAAAGGACTCCTGAAGAGCCTGGTTCCTCCACCACAGATTTGGTGGAGGGCGACCTTAACTTACCCCCTGGCACATCTGGCTGGGCCATTCCATTTGAAGTGGCCTGTAGGTGGAACAACCTTCCCTCCTGTGCTCATTGGTGGGAGGTTCCTCTGCTAGGGTTTTATGCAAATGCAAACTATTTGATTTCCTGTGTGCAATAACCTGTCTTTCTCACCAATCACATTTAGTTATGTGTATTTCATTACCTTCCAGTAGAAATCGTATAGTCTAGTCCCTGTATACTGCCCTAAGAGGCCATCGTCCTGTGCCACTACTACTGAGAAAAGCTGCACTGCTCACCCATCCCCCTTCTGCCCTCTCTGTCATTCATATGGCTTGTATTGCTATTCTTATACAACACCTTCTGTGAATGGAGGAGGAACAGTTGGATAACGGGATCTTCACTCCCCATTCCCAGAATTCAAGGCACTGTGTGAGAGTCGTAAATCTATTGTCAAAAGCTGGAGTCTATATTCGCTATTTAACTTAGCAGATTAATCTTTTTTATTTAAAGCAGATTTCTAGCCTGGAGAAAAAAAAAAAATACTGTAGCTGCTGACTTTTAATAAAAGGACACTTACCTGTCCCAGAGAGCCGGTGATGTCGGGTCGGCACCGCAAGCAGATCCGTCCATCGGCTTCAGGTGCAGGTGCTACATTGCTAGTAAAGGAAACCGGCAGTTAAGCCTTCAGGCTTCACAGCCGGTTTCTACTGCGCATGCGTGAGTCACACGGTGCTTTCTGAAAGGTCCCATCGTCTTCTGGGACAGACAAACAGGTCCCAGAAGGCAACGGGGGGAGCACAATAAAACCGCTGAAGTGGCGTACCTCCCTGCAGCGACCTGGGACGGAAGTCCCGAAGAAAACCTACCAAAAAGGTATGAAAAGGGGAAAAAAAAAATATCGATCTCCAAAAACGAGGGTGGGATGGGGTGTTCTTTTTCTTTCACACAGAGTTCAATTTTTGCCTGCAACTCAGCTTTAAAAACAAATACCCTGCTCTTTATTAGACTAGTGTAAACCGTTCTTCCTCTCGTCAGGGCCAGGACAAGGGTTGGTCCGGAGGGGATGCTGCCCTGGGCACAGCGGAGCAAGGGAACAGAGAATGGACACAATGGAGTAAACCCATGCTAAGGCATGCATTAACAGTGGGGGGGGGCAGAGTTCCTCATCCTTGGCGCTAGACAAACCTGTCCCGGGACTGCTTCTATTATTAACTCCCCTTTGATCTGTTAAATATGACAAAAAGCTTTCATTATAATCTGTTCAATAAATGCAAAAAAAAACCCTATAGATCTTGCGTGAATTCAGAGTTGTCCTATTTCATCTGCTTACTTCCAGTATTATTTCCCAGTTCTACAGAACAATTTATCCCTATACTTTAGAGATTATGAGAATGGACTGGGTTGAGTAGCTCAAGAGACGGCTGGGCAGGGCTGATACCAAGTCTTGCAATTTCAATCCATAAAAATGTATTTCGTTCCCAGTGGCGGCTGGTGGGTTTTTCTTTTGCGTGGGTGGCACACAAGCACCCCCCTTCCCACTGCATGGAACTGACAAAACAGCGATCAGGCACCTACCCGAGGTTAGCTGGCTGTGGTGTCAGACTCCTCTCCTGTCCGCTCCTCCGGCCTCTTCCATTGTGTGTCTTCTCCCTGTTCCTCCAAAGCTCTAGGCATCCAAGAGGATCGCCTCACGCTTTGGTCAATCGGGAATCAGGTCTCACGACCTGCTTCCTGATTGCCGGGGAGGAACTTTAGTGTGAGAATAGCGAAAATTCATTCACTACCATCACACAACTGGGTGGGATCTGCGCCCCAAGCCCAACCTTTTTTGAAGCCTATTAGAACCTCTGGCTCTAATCACGTGCTTCAAAAAAGCACTCAAACAACCCCCCCTCTCCCTTTGGAATACATAGTCCGACGTCCTAATATGTAGATCAGGGAGCCGGGCGCATGGATAGGGGAGGCGGCACCCGTGTGTCCTCTGTGGACAAGCCGCCACTGGTCTTTCCACAAGAGGAAGGTAGGAGTTGACTGCATTTTGGCAGATTAACAGGTATACTCCCATGCTTGCAGGACCTTTTTAAAAGTAAAAGCATGTCAAAATATGTATGTATTGTAGAGGTGTACTGCTTTTTTTTTTTTTTTTTTTTTTTCCCCTGACATCGGCTTTAAATGTACAATCCTGTACATTTTTCTTATTCAAGCACTGCGGATGAGCATTAGCAAGGAATTCTAGTTTGTAAAAGATTTTGGTCTGCATTCAACATGTGTTTTCCCACTGCTTCGGCTGTGGGCCCACATGGGTCCATCGCCTGACCACCCCTACAGCTCTCCCCCTTGCCTCTTTCCCTTTTATCTACCCCAAGCAAACATTCATTTATCCCTCGCCTTTCTTTTCACTTGTGGCTACATTTTGTTACTTTTCTCTCTAACCTCTGCCTTTTCTTGCTCTTCTTTATTGTCCTAATGCTTCCTCCATTACCGATCTCCTCGCCTCCAAAGATGAGCTTAATCTGCTTACACAGAGCACTCCCTATTGAACCTCCCAGTACCCCTATTCCTTTTAATGGCAATGTGGCACCTAATATTTTATTCATGATGTTTTGTTTTCACTCCTGAACTATAATTATGTGCTTTTCCACCTTTCCTCTTTAAATTGACCTCTGCTCACCCATTTGTTTCATGCACCATTTCCATGTTTTTCTGTGCATGGTCTATTAAATCTTTTGTGAAAAATGTGTTTTTAACAATATTGTATTTTCACTCCACAGTACTCTTACCTTCTCCTGTTTTATTCTCTTGTAGATACTGCAGGAAGCGAGGATGGATGAGGTCAACTCTTATTATGTCTGTCCCCCAAACAAGCACTTCAAAGGGAAGAGTCATGCTGAAAGAGTACAGTGGACGCAAAATTGAAACTGAGCATATTTTTAAGTGGATAACTGCACATGCTGCGTCACGGATCAAAACTGTTTACAATTCTGAGCACTTGAAAGAAGAATGGAACAAAAGTGATCAGTACAAGGTCAAGTTGTACCTCTTCGCCAATCTTGATAAGCCGCCAGCTTTCTTCTCGGCGCTGAGTGTGAAATTTACTGGGAGAGTGGAATTTATCTTTGTCAATGTCGGTAATTGGGACAACACGAGTTACATGACAGAAATTGGCATATCCAGAACACCTTCCTATGTTTTGAAGACCCCAGAGGGAATTTACAAATATGGGAATAATACAGGCGAGTACATCTCCCTCCAGGCCATGGATTCCTTCCTGCGCACCTTACAGCCCGAAGTCAATGACTTGTTTGTGCTCAGTTTGGTCTTGGTGAACCTCATGGCTTGGATGGACTTATTTATCACTCAAGGAGCCACCATCAAAAGATTTGTGGTGTTAATCAGCACTTTAGGGACCTATAATTCTCTGTTAATCATTTCCTGGCTGCCAGTTTTGGGATTCCTACAGTTGCCCTACCTAGACAGCTTTTATGAGTACAGTCTAAAGTTACTCCGCTATTCTAACACGACCACTTTGGCTTCATGGGTAAGGGCTGACTGGATGTTCTACTCTTCCCATCCTGCCCTTTTCTTAAGCACTTATCTTGGTCATGGTTTACTCATAGATTACTTTGAAAAGAAGAGACGTCGAAACAACACTGATGAAATAAATGCCAATAACTTGGAGTGGCTGTCCAGCCTCTGGGATTGGTACACTAGCTATCTGTTCCATCCGATCGCCTCTTTCCAGCACTTTCCCAACAACTCTGACTGGGATGAAGACCCAGACCTCTACCTCGAGCGCCTGGCATTTCCAGATTTGTGGCTTCATCCTCTGATACCCACCGACTACATCAAAAATCTACCCACCTGGCAGTTCCAGAGTCTTAGGCATTCTGTAGAAGAAGACCTCTCGGAAGGCTCTGTAGAAAGCGACAGTGACTCTGAAACTGAGCCTTCTAACAGCGCAACGTGTCAATGTCAAGCACTTGAAGTCAATACCAGCTGTTGCACAGATAAGCCATCGGAAACCAGTGACCAAACTTGCTCATGTGTCGACACACAAAAGAAAGGCAGCCCATGTGGAAGAAAAGTCAGGGCTTATGGTTCTTATTGCACTGAGGACAACCTAGAACCAAATTGGTCTGTGTGGCCAGTAAACATGTTGCACTGTACAGAATGTGTTGTGTGTCTAGAGAATTTTGAGGACGGTTCTCTACTCATGGGTCTACCTTGTGCTCACGTATTCCACCAAAACTGCATTGTGATGTGGCTGGCTGGAGGTAGACACTGTTGCCCGGTTTGCCGTTGGGCGTCCTACAAAAAGAAAAATTACAGTCACCAAGCATCATTGTCAAGTACCACTGTCTCTTAGCGCCTGCGTTTTGCCTGTGAGCTTACTTGCCTGTTTATGCTTGTATCTGTTAGAAACTTAAGTGGTTTGATGTCCTGTTTTAAGTCTTCACATTGGAACTAATACAAAGTTCTGTCAATGTCCATGATCCCTCATCATCTGTCTTGTTGCCTTGTGTGTTCAATGTCAATGCATACGTAACCAGAAAAAAAATATTTTTATGATTTTGAAAAAAATATTCCTATTTCTGTGTACTATTTTTTAAAACAAAATTAATCTTCCGCCAAACTCTAGAAGAAATATCAGGTTGATTTATTTTTGATTGCTAGTTTCTATCAACCTTGCTCAGCATTTCAGAAGCTTGTGAAGAAGGTACATTATGAAAGTTTAATCAAATGGGTTAAGTGTTATTTTTAATAAATCATAAACACTGGTTTCTGCTCATTTTACTGAAAGAAGATTTGTTATTCTAAAAAAAAAAAATAAAGGTTTTCAGCTGAAAGTTTGTAGACCAACTATATGGCTAAAAGTTGTGGACACCAAATTATCACACCTACAGGGGTGTAAAAAAGTAAGTATACCCCCTTGGCTTTCAGCATATTTCAACAGGCAAACATTGGATATTGATTTAAATAGTGCCTACAGATAAAAGTGATATACTTGGACAACTGACCTATAAAACTGATATGGTATATTAATTTTCATGATCTAAATTTGTGAAAATGCAGATTTGTTATACAGAAATGGTAAGTACACCCCTACATTCACCACTATTTTAAATCCACAAAATAAGAATCGGGTGTTCAAGATTAGGTGTCAATGATTAGAACCTGCTTAGGGAAGAGCAGGTAGAATCTGTCTTATTTAACTCTCGGGCATCTAGGGTCTTGTGTTCTCTTTGCTACTAACATTTGTGGTGTCATCATGCCAAGATCAATAGAACTCTCTAAGGCTCTCAGGTGGATGGTTGTTGATGCCTATGAGTCTGGGAGGGGTTAAAAAACAGCTCGGCAAATGATTTGAAATCAATCATTGCACTGTAAAGAAGAAGAAAAAAATCTCCAATTGGTATAGATTTTAAACTCAAGCTAATTTATCGAGGACTGACTGACCCAACAAATTCAACCCAAGAACTAACCATTCAAAGGGGTTGTAAAGTCAGAATGCCTTCTATGCATTAGGATAAAAAAAAAAAACCTCCCTAATACTTACCTGAGCCCATCTCGATTCAGACATGTTGCAGGAGAGACTTTGCTACCCAGGACTCTCCTCCTAACTGGCTGAGAGAGCAGCATGGTGCCATTGGCTCCCGCTGCTGTCAATCAAAGTCAGTAAGCCAATGAAGAGAGAGGGTGGGGTCAAACCTTGGCTCTGTGTCTGAATGGAAACACAGAGCCTTGGCTCGGGTGCCCCCATAGCAAGCTGCTTGCTGTGGGAGCACTCGGCAGCAGGGAGAGGCCAATAGCACCGGGAAGAGGAGAATCTGGGCTGCTCTGTGCAAAACCACTGCACAGAGGCGGTAAGTATGACATGTTTATTATTTTTAATGAAAAAAGAAACTGAGACTTTAGTGTCACTTTAATGCTAAAAAGAAGTCTCCAAGAAGCCCAGAATTCCATCATAAGGGGTCTGGGCGATTCTTGCAACAGTTTGGGTCAAGTGCATTCATCTACATTAGTGGTTCTCAACCTCAGTCCTCAAGTACCCCAGTGGGCCTTGTTTTCATTTTTTTGGTTTACTTTGCACAGCTGCTTTAAATCAATATCACTTATCAATAACATGCCATTGATATTTTATCTAAGGGAAGTTCCCAAAACATGGCCCGGGGGTACTTGAGAACTGAGGTTACAAAGCACTGATTTACAGTATAATCTAAAAGGGATTGCACAAATGTAACCTGAATGAGTTGTGTGTTAAGTTTGAAGAGCAAAGGCTTTTTCTTAACATTAGAGCAGGCCTACAATTTGCCATATAGACAAAGACCAGGCCTTCTGGAACCATGTGTGGAAGACGGATCAGTCAAAGATAAAGCTGGTTGGTCACAGTAACATTAGACATGTTTATGGCAACCTATCACAGCATTTTAGAAGAACCTCATAGCTTTATATACATTCTGCATCAAATCAAAGTATGCATGATGAGTATTTGAGACAATCTGTCCCAAAGTTGAAGTTGTAATGGTTTTCTTGAACACAATAATGATCTGATGCACACTAGCAAACCCACCAAGGAACGTCTCAAAAAAGTAATAGAGTTATGAGCTGTTCTAGGCAAAGCTCTATTAATTTGATTCCCATTTTTTTTTCCCATTCAAATTTTTGTTGTTGGATATTGAAACAAGCTTAATGCTTAGAAACCCACAAATATCTTGTAAGTTGGAAATGTTCAAAAATATCCATCTCAGAGACGAGTGAGCAGTTATACATATAGCCTACAAGAAGTGGTTTTTACTAAATGGGGCATTGCTGACATTGATGCCAGAGGTTACTTAGTTTTTCCACAGTACCCAATTATATCTATTGACATTTTTGTTAAATAATTGAAAAGACATTTTCTTGTTTTTTCATTCAAGCATAGCCCCTTTATCTGTAGGCACTGTGTAAACAAAGATCTAATGTGTACCTGTTCAAATATGTTAAAAAAAAATACATTCATTTAATTTATATTATTTTGTTGAATATTCTATTAAAACATAAAGAGCATTAATGTAGTATTGTCACCAATGACTCTTATATAACAGCCTTCACACCATGTCTTTATTTATTATTACAGGTACTTCTATATTGCGCGGTCAATTTACACAGCGCCACACACACACACACACACACTTTATATTTGCATCAGTCCCTGCCCTCCAGGAGCTTACAATCTATGGTCACTAACTTCATGTTCACATACTAGAGCTAATTTAAACAGGAGCCAATTCACCTACCAGCATGTCTGGAGTGTGGGAGGAAACCAGAGTACCCAGGGGCACCCCACGCAGGCACAGGGACAACATGCAAACCCCAGGCAGGTAATATCGTAGTTGGGATTCGTACCAATGACTGTAGTGTTGCTAGGTGGAAGTACTAACCACTTTGCTACTGTGCTACCCTGGTGCACAGGGACACAGTCGTATTGTAACACAAAAGGGGCCTTCCCCAAACAGTTGTCACAAGGTTAGACGCGTACCATTGTCTAAACTGATTGATTATATAAGCTGTAGCACCAAAGTACCTTTTGCTGAAATTAAGAATTTGGTTGGTGACCACATACTTTTGGCTATACTTTGTGCCTTCCTTGCATTTGTGGTATGACAGAGCAAAGTCCTTCATCTCTATGGAAAGAATACTCAAATGTCTATGAAATTTGGTTTCCATGAGACGTATGTGAAATATGCCTGCAAGAAGGATGCTTAGGCTAAAAGCATTGTAACTTCAAATAGTGCTTTTGCCTGACTGGTCAAACGCAGGTCGTGTATACACTGCAGTTTTTGTATTAGCCTTGTACTTTACACCCAAATTCAAGAGCTGTTCTCTCTAATTATTCTGCTGTTATTAATGTATAGTGCAAGTCAAAACTATAAAAAAACATACATAGTACATCTCTGCATTATATTCACATTTTCACATGTTCTAACCCCTTTAAAACTGCTGCAAATACAGAAAAATACCTATTGGTCTGCTAGAATGCACTCAGCACCTAATTCATGTTGTGAGCTGACCACACACACAGCATTTGTGTAGATTGAGTGTTTCCTGCTTAGTTTCCTTTGCTAAACTGCTCAACCACTCTAAAGGCCCGTACACATGATGCAAATTTCGGATGGGAATTTTCGTTCGACGGCCTGTCGTCCAAAATTCTTACTGTTAGTATGCTTCTTTCAACAGCGGATTTGGATTTTTCATCAGACAAAACCTGGATGTGCAGGCTATAAAAAAAAATTTGTAAGACAACTCAATGTCTGATTGTACGATCAGGACTACGCATGCTCAGAAATGAAAAAATACATACAAAAATATTCATCACATTATGACACTTCTGACGTTGAATTCAGTCGCACGAATAATCTAGTATTGTATGCTCTTCACTTTCGATATGAGACAAGCATCCAACAAAATAACGGTGTGTACAAGGCTTTACTCTCAGATCTCTACAACTTAAAGGTTGGTCATTCTGTAGTCCATAAGAAGAACTAGAAGGGCTAATTCTCCTTGAGATAACACGAGAAGTGCAGAGAAGTCAGGACAGTTCTGATTGTCTGACAAGATCAACAGTTTTTTGTTTGCGCCTTCCCTGATATAACAATATGCTTCCAATGGTACAGTGGGGATCGAAATTTTGGGCACTCCAGGTAAGAATTTGTATTAATGTGCATAAAGAAGCCAAGGAAAGATGGAAAAATCTCCAAAAGGCATCAAATTACAGATTAGACATTCTTATAATATGTCAACAAAAGTTAGATTTTATTTCCATCATTGACACTTTCAAAATGACAGAAAACAAAAAAATGGCGTTTTCAAAAGTTTGGGCACCCTGCAGAATTTATAGCATGCACTGCCCCCTTTGCAAGTGTCATGGATTGTTTTCAATCATCGTCTGGGAAGACCCGGAGATGTCAATCTCAAAGGTTTTAAATGCCCAAACTCATCTGACCTTGCCCCAACAATTAGCACCATGGGATCTTCTAAGCCAGTGGTTCTCAACTCCGGTCCTCAGGACCCACCAACAGGCCAGATTTTAAGTATTATCTTGGGAAGATGCAGACTAGAATACTGCAATCGCTGAACAGCAAATGATATCACCTGTGATGTATTTCAGTTATCCTGCAAACCTGGCCTGTTGGGGGGTCCCGAGGACCGGAGTTGAGAACCACTGTTCTAAGCAGTTGTCTAGAAATCTGAAACTGAAAATAGTTGACGCTCACAAAGCTCGAGAAGGCTATAAGAAGATAGCAAAGCGTTTTCAGATGTCAATATCCTCTGTTCGGAATGTAATTAAGAAATGGCAGTCATCAGGAACAGTGGAAGTTAAAGCAAGATCTGAAAGACCAAGAAAAATATCAGACAGAACAGCTCGCAGGATTGTGAGAAAAACAATTCAAAACCCACGTTTGACTGCACGATCCCTCCAGAAAGATCTGGCAGACACTGGAGTTGTGGTCCACTATTCCACTATAAAGAGATACTTGTACAAATATGGTCTTCATGGAAGAGTCATCAGAAGAAAACCTCTTCTACGTCCTCACCACAAAAATCAGTGTTTGAACTTTGCAAAATGCATCAGGCTTGTCTATATGTTCATTTGCAAACAAATTCTGTGGACCGATGAGGTTAAAATTGAACTTTTTGACCGGAATGAGCAAAGGTACGTTTGCAGAAGAAGGGGCACAGTATTTAATGAAAAGAACCTCTGTCCAACTGTTAAGCATGGGGGTGGATCAATCATGATTTGGGGTTGTATTGCAGCCAGTGGCACAGGGAACATCTCACGAGTAGAAGGAAAAATGGATTCAATAAAATTTCGGCAAATTTTGGATGGTAACTTGATGCCATCTGTGAAAAAGCTGAAGTTAGAGAGGATGGCTTCTACAAATGGATAATGATCCTAAACACACCTCGAAATCCACGGGGGATTACATCAAGAGGCGTAAACTGAAGGTTTTGCCATGGCCTTCACAATCTCCTGACCTCAACATAATTGAAAATCTATGGATAGACCTTAAAAGAGCAGTGCGTGACAGACAGGCCAGAAATCTCAAAGAACTGGAAGACTTTTGTAAGGAAGAATGGGCAAAGATACCTCAAACAAGAATTGAAAGACTCTTGGCTGGCTACAAAAAGTGTTTACAAGCTGTGATACTTGCCAAAGGGGGCAGTACAAGATATTAACTCTGCAGGGTGCCCAAACTTTTGCAGACACCATTTTTTTGTTTTCTGTTATTTTGAAAGTGTAAATGATGGAAATAAAATCTAACTTTTGTTGACATATTATAAGAATGTCTAATCTGTAATT
>BLSH010538166.1:92073-102836 GCA_018402905.1 Glandirana rugosa
TGATGAACACCGAAGTACTACAGAAAGGGTGGAAAACACGCACGGTATTTGTCACTTCCACACCCCCCCCCTCCTCTACACCTCACCCCCCCCCCCTTCCGGCCAGCTGATGCGGTGTAAGAAAGGAGACAAGCCGCTGAACAATGGCTCCTCTCCTTCTCCTTCTCACACACAGATCGGAGCTGGAATGAATGAATCCACTGGTGTGAATCCAGCCTTATACGTCTCCTGAACGTTATGTTTCTTCTGCAAAATTAAAAAGATGCCTATGGAACTGTTAGGGCTAACCGTTGCAACATGCCGCCAATGTTTGGCAATAAGAAGCTGATGACGGGAGTAATGGTTGCCTGGCAGAAAGGCAAAATGATGGCACTGCGATGGCGTGACAAAAAAGATGTGTGCCTAATGAGTACAGTCCATGACACCTTCACTGTTTATGGCACGCACAAAAGGTGGGAAAGACATCATGAAGCCACAAGTAGTGATTGACTAGATTAACACCATGAAAGGTGTCGACAGAACCGACCAAGCAATGACGTTTTTACCCAGCAGTGAGGAAACAACAAAAAAACAGTACAAAAAGATTTTCAGCCATCTTCTTGGGTAATTCTTGTGGAATTCCGACATTCTGCTAAAAAAAAAATGACAAGCCTGTGGTTCATTCTGACGTCATTTGGAAAGTTGCAGAATGTATTTTTGTGAACAGAGCTGGACGTCGTGATGTTGGTGTTGTCAACCCGGAACGCCTGACTGGTCGTCACTTCATGGACTACATCCCACCAACCGAGAAAAAGTCAGCACCAATAAGTACGTATGTGGTTTTCCTCAAGGAAACCAGGTATGATTGTCCTGATTGTGACGTCGGACTTTGTGCAGTCCTAGATTTCAAATTATATCATACCCGGGGTGTTTACTAAACCCATGTGCAGTGTCTAGTATTACAGTGACTAGTTATATTGCACCCTTGTTTGGACAAATGTCAGTGTTTTTGGTTTGATTACATTATTGAATTCAATTTATTATATTATTCGTTTTTATATATCGTTTTGTAATAATTTATGATTTTGTGTTTCAAACTTTATCATACCCGGGATGTCTACTAGACTCTTGTTTGGACAGATTTAAGTGAGTTATTCCTAAGAATTACAGGCCTACAATATAAAACAACAAACACATTTCTATGAAAAACATGGTATCTCTTTGGCATGCAAAATCTTGACATAATCATACCACCAGGGAGGTTAAAGAAGAGCATGCTGGGACTTGCAGACTTTTCACAATTGCAGGTCAGCAGCTTGCCCAGTCCTGCTGTAGTTGGTTTCTTGACTTTGTACACAAGTATCATACAATGCTTTCTATAAATGGCTTAAGTCAGTGATGTGAGCTGGTCTTGTGACTAGATCGATGACCTCATCTCCAGTGTTTACTTTAAAGTTATCAGTCGCCTTCTTACAGTAAAACCGGTTGTTCTGATCGTTATGTGTCATATAAAGATTATTCATTCAAGGGCGCCATTCAGATACAGTATTGAGAAAATGTCAACCTATTGTAGCATGGAAATCTGCACTAAAATGTTCTCATGTGATTTCATAACAATCTTGTAGAAGTGTGAACTTTGTCAACCTGACCTAGCCTAAAAAGCGGCCTAGATAACAAGAGTGAACTAGCATGTAATGTAATCTACGCTAAGCATATGCTGTGCTATATTTATCTTTTTAAAAGAGTGTGATGCCAAAACTGAATATGGAGAAATAGAGACCCAACTGGGCACCATGAGGAGAAGTTAAGCAAGCAGCAACTTCACTTGCAATGTAAGTGAGCAGGTCTGACCAGGAGTCTGAGACCTCTATATTCTCCCAGTAATTTTACTCGCTGTCTGCTCATCAGTTTTTTACCAAATGTTTACTGAGCTGTTCATGTGCAGCTCAGCGTGCTCCCGGCACACTTTGGTTGCGCAAGAATGACTGACTCCGTATGCATTTGCAGGATGATGCCAGCCCTGCTAAAACCTGGCATCTAGAGAGAAGATTACAGTTGCCAGTGAGGGATGTTACCATTGCATTGCTGGAAGTTGGAGGTGAATATACTGGGAGTTCCAATTAACCTCTTGCCGACCGCCAATCGGCATCTGACAGCGACAAGGTGGCGCTCCTGCGCAAATTGCCGTCATATGATGGCAGCTGCGAGATCGCGCCCGTGCGCTCACTGTCCGGGGAGGGCCAGGGAGCGGGTGCGGCGGATTCGATCTTCGCCGGCCACCTGGATGCCCCCCCCGGAGTGAAAGAACGGAGGTCCCTGTAAGTAAACACGGACCTCCGTTCTGTGAGGGGGGAAGGGCTGTGATCACAGCCTTCCTCTACATGGAAGCTGTGATCGCTTCCCTTCCCCTGCTAGGGCAGTCCCCCCACAGTAAGAACACGCCCAGGGAACACAGTTAACCCTTAGAGCGCCCCCTGCAGGTAAACCCATTCACTGCCAATGGCATTTACACAGTAATCAGTGCATTTTTATATCATTGATCGCTGTATAAATGCCAATGGTCCCAAAAAAGTGTCAAAATGGTACGACATGTCCTCTGAAATATCGCAGTACCGCTAAAAATCGCAGATCACCGCCATTACTAGTAAAAAATAAAAAATAAATAAAAAACCCCAGAAATTTAATTCTCATCATCCGTAAATGCGACCACTTTTGCGCAAACCAATCAATAAACGCCAATTGCGATTTTTTTTTTTTTTTTTTTTTTTTTTTTTTTTTTATCGCAAATATGATGAAGAATATAAATTGGCCAAAACCGATGAAAAAAAATGTTGTTTTATATATTTTTTTTTGGATTTGTATTTTAGCAAAAAGTAAGAAATTTGGTTTTTTTTTGCAAAATTGTCGCTCTTCTTTTGTTTATAGCGGCGATCAGAAATGACGCAGCGGTGATCAAATACCACCAAAAGAAAGCTCTATTTGTGGGGAAAAAAGGATACAAATTTAGTTTGGGTACAACGTCGCACGACCGCGCAATTTTCAGTTAAAGCGACGCCGTGCCGAATCGCAAAAAGGGCTCTGGTCCTAAAGGGGAAATCCTTCCGGGGCTGAAGTGGTTAAGCAAAGGCTATTTTGGGAGCAAGGCACGCCCACTGTTCAACTGTCAGAACATCTGTCTGAGGTAGAGACACTGGAATTCCAAATTTGAATAAGAAGGGGCAGAGCTTAGGACAGAAAGGGGGATTTTATGCATAAAAGAGACTTATGGGATTTGTATTTTTTTGTTTTGGTGAATCATAGTTACCTAGGTGGATGCAGCATCTATCCCCCGCCAGCTCTAACACAGAGAACTGAGCGATCAAACACTGCTGATCACTTAAGTCTCACAGCTCCATGAGCAGGGAGCCGACTCTCTGACCCCCCCCCCCTCGCTCACCGGAGCGCTGGGCTGTGGGGGGAACAGGAACGGCCAGCTCAGGCTCTCAGCAGCTCACTGAGAGGCTGAGCCATGTGCCGGTCCAGGCGTGTGGGTGGATCCCGACCATATGGTTGCAATCCTTCCTGAGCCTGGATCGGCTCTGTGATGGCAGTGGGCTTCAGCTGAAAACTGGTCACAGGAGTGCAAAACTGTCTGCAGGAGAAGGATAGGATCAACAGGAGAAGTACAGACAAATGAGCTTTGGCTGTACTTCTCCTTTTAACCACTTCCCATCCGGGCCATTTCTGACACTCCTCTTATACATGTAAAAATCATCATTGTTTTGCTAGAAAACTACTTGGAACCCCCAAACATTATATATGTTTTTTTTTTTTTTAGCAGAGACTCTAGGGAATAAAATGGCGATCCTTGCAACTTTTTATGTCACACCGGATTTATGCAGGAATTTTTCAAACATTATGTTTTTAAAAAAAAAAAACAGTTTCATGAATTAAAAAATAAACCAAACAGTAAAGGTAGCTCAATTTTTTGTATATTATAAGAGATGAAGTTACGCCTAGTAAATAGATACCTAACATGTCACGCTTTAAAGCCAAACATTGGTACTTTAAAAATCTCTATAGGCGATGCTTTTAAATTTTCTTACAGGTTACCTGTTTAGAGTTAGAGAGGAGGTCTAGAGCTAGAATTGTTGCTCTTGCTCTAACACAAGCAGCAATACCTCACGTGTGGTTTGAACGTCGTTTTACATATGTGGGCGTGACTTACGGGTGCGTTCGCTTCTGTGCGCAGGGACGCGGTGCTTTTAAGTTTGTTAGTTTTATTTTTTTTATTATTTTTACACTGTCTCTTTAAAAAAAAAAAAATATTACTTTTATTACTATTACAAGTAATGTAAACATCCCTTGTAATAGGAATAGGGTGTGAATAAGACCCCACATCTCTTCTCCAGGCTGGAAAGACCAAGATCAGAAAAAAATTAAACAATCTCTGCCTTTTGAGCCGCGTCCACGACTCAGTTTACTAAAGCCAGCCCGGACGTGACATCATAACGTCACTCCCGGGCCTCCAAGGATCAACTTCTGGCGGCGGCGACAGATTCATTCTCCGGGCTGCCGTTCATACAGACGAGCCTGGAGAAGCACCGGAGGGCGGCAGGAGGAGGGGGGGGATGTCCCCTCCCACTGCCTGTAAGAACGATCAAGCGGCTGAACTGCCACTATGATTGTTCTTACGGTACACAGAATCCCCGACTGGAAAGAATGATTTCTGGATGAGGCCTGTAGCTGCAGGCATCATTCAGATATCCACACTCAAAGTCCAGTACGTGAATAGACGGCATACGAGCGGAAAGTGGTTAAAGCAGAACTGTACTCTCCTCCACTTCAGTGATGTGGTATCCACAAGCTCCCTCGCTGGCAACTTTTTTCCTTTTTTCAGGTTCCAATGCTCGTCCATTTTGACTTGCCAGGCTGAGATGGCATCTCCCCCTCACATGTGCAGAAGTTCATTTATCTGAGCCAATGCCGGGTATATTACATTGAACTGTGTAGCTCAGTGTACATTGCAAACAGGCAAGCAAGAACAGTTTAATGCAAAACCGATATAGTATGTCTCTTCTATATAAAAAGCCTTTTTTTTTCATTTAAAAACATAGCGTCGCCCTTTGGGACTTTATATGAGGTGTGCACAATTGATCAATGAACTTGACAAATTATAAATACAATAACACCATTTATTGCAGAATTAGCAGACATGAGAGCGTGGCAAAAACAAAGGCAGAGCCGACACAATCTTGCACATGGTTAACGATTACATTCCATATAAAGTACAATAGTATGCATAAAATTCTAACATCCAACTGTTTCGTGAGATGTGACTCGCTCTTCAGGGGTGGATGCATGTAAAATATATCTGAAAATAACCAGAAAGATAATGTCACACATGAGTAAATGGACAAATGGTAAGAGGGGCCTTACAGAGAGAGAGAGAGGACCCCATACTCTCCTATCGGCAAAGCCTAGGTGCCTTGGCTATGTTCATGAAGATAGCAGCAGTATGTTCTTGGGAAGGGAGCGGAGCCAATCCGAAACCCCAACCAAGGAACAATGGGAAAGCAAACATAGGATGGATGGAAATTGTATTTTTTTTTTCATTTATTAATATAATTTACATTTTTAGATGTGTTTTTAATTGGAAAATGGGAGAACCTCTGCAGGTTTTAATTTGAATTCAGTTGGGGAGGTTTTTCTGTTCTTATTACACAACTGGGGTTGATTTACTATAACTGGAAAGTGCAGTATCTGCAGTTGTGCATGGTAGCCAATAAGCTTCTAATTTCAGCTTGTTCAATTTTTGGGTTTGAAGAAAAAAAAAACTGGATGCTGATTGGTTTCCATGTACACAGCTGCACCAGATTTTGCACACTCCAGTTTTAGTAAATCAACCCCATGTGTCACAGAGTGACCTGGTGGTATTGAGACAGCAAATGTTGGGAAAATCCCTTCAACTGCAACATGGGCAGCAATAAAAACCTGCCAAAAGTTCTCACCTTTACTCACTGAAATCAAAACCTAAAGAAGTTTAGGCTGGAGTTCCACATAAAGGCAAACTTTGCCAAAAACCTGACTGGTAATATAACCCTCTTGCAGGCCCCCTAAATGTATCTAGAGTTTCCACTAGATTTTCTGTGCCAGACGTGTGGGCACACCTGAGCCTCTTCCTAAGGTCCACCTTGGTCGCATGGTCTATACTTAAAGTGGTTGTATACTCTCCTATCGTTTTCAGCTAAGGAAGCTGACATCTTAGCCTCTGTTTAATCTGCAACTGCCATGATGCTGCACATGTGATGCGTTATGACATCACACATTGGATGGTTTGCTAGTTTGGTTGAGAGCACAATCAAGGAGACAGCTAGCATTTCCGGCTTAACTTTTTTGGCACTATCAAATCGATGGGTAGACAACCGCTTTAAGGGGATGGAATGGTTCAGGCATCAACTGTGATTGACCAGGGAGAGGAGTTATCAAGATACAAAAGGTACAAAATAAAAATGAAATTGACCTCTCTAAAATGTTTTATGATGCCTGAAGGGGTGGTTTAGTTGTGTGTGGACAATACGGGCGCACTTTAAATGCTTCTGTTTTTGTAGCAAGCCAAATGATGTATGTACATGTGTTCTAGATATCCAGAGAGAGCAAGAGAAAGTCAAGCGCTCAATAAAGGACACAGCAAAGAAAGGCAACAGGGATGCTTGTAAAATATTGGCAAAGGAGATCGTGCAGTCCAATCGGGCAATAAATAAACTCTATGCCTCCAAGGCCCACATGAACTCCGTACTCATGAGTATGAAGAATCAGTTGGGTAAGTATTTTCTTTCTAGGGGAGGGTTAAAGAGCTATGTTGACTCATTTATGATGTATGCCTGGTTTTGGATTTTTGTTATCGTATAATGTGTTGGGGTTTTCTTCTTCTCTTTTTTTTTTTTTTTTTGGACTGAGCAAGAACGTAAGACCTCTGGCACGTTTCTGTTTTGCTGTCCTGGAGGAACAGGTAGTTGAGAGGAAATTCTCTCTCAGACACCTGTTACCAAAGCAAGTGTCCACATTGGAAGAGTTTCCCCTTCTTTTTTTTTTTTTTTTTTTTTTTTTTTTTTTTTTAAGTTTTGGATTCCTCAATAAAAATAGTAACCAAGACAGAGAAGGGGGTGAGTCTTGCCTAGAAACGTGTACATAGAAAAGTGAAAGCAGAATAAAGACTGAGTGGTCCATTGGGTCTGCCTGTTTTTAGTTATTTTTTTTTAATACATGTTTTGTATATATTTTTATTCTGTTAACTTTTTTGTCTGAGTATAGATCTATGTTTGAAGCCGTTTACTGTTGACTAAGAGCCAGAGGACAGAAGTAAAAACTTAATTAACCACTTTCCCACTGGGCACTTATACCCCCTTCCTAACCAGGCCAGCTTTCAGCGCGCTCACATTTTGAATGACAATTACTCAAGTCATGCAACACTGTACATATATAATTTTTTTTTTCCTTTTTTTTCACACAAATAGAGCTTTCCTTTGGTGGTTTTTAATTGCCACTGATTTATTTTTTTTTTTTTTGTGCTATAAATGAAAAAAGACAGAACATTTTGTAAAAAAAAAATGCCCTTTTCTGTTATACAATTTTGCAAATTAGTACATTTTTCTTCATAAATTTTGACCAAAATGTATACTGCTACATATCTTTGGTAAAAATAACCAAAATCCGTGTATATTATTTGTTCTTTGTGAGAGTTAGAGTCTACAAGTTATGGTGCCAATCACTGAAAATTGATCACACCTGATGTACTGACAGCCTATCTCATTTCTTGGGACACTAACAAGCCAGGAAAGTACAAATACCCCCCAAATTATCCCTTTTTTTTTTTTTTTTTTTTTTTTTAGAAAGTAGGCATTCCAAGGTATTTAGTAAGAGGCATGGTGAGTTGTTTTTTTTTTTTTCTTTGAAGTTGTAATTTTTTCCCCACAATTCTTTGCAAGTTTTTTTTTTTTTTTGTTTTTGTTTTTACCACAAAATTGTCATATTAACAGGTTATTTTTGTCACATGGCATATGCATACTTGCAACTGCACCCCAAATCACATTCTGCTACTCCTGAGCATGGCGATACCACATGTATGAGATATTTTCACAGCCTGGTTACATACAGAGACCCAACATGCAGGCAGACCCATCAGGTGTTCTACGGACATAAATTACACATTTCATTTCTTGACTACCTATTACAATTTTAAGGACCATGGAGCACCAGGACAATGGAAATGCCTGAAAAATTACCCCATTTTGAAAAGCAAAGACCCCAACACATCTAGAATCCTTTTGAACATTCACTTTATTTTTTCTATAAGTTTTTGGAAAATGTGGAAAGAAAATGAGAGCTTTTTTTTTTTTTTTTTACACAAAGTTGTCAATTTATAATAAGTTTCTAACAGCATGTACATAGCAAATATCACACCCCAAAATACTTTCTACTACTCTTCAGTATGGCGATACCACATGTGTGAGACTTTTGCACAGCCAGGCCACATAAAGAGGCCCAACATGCAGGGAGCACCGTCAGGATAAGCACTGATGTGGCATGGATGGGCATGAATGAGATACAGATGAGCAGCACTGATGTGGCATGGATGGGCATGGACAGGTATCAATGGGCATGGATGAGGCACGAATCAATAAAATACAAAACAGTAAGACATTAAAATGTCAGTGTTAAAAAAAAAAAAAAAAACACGCATAATTATCACTCTGGAAGTGCACACTGTGAAATAAACCTTTGTATCCATTCTCTTAGTGATTTTCATGTGTTACAGCTGTCCTCAAAGTCTCTGGATCCTTACAGAGGAGCACAGAGGTGATGAAAGCCATGCAGAACTTGGTGAAAATCCCTGAGATCCAGGCCACCATGAGGGAGCTCTCCAAAGAGATGATGAAGGTAAGAGCAGAACATCAGAAAGTTAGAGACTCAATTTTTAGGCATAGCTTCAGCTTGATGGATGCCCTGTGTACTTGCTCCCCTAGTTCTTCTGCCTTTGTCCTTGTATGGTTGCCTTGGTAATGTCCTTTTTATTGTTTTGCTTTATTTTTACTATGTACTCTTTTTTCTAGCTGACCCAAGCGCTATGTAGCAGCAGTGCTGAGTGGTGGACAGGAACTTTTTCCAGTGCCAGTGCAAGGGGGGATATCTCTCCTCTCAACTGCTTTATGCCTGAGAGGTGTGCAAGCGAGCACAGTGAGAAATGGTTATGTTGGGGAGGCAGAGTTTATCTCCAGTAGCCATCTTGATGCCTACAACGGGCCGGCGCTCACGAGGAGTTTGCTGGTACTAACACACAGGCACCGCAAATATTGGTATTTTTGTTGCACACTGGTTTTGGTATTCTTGTTGCACACTTTAGTGAGGGTGTTACCAGGACTGAAATAGCAGGAACCATTTTTTTCTACTTGTGTCCTGACACCTATTGATCTCGGCTAGTTCTGAACTGCTTTATGGTTTGTGCCCAAAGCTTTTGCTGGCAGGTCATGTCTCAGCGATGGCAGAGAGTGGGAGAAAATTGCGGTGAGGGTATAAAGAGAGGAACCTAGCTATATCTCCCCTTGCAATATCTCCCCTGGAGGTCCCCTAGTTAATTCATGGTGGTTTTGAATATTTCAGTTTATCTGGTCTTTCCAGTACTTCTGGGGCACTTTTCTCCAGGTACTTTGCTTTAAGGGGGGATTCTACACTTCTATTGTAAGTTTACCACAGCTTTCCAGATTTTATCCACTTTTACAACATTTAACTCACAAGAGAAAACTCTCACCTTCTCCTCCACCTTCTTTGACTGAGGAGGAGCCTCCCAAAGAAACATCGAAGGAAGAGGTGGAAAGGGACTTTTCTGGATGACGGGATGTTGAAAAATTCTCTTTTGAGCAATCTAGTCCTGGTGGCTTCTGGTTGAAGAGCTCCAGACCAAGTTTAAAATTGGTGCTTCCCGAGTCCTTTGGCCCAAAGATCACAGGATTGGGATTGCGATGCTCGCCGCAGCATCCCCAGTCTTTACCTGTACATCCCCGTTTAGAAGATGTGGTATACACGGACTTGGCTCACCCTAAAAAGGTGTTCATTCCATCAAAACAATCTGCTGAGCATTATCCCATAAATAGTGATTTCACTAAGAAGTACATACAATTTATCTGGAAATTTCCCCTCTCAATAAAACGCTTATGGTTTCAGTTGGTAAAGTCCTTGTATTTAATGATATTCTGGACAAATATTAAAGCCTCTTTTGCTCTAGTTGCGGTGGGCTTACATCCTGGATTTGCGACTATGGGAGTGTGTCAAAGCCTAAAGATCTAGGCTCATTGAATGACGAAACAGAGACCCTGACCACGAGAATACTGAGTCAGGCAGTTACCTACAGGATTTTTCTTGTGCCTATAGGTTTTAGGTGGATGCTTGAAGGACTCCATCCAACACATTTTTCACCTGGGCTTCTTGTTGGTTCATGTACTCAGGATCTTCTGGCTGAAGTGTTGGTCAGTGGAGTTGCCTTGTGAAAAGCAGGTTGAAAACTTACCCTTTCATGGGGAATGATTATATGGTCCTGCCCTGGACGACTACATCCAAAAGGTAACTGTAGGCAAGAGTACCCTGTTGCTGCTCCAAATGAAATTGACACCTGCAGTACAAAAACCTGTCACCCTCTACTTCCAAAAAGCAATTCATTTGCCAACCACAATCTTCAGGGTTTTAACTCAAGCCCCAATCTTTGTTCCCCAAGGACACATGGACTCCAAAGCTCTCTAAGTCAGGAGACC
>BLSH010538166.1:105484-116358 GCA_018402905.1 Glandirana rugosa
TAACAACACTTTCGACAAGATGTTTCATAACTGAGTCCCCCCGACTTATCTTAACGTGCGGTGTGAAGAGTGTATAAACATTTTTTAAAACTTTTGGTAAATAGTAAAAGGAAGGTGAAGTGTTAATACACGGTGAAACAAAACCAGATAGTGTATTTTAAGGTTATTTTATGTAAATGCAAAAACCAACATTGTACTGTTTTACACCTTTAAAGTTCCCCATACTTATGAAGTTCCATGACATCCCTGTTCTGTTTTTCCACCATTAAGACATTGTACTAAAGAGGGTAAGTCGTTACATAACCGTCTGTCTACATAGGTCGAGTATACTCTGACTGACCACTGTGCTCCACTAAAGAGCTTGGGCACAGCAGCTGGATACATCTGTCTGCCAATACATTGCTGAATGGGAGAAATCATGTTACAGAATTACCACCTTTTTGTCTTGTCCCTACAGTACCTTGAAGTATTCATACCCCTTGAAATTTCCACATTTTGTCATGTTACAACCAAAAACGTAAATGTATTTTATTGGAATTTTATGTGATAGACCAAAACAAAGTGGCACATAATTGTGAAGTGGAAGGAAAATGATAAATGGTTTTCAAAATTTTTTACAAATATGTGAGAAGTGTGGCGTGCAATTCTATTCAGCCCCCCTGAGTCAATACTTTGTAGAACAGCTTTCACAACAATTACAGCTGCAAGTTTTTTTGGGGATGTCTCTACAAGCTTTGCACATCTAGAGAGTGAAATTTTTGCCCATTCTTCTTTGCAAAATAGCTCAAGATCTGTTGGATTGGATGGTCAGGATTGGAGGCTCAATTGGATTTAGGTCTGGACTTTGACTGGGCCATTCTAACACATGAAAATGCTTTGATCTAAAACATTCCATTGTAGCTCTGGCTGTATGTTTAGGGTCGTTGTCATGCTGGAAGGTGAACCTCCGCCCCAGTCTCAAGTCTTTTGAAGGTTTTCTTTCAAGATTGCCCTGTATTTGCCTCCATCCGTTTTCCCATCAACTATGACCAGCTTCCCTGTCCCTGCTGAAGAAAAGCATCCCCACAACATGATGCTGCCACCACCATTTTTCATGGTGTGTTCAGGGTGATGTGCAGTGTTACTTTTCTGCCACACATAGCATTTTGCTTTTAGGCCAAAAAGTTCATTTTTGGTCTCATCTGACCAGAGCACAGTCTTCCACATGTTTGCTGCCTCCACCACATGGAGGTGGATTAAAGGAATGATGTGGCAACCCTAGTCTCTGCTGACATCCGTCACTCCATAGGGCTGCATGGAGTGACCGTTCAGGTCCGCCTGAAAAAACGGACAGGCGGACCTGAACAGAACGTCCGTGTGAAAGAGGCCTAAAGAGGACTGAATACAAATGCACGGCAACTTTTTCAGATATTTGTAAAAAAAAAAAAAAATTTGAAAACCATTTATCATTTTCCTTCCACTTCACAATTATGTGTCACTTTGTGTTGGTCGATCATTTAAAAAATCCCAATAAAATACATTTACATTTTTGGTTGTAACATGAGAAAATGTGGACAATTTTCAAGGGGTATGAATGCTCTTTTAAGGCACTGTATGCTTGCTTTTGCCATGCTGCAAGATTTGCCACTTCCACATTTTTGTTTGGTTATCCCTTGCTCAGTTTTGTTACCGTACTTAATGATCCTTAGCACTTGTTTTGTTGCATTTAGCTCATGCTTATGGCCTCTGAGAGCTCACACTTTTAATGGGAAAGTGATCTATTACTATATGTTAATTTTTTTTTCTTAATGCTTCTGTGACCAGAGGTTGTAGAAGCCTTGATGCTCCTTTAATATGCCTAATTTAACTAACATACCAATACTATAACTTGACCGTAATAAAGCTTTTTTTTTTTTTTCTGTCTTCAGGTCAGTATGGCCTCTGCAAGGTTTAATGTTTGTCGCCAGGCAAAGCTGACAGCTTGCATATGATCATTATGTCAGATGATTGGTTTCCATTTGATAGTAGATATTAGAACTGTCAGGTAAGCAGGCACATCTGTGCACTGCTACCAGTCACATTGTGTAACATTGATTGTTAACTCCGCACTTCAAAATACAGATTACGGGATGGGGCTGCTAAGGACATTCAAATGAAACCAAGCCTATTTGGAGCTTTTAAAAAAATGAACTCTTTTTCTATTGGCACACCGATCCAGAAAACATAAAGTGATCCTAAACACACACACTGTTAAATTGACATTGTCCCTTCTATTTCTGTATGTAGATAATGGCAGTGTAATTATTTAACAGAAAAAAACAATTACCTTTTTCCTAATCAATATACAGCTGTCACATGACCCAGCTCTTTCCCTGCCTGTCTGCAGGGAAATACTGGCAGGAGGAGCTTCTAGTTCTCTTCTGCTGATCACATGTTCAAAATAGAAAAAAAAAACATTTCTTTTTACTCTGTATTCCAAAGGCTAATTACTATCATTAACCCGTTTTTAACTTGTTATACAAATATGTATTTGAAATCAAATCTTTATATTTTTTGGCAATAACATGGTGTGGGTGGATATCTGCCAGTCACAGGCTGTCTCACACCCCTCCAGCCTTTGTCTTAGAATAAGAGGGAGATGAAGCCTCCATCAATCTACATGTAATATCCCGCCCTGTTGTATTTAGCTGGTTAATGGGCATGGAGGAGGAGGGAGGGAGTAGGCTGTCATTTAGCACTGTGTATACTTCCACATGTTCGACTCTATAATAGCACGGGCTGCTTAGATGTGATAGGAATGAAATGCTCAGTATAGAAACTCACTGAAAACTTTGCATGTATTGAGCTGCCAACACTGCTCTGGAAAATACCTTGCTTAATTGGGGACATGGATAGAAGGGGGAGATAGAGAGCAGCAAGATCAACCAGTTTTTTTTTTTGCAGAATACAGAAAACTAATCTGAGTATGAACAGTATGTAATACATAATTTATTCATAGTTTTCTATGATGTGGGTTTAGTGACACTTGAAATTTGGAATAGAAAAGATGGATGAAATGTAGAGGACCGGCACCCTATAAAAAAGCTGAAACAATAGTCGCTGCCCCTTTAGGAACCACGAGTGGTAACAAAGTGATATGAATAAGTAAAGGTGTGTGGCGCTGACCCAGCTTCATAAATGAATTCAACAAAAAATAAAATGAACATGATCAACGTGAAAATGACATAAAGTCCATAAATAAATGAATCCATGCAATGTGACCCAACACCATGAGAGGTGATCTTCTAATCCAATTTTGTGACCATAATCCACCAATCTGCAGCTTGAAATGATATTTTGACCCCCTTTTTTGACCCCCTTTTTAGACCCCCTTTTTACAGGATGGTTAAAAGTCGCTTATGGAAAACCAATGTTTCCTATTGCAAGTACACATCTTCACCCCCTTGATATCCGTCTGAGCCAACTAAATAGATGGAAATGACTCCGCAAGGGACAATGTGAGAACTTTCAGTGTAGTAAATTTATTGAAGTTGATAACAAAAAAAGATTAAGTCTTATGCACTCACATTTTAATGTGCCTGATTCCTGGCACTAGGTGTAACCTGCGTGCAGCTGGATGATTCGCAGGGCAGACGGCTGGTGGTAGACTGCCGTGTGCGTTCCAAGCCTCGGTTGTGTATAGCATTAGGGTAGATCGCAGGACCCGGAAATCCTGCGGGAAGCGTCTTTGACGTACGTTTCGCCGTCGTCCGGTTTACTTTTATGCCGAAAATGCTGTGAAATGATTGGTTAGCTACTCCAAAATGGTGGACTTGAGGACAAGGTTCTAGCATATTGTAATATAATCATGCCGCTCACACCCAGTGCCCTTACATTGCCTCAAAACCAATTCATACATGCATAATTCGCAAATATATCTTAAAATGCGCAGTTAAACAGTAATCAATTCAATGCACAATTTAAACCAATTCTGCAGTGCCCTTATAACTCTCAAAACTCTGAAACCTCCTCCATCTAGTGGTGGTTTTTAGGTAATGACTTATCCCAACATATATATTAATTTAGATGTCGATTTACATGTCTCTCCCTAGATAGTGACCCCCCCCCAAGGACTCAAAACAACACTGAGATATACAAAACCTACAAAAATAGGTGAATAGTATTCCTACTTTTCTATAACCCGAAGGCAAGAAGCTAAAATCACTGAATGATTAAAATATGGAAAATTAAAAATTTAAAAGGGAACGCGGATAATAGAATAGAAATGATAAAAATTAATAATCCGTCAAAAAACCATTGGAGATCAATGTCCTTGTATAATCCCAAAGGTTGTAAACTCTGTATTATATGGATCCAGCAAGTTTCCATTTGTGATGCTGCTTTCACCATGTCTGTTCCCCTCCAGTGGGGCTGTACTTTATCAATACCCCAAAACCTAAGTAAGGAGGGGTCCCTGTTATGAACCAATCTAAAAGGATTTGATACACTATGGAACCTGTAACCTTTTTTATATTCTCTATATGTTCCCCCACTCTTTTAGCTAGGGTTCTGGTGGTTCTACCTATATATTGGTAATTGCACAGGCACATCAAAAGAGAAGCAACGTACTTTGAGTCGCAGGTTGTGAACCGCTTTATTTAGAAATTCCTCACCTGTCATCCCAGGGGAAAATTTGGTTATACTTCTTTGTTTGTCCCTCGATATTTTACATCCTTTACTTCTTTGGCATCTATAAAAACCTAGCCGGTCTAAAAATGTTGTATTTTTTTCTGGGGGCTTGAAAACATTCTTGGCTACCATATTTCTCAGGGCTGGAGCTCTCCTGTAAATGAACTTCGGCTTGGGAGGCATAACAGTCCTGAGAGTGGGGTCTTTTTTGAGAATGGGCCAATGTTTTTTAACTATTTTTTCGACCTCCATGTGTTGGATGTTGAATCCTGAAATGAAGGCCCAACCAAAATCATCTCCCTTGGGTGATTTTACTTTGGTCTCTAACAGGGAGGTCCTATCTAATTTGCCAACTTTGTCCCTAGTTTTTATAAGTTCTTGCTGGTTATATCCCTTTTCCCGAAACCTAGTCATAAGGAGTCCAGATTGGGCTACATAATCTTCATCCCTGTGGCAATTCCTTTTGAGTCTGAGGAATTGGCTTTTGGGTATCGCCTTAGTCCAATTGGGATGATGACAACTTTGAGTAGATATATACCCATTCCGATCTGTCTCCTTAAAGTGGGTACGGGTTTCTAAATGGGAGTCCACTCTGAAAATTTCCAAATCCAAGAATTGGACAGAGTTGGGGTTCCAATTGCTAGTGAATTTGGCTCCATAGCGGTTCTGATTTATGAAGGCCAAAAACTCTTGCAACTCGGATGATGCCCCCTCCCAGACTATTATAATATCATCAATAGAGTTTAAGTTGTGGCCATTGGCCAGTAAAGATGCATTCATTTTCCCATTTGTTGAGAAAAAGGGTTGCAACACTGGTGGCATACCTGGCCCCCGTAGCTACCCCCTTATCTGTTTATAGAAATCCCCAGCATACCAGAAAAAAAATATTTGACATGGCCATATCTAATGATTCAATGAGATACTCTACCTGTGATGTTTTTAAGGTTGAGTATTTTTGTAAGGAATAGAAAAGACCTTTCCTCTTACAACCGCTACATGCAGTCTATCAAGCATGTATGCATAAGTTTAAAGTTGTTTTGGCTGGCCTTTTGCTTACAGCGAACTTGTCACAGATAAACATTCAGTCTACAGTTTTTAGAATTGTAAAGAATGTATCATTTAAACTTGGTGTCTGTCACTTCCTGCATGACACCATCTTTACAGTTCTCAGTCGAGGCCTCTGGTTCTGTGAATTTCTGGGGATACATCTTGTGGTGACTGTTTTATACAACCCCAATTCCAAAAAAAGTTGGAACACTGTGTAAGATCTACATAGAAACAGGATGCAATGATTTGCAAATTGCATAGACCCATATTTTATTCACATTAGAAAATCGAAAACGTATGAAATGTTTAACCGGTTCCGGACCGGCCCACATACATTTACTGCTGCAGAGTAGCTAGATGGCGAGAATCGCCGTCTATAAACCGGCGGCACGCTCTTGTGCCCGCCTCACTCTCCAGCAGTATGGCCGTGGGTCAGGCGGACTCGATGTACACTGGCTACCCGCGATCGCCTGGCACAGGCACAGAAGAAAAACGGGGAACCGCCAATGTAAATATGGTGGTTCCCAGCTCTGTCAGGCAGCATGTAAGAGATCTACTGATCCCTGTCACTGGGATCAGTTAGATCTCTTATGCCCCTGGCAGCCCAGCCCCCTCACAGTTAGAACACGCCTAGGGATCACAGATTGACCTCTAGATTGCCCCCTGCAGGTTAACCCCTTCACTGCCAATGACATTTACACAGTAATTAGTGAAGCTGATAAACGATCGTTTTTGGACGTTTGAGCATTTTTTTTAACAGCCCATAAACGCCCTTCTATGTTATCCTATGTGTCCGTGCACACATGGACGTTCATTGTCGTTTAGGAGCAGTGGCGTTTATGGGCTGTTGTCTGCATATCCTTAAATTGCGTTCAAGAGTCGTTCTTCTGACCACCAAAAACGTTGAAAGCTTAAAAACGCCCAAAAACAATGAAAAACGTGGCTCACCAGCGTTTTTGGTCGTATTTGATCCATTGAGGGGAAAAAAATCGCTTCTAGACGCAAATGCGGCAAAACGAAGCTAAACGTGGCTTGTAAAACTACGTTAAACGGCCGTTTCTAGCTGTCAAAAAAATCGTTCAGGAGAGGTTGAAAAAGCGTCCTAGTGTGCATGGAGCCTTATAGTGCTCAATTTACATAGTTGGGTTGAAAAAAGACACAAGTCTCTAATTCAACCAATAAAAAAAAGAAAAAATATGTATAACCATACAATCCCATATACAATCCTTCACCCACGGTTGATGCAGAGGAAGGCAAAAAAAAACAGCAAAGCATGGATCCAATTTGCTGTGGGGGGGGATTCCTTCCTGATCCCCCAAGAGGCAATCGGATTTTCCCTGGATCAACTTTACCTATAAATGTTAGTACCCAGTTATATTATGTACATTAAGGAAAGAATCCAGGCCTTTTTTAAATCAATCTACTGGGCTGGCCAGGACCACCTCTGGAGGGAGTCTATTCCACATTTTCACAGCTCCAACTGTTAAGAAACCTTCTGTATTTGGAGATTAAATCTTTTTTCCTCTAGGTGTAAAGAGTGCCCCCTTGTCCTCTGTGATGACCTTAACCACGTGCCGACCAACCACCGTCATTGTACAGCGGCAGGTTGGCTCGCTTCCGCAGATTGCTGTAGCTGTATGGCGGCATTAGGAAAGTGTGGTGTGGGCGTGCTCACTCACTGGCTAGCGGGGAGCCAATCAGTGGGTGGGGCGAACTCTATGTCCGCCGGCCACCTGCGATCGCTCCTGAGACAGGCAGAATGGTGATTTACGAGGGAACACATTTAACCCCTTTATCACCCCTAGTGTTAACCCCTTCCCTGCTAGTGACATTTACACGGTAATCAGTGGCTAATTTTAGCACTGATCGCTGTATAAATGTCAATGGTCCCAAAAAAGTGTCAAAAGTGTCTGATCTGTCCACGGAAATATCGCAGTCCCGCTGCACCATTCAGAGTAAGAATCATTAACCACTACTCTCTGAATTTGGTCTTTTAGCCAGTTTTCTATCCATTTACAAACTGATCTTTCCAAGCCTGTAGACTTTACTTTACACATTAGCCGTGTGTGGGGAACTGTGTCAAACGCTTTCGCAAAATCCAACTATATCACATCCACAGCCAACCCTCTGTCCAAGGTTTTACTTTCCTCCTCATAGAAAGAAATCAGGTTTGTTAGACAACGTCTTCTTTATAAATCCATGCTGTCTGTTGCTTAAAATATTTTTTCCCAACAAGATTAACCACTTCCTACCTGGACGCCGTCGAATGATGTCCTCGACTTTCAGTGGGCATATCTGGATGATGCCTGCAGCTAAAGGCATCAATCGGGTATCATTTTTTTCAACCAGCGACTCCCTGCATAGTAAGAACAATCATAGCGGTATTTCAGCCGCTTGATCGTTCTTACAGGCAACGGGAGGGGACTCCCAACTACCCCCCTGCCGGTGCTACTCCCAACTCACCCATGTGATTGGTGAGCTGGAAAAGGAATCCACCGCCACCGGAAGGAAGCCAGGAACTCCTACAGAAAACCAAGAGACAGATGGTTCCCGGCAATCTTTATGGCTTTCGGAGGCCCGTGTGCGACATTATGACGTCATGTCCGGGCCGGCAGAACTAAAGAGGGGAAACTGAGTTCCTTCATTTTTTTCTTTTTTTGATCTCAGATCCCCACATCTTTCCATGAAGAGGACCTGTCATGCACTTTTCCTATTACAAGGGATGTTTACATTCCTTGTCATAAGAATAAAAGTGATAAAAAAAAATTAAAAAGAGGTAAAAAAAAAAAAATTAAAATGTTAAGCGCTACCATCCCCGCATGCTTGCGCACAGAATCAAACGCATATGTAAGTTGCGCCCACCTATGTAAACAGCGTTCAAATCACACATGTGCGGTATTGCCGCATGTGTTTAGATCAAGAGCAACAATTCTAACCCAAGACCACCTCTGAAAATCTAAGCTGGTAACCTGTAAAATTTTAAAGCGTTGTCTATGGAGATTTTTAAGTACCAAAGCTTTAGCGCCATTTCACGAGTGTGTGAAATGTTGGGTACTTATTTACTCAGTGTAACCTCTTTCAAAGTAATTATAAAATAAATTGGGCTAACTTTACTGTTTTGTATTTTTTTTTCATTCATGAAACTGTCCCCCCCCCCCAAAAAAAAGCGTATGAAAAAATCGATGCGCAAATACCGTGTGACATAAAAAGTTGCAATGACCGCCATTTTATTCCCTAGGATCTCTGCTAAAAAAATGGGGATTCTGAGTAATTTTCTAGCAAAAAAGTATGATTTTTACAAAAAAATTTTACATAAAAATATGATTTTTTTTTTATGCATGAGAGAAGTGCCAGAATTGGCCCAGATGGGAAGTGTTTAAACATGCTCTGTCCTTCATATATATCCAAGAAATGTGTCTCTACTTCCACTATCTCATATATATATATATATATATATATATATATACTGGCCCTCAAGATTGAATCAATTCAAGCCAGATTATGAAAACTGCCATGTTGTTTAGTTTATTCATTTAGACAATGGATATGTTATGGTTGTATATTTTATAGTATGTATTGCCTACATGACCTGTGAGCATTAGATTTCGTTTACCCCTGCGATCACCATGTCACGCGGATGACTTACGGCGTGGTCTCCAGTAAAATGGCCATGTTTAAATTCTCTCCTAGTCCTCTATCAATTCAATTCATGTAAATGGTCACAAGGAAAATGGCCGCTATGCTGTTTAAAAATAATCTTCAACAAAATGGCAGTCGCAAGACTTCCTGTTTTCAGCAGATAAATAGTGTTAACAAACAGCCAATCCAGTTCCCCTGAAGAAGTCACGTGACGTAACATGTAGGGTGTGTCCGGACTGGGCAATATACTGGAAGTAACGTAAGAGGCGGAGAACGCCGCTGTTTTTATCGTTTCATGTGTATATTCTTGATTTTTGATGTAAGCAGGCATTTGGCTTTTAATAAAAGGTTATTTTAAATGTTTTTACACTATGGGAGGCTATGCTTGTTTCATTTCCAACATATGGATGGGAGCCATTAGCGTAATTGTAGGATCTTGAATTTCACATCCAGCATAGAGGCCTAAAGGAGCGCAACACTGGGAGGAAGGATTACCAGCCCCACAGTGGAACCTTGACTTTAAGGCGTGTGGGTACGGAAAGTATTTAGACCCCCCCCTTAAATTTTTCACTCTTTGTTATATTGCAGCCATTTGCTAAAATCATTTAAGCTAATTTTTTCCCTCATTAATGTACACACAGCACCCCATATTGACAGAAAAACACAGAATGGTTGACATTTTTGCAGATTTATTAAAAAAGAAAAACTGAAATATCACATGGTCCTAAGTATTCATAGCCTTTGCTCAGTATTTAGTAGAAGCACCCTTTGATCTAATACAGCCATGAGTCTTTTTGGGAAAGATGCAACAAGTTTTTCACACCTGGATTTGGGGATCCTCTGCCATTACTCCTTGCAGATCCTCTCCAGTCCTGTCAGGTTGGATGGTGAATGTTGGTGGACAGCCATTTTTAGGTCTCTCCAGAGATGCTCAATTGGGTTTAAGTCAGGGCTCTGGCTGGGCCATTCAAGAACAGTCACGGAGTTGTTGTGAAGCCACTCCATTATTTTAGCTGTGTGCTTAGGGTCATTGTCTTGTTGGAAGGTAAACCTTCGGCCCAGTCGGAGGTCCTGAGCACTCTGGAGAAGGTTTTTGTCCAGGATATCCCTGTACTTGGCCGCATTCATCTTTCCCTCGATTGCAACCAGTCGTCCTGTCCCTGCAGCTGAAAAACACCCCCACAGCATGATGCTGCCACCACCATGCTTCACTGTTGGGACTGTATTGGACAGGTGATGAGCAGTGCCTGGTTTTCTCCACACATACCGCTTAGAATTCAGGCCAAAAAGTTCTATATTGGTCTCATCAGACCAGAGAATCTTATTTCTCACCATCTTGGAGTCCTTCAGGTGTTTTTTTTTTTTTAGCAAACTCCATGCGGGCTTTCATGTGTTTTGCACTGAGGTGAGGCTTCCGTTGGGTCACTCTGCCATAAATCTCCGACTGGTGGAGGGCTGCAGTGATGGTTGACTTTCTACAACTTTCTCCCATCTCCCGACTGCATCTCTGGAGCTCAGCCACAGTGATCTTTGGGTTCTTC
>BLSH010538166.1:119348-153768 GCA_018402905.1 Glandirana rugosa
TCATAGAGTGTTTTCACTCATGTGGGGAGTGTAAAAACATTTATAAAATAATATAGAAAAGTACACTGTTGTGTTGTCACATGAAAAGATATAATAAAATATTTACAAAAATGTGAGGGGTGTACTCACTTTTGTGAGATACTTTAAATAGAGAGCACCAAGCTTGCTCTTTGCAGGCAGGGAGAAGGTATAAAAAATATAGATTACTGCAGACTGGAGCACTGCTTTAACCACTTCAGCCCTGGAAGGTTTTACCCCCTTAATGACCAGGCCATATTTTTTTTCTGCGGTACGGTACAGCGTTACTTTAACTGACAATTGCGCGGCCGTGTTTTCCCATAAATATATTTTTTTGCGCTATAAACAAATAAAGGCCAACAATTTTTAAAATTGCTATAAAACGTAAAAAAACCCCAAATTTATTCATCAGTTTAGGCCAATATGTATTTTTTTACATATGTTTGGAAAAGAAAATCCCAATAAGCGTATTTTGATTGGTTTGCGCAAAAGTTGTCGTGTCTACAAACTATGGGATATTTTATGGCATTTTTCTTTTTTCACGATTAATGGCAGCGATTTTTAGTGGGACAAATCGGACACCTAATTGACACTTTTTTTGGGAACTATTGACATTATTACAGTGATCAGTGCTAAAAATGTGCACTGTTACTGTACTAATGGCACTGGCAGGGAAGGGTTTAATATCAGGGGCGATCAAAGGGTTAAATTTATGCCTAACTGGTGCTTGCTAACTGTCTGGGGATTGCTCTAACTGGGGGAACACAGAGATTTGTAATCCTGCTTGGATCTCTATCTTCTCACCTGTCAGAACGGCGATCTGCCTAGTTTACATAGGCAGATCATGGTTCTTCCTCTCTGGGGAAAGATCCCTTTTGGCCGGCGGACATCGGGTTGGCACCCCCTGTGTCCAATCAGCGTGTGATCGTAGAGGTACGTCGTTTTGCACAATAGAGCTGACCTGCTGCAGTACATCTACGGTAGGTGGTCGGCAAGTGGTTAAAGTGTATGTAAACCCGAAAGCCTCTTTCACAGTGCCGAATAGGGTTGTAGTGTGGGAAGAGTTAGCATAAATCTGCACTGAGGATCAGAGGTGTTTTTTGAGATCAGGAAGTCTGTTCAAATCAATGACTACATGACTCTTCACATGTAATTGAACATTGAGCAGTTACATGCAATTAGGGACAGATGAGTGGCCATGGACGCAAACTGTCTGTGCAGGTGTACGCTGGCTCTTGCCACACTACAACCCTAATCGACCATGTGAATGAGGCCTTATAGTAAACTTTTTTTTTTTTTTTTTTAAATACTTGATTTATTAAATGTAGATCATTGAAAGTGTTTTGTTATATCTATTGGGTTAGTGCAGAAAAATTGCACCGCTACTACAGTGATCTCCACTAGCTTTCAGGTCCCATGCCAAGTGTCTGCCCTACTGCATTATGCACACTATTTTTTTAGGGAACACTGCACTTTTTCAAAGGTTGCAAAGTGTTCTCTGATTGGCCAAGGTGAAGATTGTGACGTCACTGCCTCTCCAACTTGTTCAAACAGAGAAAACTTTGCATTCATTAAAAAAATGCTAAGTGTTCTCTGAATGCCGCCTGCATCAAGTGAGCGACCTCCTGTGTTCATTAAACAGCAGGGCATCCGCTTGGCATGGGTCTTGGAAGCCAGTGGCAATCAATGTCGTGGTGGTGCCTGCTACAGTGATTTCCAGCTTCCACTGGGATCACACGCCTATGGCACAAGCTAGACCAATGGAACTATGGAAAAATTGCTTTACCTGGACTTCACCTTTTAAAGACTTGCCAATAATATAGAGGCCAAGGGAATGGGGAGGGGAAGCATCAGCGGGGAGATGTTCAAATGTTGAGAATGCAGCTGTGGCCAAAAATTTTGAGAATGACACAAATATTAATTTTCACAAAGTCTGCTGCTTCAGTGTTTGTAGATCTTTTTGTCAGATGTTACTATGGTATACTGAAGTATAATTGACCATTACATTAAGTTCACACATAGCGTCAATATTTGCAGCGTTCATCCTTCCTTCTTTTTCAAGACCTCTGCAATTCGCTCTGGAATGCTGTCAATCAACTTCTGGCTCACATCCGACCAGGAATGCGGCAGAAAGGGGAGGTGATGCATTTCTAAGCATCCACTTCTATCTCAAACCTTTCATTCTAACCTGCTACATTTAGTCTGGCGCCACCTTGTGTCCCCTAGTGTTAAAATCGGCACACTTTTTATAAATAAAGACACTTTACTACATTAACCCACAATATTTGTCCTGCATTCAATTCGGATAGGAAAAGGTTCAAAACCGTATTGGTTACTGCCTCTAGGACAGGAAAAAAGGGAAAATCTCACTAAACCGCGGTAACCCGCAGCCAAGCCTTGACCAAAGTTCTAACAATTCCCCATGCTGCTAAAAATAAATGTGTTTTTGTTGCTGTCTATGTCCCTATGGGGGATACTTCCTCTTCCTCTTATTTGCTGTGCTGATGACCACTCGCTGAAGGAAAGGAAGCAAATAAAAAAACTCCCCTAAAGAGAGCAATAAAAAGTCTAGCCAAGGTTCTCAATATAAGAGATAATATGTATGAATTTAACCTTGATCTGTTTTTTTTTCAGGGGCACTGGGCAAAGCTCCCAGCAAAGTCACCGATGCCTTACCAGAACCGGAGCCCGAGCTGGAGGGTGCCACCGCTGCATCCGACGAAGAGGAGGACCTGGAAGCCATGCAGTCGCGACTGGCTGCCCTTCGCAGCTAATGCTGCATTGTGCAGTTTCTCCAGTACTGAGCGACTTTGTTTTCCTCTATATGTAACTTTCTTTTGTGAAAGTATTTGGGGTAATATATCTATCTTTGGCTTATTAAAGGTGGCTAAACCCTTGTGCTGACTCCTCCCCCTGGTACTGGTATTCACATCTTGCTTGAGAAGGAGGCACGCTGAAGGCAAAAGACTGGACATCTTTCCTTACCCATAATGCACTTTGCCCTCTCTCTGCTGCTGGGCAGGCCTTACTCCTAACGGGAAATAACCGATTGAACGATTTTACCTGCTGGGCAAGTTTAGTGGATTAGACCAACAATGGACAAAGAAGAGGAGTCTGCATGCATCACGAATGTCATTGCACTCTGTGTAAACGATTATTACCAACGTCTCAGTCGCAGCATATTCTTCCTCCACCACGTGGCCTGGTCCTCCTTTTAAAGATATTTGACATACGTTTGATCCTCGTACCTTACCATAGATATATTGTACAGTTTTAGCACTCGTCCATATAAGGCTGCCTAACTGTTAAGAATCGCTTTCATTTATAGGGCACCTGGTACCTCATGGAGAGGAGGTAGTGATTATGTGAGCTTGGGTATTAAATTCCAGGTAAATATTCTTGGTTCCTAGTGCATAAAAGGGTCAGTCCACCCAAACTGATATTCCAGTTATAGGTGGCTGCTGTTGGGATGAATCAGCCACTGGCTTATTAATTTATCCATCATGATTCAGGGCTTTCCTTTTTTTTTTTTATTCAATTGTGATCATGAACTTTAACCCCTTGCTGACAATTGCTCACTTTTTAAAAGGGTCAGTTGTCAACCAGGGGTTAAATCGTATTTTATGATAACCATCCCCTGGTAATTTGACATTCAGTCAAACGATTGGCTGTACAATCCAGTTGAGGCAGATGGTAAGATTGCTTGTATCAATCATAGATCTCATTCACACCTGGGCGTTTGTGATCATGGGCAGAATCGCCATGATTCTGCCTGTGATCCCAAAACACTCTGCAACACTGGCAAATCGTACCGCATTTGTTCGGGTGCCATTTATTTTCAATGACACCTAAACGTGAGTGCAGTTCTGCAGCGATTGTCAAAACTTGTTGCCCAAAAGAAGCTCCTACTAGTTTTTGGGTGAGATGCTTCTAATGATGCAGTTTGCCATGATTGCGGTGCGATTTATTACAAGCATGATGTGATTTGTCAGTTTTGCAGAGTGTTTTGGGATCGGAGGCAGAATCACGGCGACTCTGCCTACATTCGCCAACGCCCAGGTTTGAATAGGGCCTTAATGTTTCAATTTTATGACTTCGATTTTTTTTTTTTTTGCCCGCAAATTGCGCGTGCTCGAATCACCATTTATAAATGGCGATTTGCGATAACGTGCCACACTGCCGCAGTCAATAGTCATGCGTCGGTTGGCAAATGGTTAAGTCATAACCATAAGGCCCTATTCACACCTGGGCGTTGGCGAATGTGGGCAGATCGCCGTGATTCTGCCTGCGATCCCAAAACACTCTGCAAAACTGACAAATTACACCATGCTTGTGATCAATTGCGCTGCAATCGCCACAAACCACATTGCCAGAAGCTTGTGGCTCAAAAAGAAGCCGAAGCTTCTTTTGAGCAACAAACTTCAACAAACGTGTCAGAACTGCGCCCGCGTTTAAGTGCCATTGAAAATAAATGGTACCGGAGCAAGCGTGGTGCGATTCGTCAGTTTTGCAGAGTGTTCTGGGATTGCTGCCCACGTTCGCCCAACACCCAGGTGTGAATGGGGCCTTATTGTTTCAATGTTATGACTGGATTAAAAAGAAAATCTTTCAGTTACATCGGTTTCCCCCATAAACAATATGATTGAATTTTCCAATCAATCTTAGTTGTTTTCATCTTTTCTTAAGCCGTAACTATACTCTCCTTCTCTCCAGTGCTGCGGTGTCTCAGAGCTTCCAACCAGCTGCTGACCTTCGGCTAGTCTGCTTCCGGGTACCGATCATTAGTCGTTTTCATTGGCCAGGCCAAGATGATATCACTCCTGCGCATGCGTGGCAGTTCAATCATTTTGGCATTACTAAAATTTTATATTGAGTTGCTGCTGATAGTTCTTATAGCAGCTAAAGAAGCTCATCGTTTTTTATTTTAGAAAGGAATTGAAGTCAGGGAGAAGTCAGTTTTCATTGGCAGCTCTGTTGCTGAGTCATTGACTTATCAGAGCTAGATAAAGTCTCTAGCTTCAATACCTTATCATGTTACCCAATGCCGCTAATAGTGATCATGGCCTACCACTGTATCTGCATCGGTCACCATTCAAATTGGTTCACACTGGGGCGGCTTCAAAGTCGCTCGACTCTGAAGCTGCCCCGTATAGTGCGACTTCAGCGCTGCTTGCAAACAACTTCTGTGATAGAAGTCAACGCAAGTCGCTCTGAAGTCGCCCCAAAAAGGTACAGGAACCTTTTTCTAAGTCTGAGCGACTTGAGTCTCTCCGATTAGAACGGTTCCATAGTACTGCATGGAGCGCGATTTGTCAGGCGGCTAAGTCGCCTGACAGGTCGCCTTAGTGTGAACTGAGCCTTATAGACAACTACAGAAGCAACTTTCTATCCATCTACCCCAACTACTCATCAGAAATGATATAAACCATCACAAATCTCTGCTGCAAAGTGGTTACTGGGACAAAGATGGAACATCCAATAGAAAATAGCCAACAGAGAGTGGGGAGTCCCTTGTAATGACAGCTGATGAGAGGTTGGGTTTGGAACTGGAAACCATTTCAACATCATGGTTATGGGGAGTTCTAAAAAGCCAGTTGGTTGTTCTGCCACAAGCGTCTGCCTATAATTGCCAGCTGTTTTGGTTGGATTGGTGCCTGAATTTCTGTAACGCCGACGCAGTCCATGAGACTGCTGAATCTTGTGAAGGTGACGGAACGGTTGCTGCTGTTCCCTAATACTAATAGATCTGTTTGTTCTTATCCTTAAGCCCTGGCAAGTTTGGAAACGCAGTAATGGAGCTTGTTTAGGGATACTAGGAAAGTGGTGATGTCAATACAAGAAGTCAGCAAGACTGATTGTCATTGGTGCAGGCTAGAAAGTGACATTTAGTTGATTTTCATATGAGCAACACATTTTGTTTCCTTTTTTTTTTTAATGAACCTGTTAAAATAATAATATGGACACCATTACTGACTTGTTTTTGTAGGTGTATGCTCCAGGATTTGCCATTTTTATCCTTCCTATTTGGTAAGACAGTGACCTGAAACAAGCATAGGCATGTTAAAAGAGAAGTATGGGCTTGTAAAAGAAAAAGCAAGCAAAAACCAAAAACCTTTATACTCACCTAGATGGATGCAACATCAATTGGATGCTGCATCTGTCCCCCCGCTGCTTCTAAGACTGAGAACAGAGCAATCAAAGACCTCTGATTACCCGATACTCAGCCTTCAGTGAGCAGAGAGTCTGAGACTGTCAGCCTGGGTTCACACTATTGCCATGTGGGAACCAGAGTGATTCCAGTGCCTGTTGCCATATCGCATCTCCGCAGGCAGTTTACACTGCCCTCTGCGAACCGCTCCAGGTGTCGATACAAAGTTAATGATACCCCCAGATTGGTTTGCAGTGTGAACTGTAAATTCGGACAGGAATCGGATCGCGTAGGTGTGAACACCCATGCAATCTGATTCCAGTGTGGGAAAGAAAAGGTTCCTGCACCTTTTTTGTGGGAATCCAATGAGAGTTCAGCCATACAACTGTCTGAATTTGCATTGCACAGACATCGCATCAGATCGTCACAGCAATGCGGTGCAAATCACATGTGATGTCTGTTTTCGCAATAGTGTGAACCCAGGCTCAGTCACCAGCTCTCTGTCCTGCCCCACTCCTCCAGTGCTCACTGGAGCGCTGGGGTGGGAATGGCTGGCAGATCGCTGAGAGGATGAGCCAGCTGGTGGTTCAGGCATCTGGGCAGATCTCAACCATATGGGTATTTTCAGAGCCTGGACCGGCTCTGCAACGTCAGCCGACAGTGGGCATTAATCCCCACTGTTGGCTGAAAATGGGTCACAGGAGTGCAGAAGGAACTGAACTCCTGTGATCCCTAGAAGTACAGCCAAAATAGTTTTGGCTATATTTCTCCTTTAAGTGTCAGGATGCTTGACATACCCAATGCGTGTGACTCGCCAAGCAGAGAAGCAAGAATAAGAAGTCAGCCTTGAACTGGTCGTGAATACACCTGCAAAAACAAGTCCGCATTAGCGGCTACCATGTTTGTCTCCTGGCAAGTTCCCTTCAAATAAGTTGACACCCTCTCCTCCTCCTCCCCTTTTAGCAGCTGATGTACTGCAACTTAACACTACAGAATACATTTCTTAATGTGAATTTTTTAAATAAAATATGTATAGAAATGTAGGCTTGACCCCCCCAAAGAATAGAGTTGGACAGGTGAACAGCGGAGCCTCACAGATGCAATGCAAGGCATGCTGGGAATTGTATAACTGTTGTAGGATGCATTTTAACACTTTAAATACCAGAAGGTGGGCATTTGTAAAACTCATTTAGGCAAAAAAAGGCAATTTTGTTTCTGAATTATTTAAAGCTAAACTCTGAGCAAATATAAGGACACAAATTAATTCAGTTCTGTAGTGATTAACCCTTTCTTATACGAGCTCATATGTGCAGCAGGAAGGGTGGACCTGAACACCCGCACACATGCAGTTGTGGCAGCTGAGGTCTCTGTGCTGAAAGTGTGTTCACTGCGCAGAACATCAATAGAGCTGTCACAGATAGCTCCTAGTCTTTGTTGTGATCAGGGTCTGGCAGAGTAGGCCCATGATCATGAGACCACTGTGCCAGCCAGTCACATAAATATGTGCTTGGGAATTACAAGACACATTTAAAAGGGAGTCGGAATGGGTTAAAATATCCTTAAAAGGTACTTGGTTATCTTGCAAGTACTTTTAAACACTCAAACTGTCCCTGTTTTTGTTGTGCTATAATGAACATTTCTTATGGGAATGCTTACCATGCACGTGTCATGTTTACCTCCTATGTTGTATGTTATGGGCCTCCCTCTTTTTCCCATCCTTTATGTAATTGTTTTGCCTCAATAAAACTTTGTGGGGGGGGGAACCCCAGTGGTGACCAAATACTAATGGAGGTCATTTGGTTAAATAGGCTAGTGCACAGCACTGAACCTATCAATATATAATCGCCTGTACAAGGATTTACCCCTTCACGAATACAGTATTTTTTGCTGTTCAGCACTGCGCTAATTTAACTGGTAATTACTCAATCGTGCAAGGCTGTATGCAAAGAAAATTTGTATCCTCTTTTTCAAACTAATAGAGCTTTCTTTTGGTGCAATTTGATCACCACTGGGTTTTTTATTTTTTGCAATATAAATGAAAAAAAGACTGAAAACTCTGGGAAAAAATAATTTCTACTTTCTGTTATAAAACATATCCAGTAAAATCAGATTTCTTCATAAGTTTAGGCCCCCAAAAAATATCCTTAACCACTTCAATACCAGGCATTTACCCCCCTACCCGCCCAGACCAATTTTCAGCTTTCAGCGTTGTCACATTTTGAATGACAATTGCGTGATCATGTGACGCTGTACCCAAACAAAATGTTCATCATTTTTTTCCCACAAATAGAGCTTTCTTTTGGTGGTATTTGATCACCTCTGGGGTTTTTATTTTTTGCGTTACAAATAAAAAAGACCAAAAATTTAAAAAGAAAAAAGTTTTTCTTTGTTTCTGTCACAAAACTTTGTAAATAAGTATGTTTTCTCCATCACTGACAGGTACTGATGAGGCTGCACTGATGAGGCACTGATAGGCGGCACTAGGCACTAATAGATGGCACTTTTTTGGAGGCATTCCCTGGTGGTCCTGGGTGGCATCCAAGATGGGCACTGAGTGCAATCCCTGTTGGGCATTGTGCCCCTTACCTGGTATTCTACGGTTGGCTCCCTGGTGGTCAGGGTGGGCTCCCTGGTGGTCCTGGAGGGGGGCTGCACTGATAAACATTCAGTGCAGATCCCCCCTGTCAGGAGAGCGGCCGATCGGCTATCCTCTACTTTCGTCTGCAGACGCAAGTAGAGGAAAAGCTGATACACAGCTCTTCCTGTTTACACTGATTACGTGGTCAAGAGCTTCTGATGGAAGCTTTTTACCAGGATTGGTAATGCGGTGTGTCAATCTGACACACTGATCGCCACAATGCACGCCCTCGGGTTATCCTGAATCACATCATATGACGTCCGGTTAGGATAACGGAACCACCGCTGGGCCGTCATTTTGCCATAGGCCAGACGGGAAGTGGTTAAAGGACAATTGTAAGATATATATATATATATATACATACATACACAAGTCCACCTCGAGGACTGGTTCACACCTATGCATTTTTTAGTGCGTTTTCAGTTTTGCGGAAACACTAATCCATTTAACATGGTATCCTATGGATCATGTTGCATTTTATGGAAAGGGTCAGGGACTTTTTTCTGTTTTTTTTGGTCCATAGACTTCAATGGATCAAAAACGTGTATTGGAAAACACAAAATGCACCTGGACTATGCAACTTGCATAGGTGTGAACCAGGCCTTATGATTGCTGTCCTGATCCAGCAATCTTTATTGTGTGGCCCTGCTCGGAACCACATTGTCTTCCTTCTGAAAGTGGCCTATTTTACTGCGCATTCGCACCGTGGCCCCATTCTGTCCTTTTTGGACTTTCCAATAGGAAAGAAGGGAGGATAAATCTGCAACAGAAACACAAGACAGTATGTATGTAGGTATATATGTGTGTGTGTGTGTGTGTGTATGTGTGTGTGTGTATATATATATATATATATATATACACCCACACACACTATGTGTATGTACAATAGGGAAAAGTAAAACTCCTATCAGATTTTATTTATTTTTTGGTCTGTGTCCCTTTTGCAGATCTTTCCCCACTTTCTGTCTATTGGAACTGTTAGAAAGGCAGAATGTAAAGGAAAATCTCCCGAATGGAGCCCCAGATAGCAGTAAAGACCTCACAGGGATTCTAATCCCTCCCCACTGTATCCAAAGCTACATAAAAAGGTTTTGGCTGGACTTATACTAGAAGTCATAATAACAGAGCCTTCAGAAAAAAATAACATGCAGAGCAAAGAAAGTGTACAGTTTTCAACCTGCATGAGTTTTACAAATGTCCCCCAACAGAAAGGCATTTTGTGGGTTGGGCCAACATTTTCCAAGGGGCAGCCTCGCCATGGTAAGGCCAAAAGCATGCAGTAGCCCTGACGAAATTGTATGTGTTGTCTATAGCAATGTTTCTCAACTCTAGTCTTCAAGTACCCCCAACAGGTCATGTTTTCAGACTATTATTTTGCACAGGTGATTTGATCAGTTTCACTGCCTTAGTAATTACCACAGCTGTTTCATCTGAGGGAAATCCTGAAAACATGACCTGTTGGGGGGTACTTGAGGACTGCAGTTTGAGAAATATTGGTCTATAGCAATCAAGTTTTTACTCATCGGCCATTTTTACACAGGCGCCTCCATTTTCTGGGGTCCGCTTGCTCAGCGGGGGGATTGCTCCACTGAGCAGGTGGATGATAGGTCCGTCTCTGCTCACTTTGCAGAGTGGAGATGGACACGGTACCGCTCTCCTCTATCGGGAGATCTGGTGAAAACGGACCGCTTGTCCGTTTTCATTCGATCAGCCAGACGGATGGAAAATAGGGTCTCCATCTGTCTGGATTTTGCAAATCGGATAGTGGCAGATGTCAGCGGACATGTCACCACTGACATCCGCCGCTCCATAGGGGTAAATGGAGGATCCGATCAGGTCCACCTGAAAAACTGACTGGCGGACCTAATCGGACAGCCTGTGTGAAATGGCCCTTAATTTTGAAGTCTGTGATGTGGATATACCAACTTGAAGCTGGTTGACCACTGTAATGAGAACCGAGTTGCTCGATTTCAGAAACTTTAAGAAGAGGTCGCAGTGTGGTGCTTATTTAACCACTTCACCCCCGGAAGAATTTCCCAGGTTAGGACCAGAGCACTTTTTGTGATTCGGCACTGCATCGCTTTAACTGACAATTGCGCGGTCGTGCGACGCTGTACCCAAACGAAATTTGCGTCCTTTTTTTCCCACAAATAGAGCTTTCTTTTGGTGGTATTTGATCCCCTCTGCTTCATTTCTGATCACCGCTATAAACAAAAGAAGAGCGACCATTTTGTAAAAAAAAAACAAATTTCTTACTATTTGCTAAAATTCAAATCTAAAAAAAATATTAAACATTTTTTTTCACCGTTTTTTTTGCCAATTTATATTATTCTTCATATTTGTGATAAAAAAAATCGCAATCTGCGTTTATTGATTGGTTTGCGCAAAAGTGGCCGTGTTTACGGTTGGTGAGAATTAATTTCTGGGGTTTTTATTTTTTGTTTTACTAGTAATGGCGGTGATCTGCGATTTTTAGCGGTACTGCGATGTTGCAGCGGACATGTCGGACATTTTTGACAGTTTTTTGGGACCAATGACATTTATACAGCGATCAGAAATTTAAATGTCCACTGATTACTGTATAAATGTCATTGGCAGTGAAGGGGTTAACCTGCAGGGGGAGATCTAGGGGTTAACTGTGTTCCCTTGGTGTGTTCTTACTGTGGGGGGGTTTGGGCTACCATGGGCATGAGAGATCTAACTGATCCCAGTGACAGGGATCAGTAGTTCTCCCATGCCCACACTAACAGAGCGGGGAACCGCCGTGTTTACATCGGTGGTTCCCCACTCTTTGCCTGTGCCCGCTCATTGCGGCTCGCCAGCGGACATCGGTTCCGCCCGAGCCGTCGGCACACGCCTCAGGAGTGCGGCAGGCGCGCGTGCCCCCTAGCGGTCATTCGCAGATCACTGCCTTTTTACGGCGATTCACTGCCAGCGTCCACACTGCCGCCGTAAATAGACGGTAGGCAGTGTGGAACTGGTTAAGAGACAGACTAAGGCCGGATTCAAACCTATGCATTTTTAGTGCTTTTTGCATTTTGCAGATCTGCATTACAGAACGTGTTCCACAGGAAACCATGATAAATGGACTGCAGTGCAAAATGCAAAAAACACTAAAAATGCATAGGTGTAAATCAAGCCTAAAATTTTCCACAAAATGACTTCACACGAGTTTCACAGGTATATGTCGACTCTTTCCAATGGAACACTCTCTAAAAAGCTCACACAGCTGCCATTGCAAATAAGTAACTAGAAAAGCAATTCTTATTACCAAACTTCATGCGTCTTTTAGAGAACATACATTTGTCTAATAAAGTGTACATCGTTATATTTGTTTGATGATATTTCTTGGAGGTTTCTGGTATTTCTGTTTAAAAATGTTAACTCTTACCTGTATGCCAAAAATATGTACAGTAAGGCCTCATGCACACAGGATGTTTTTGTATGTTTTTACAGCTGCTGTTTTTGGTTTCAAACTCCCCATCATGTTATCCTATGTATTCATAGGCTGTTATCAACTGTTTTGGGCAGGGGCGTTTTTGAGCTGTAAAAAACCCTAGACTAGGGTTCTGAGAGACGTTTTTCAGCTATAAAAACTCTCTAACGCACAAAAACACCGCTCACCAACGTTTTTGGACATTTTAGATCCATTGAGGGATAAAAAAAAAAACGCTACTGCTCAAAAATGTGGCTCACCAATGTTTTTGGTCCATTGGAAGAAAATAAAATGTTACTGCTCAAAAATGTCAATGCAAAACGCTGATAAAAGCTGAAAAACTCACTGCAAAGCTACTGCTATTGTTATTTTAACGCCCTGTGTGCATGAGGCCTAAAAGTGAAGTCTGTAAAATGCAAGCTGCCACCATTTTATGAACAAAGCATGTTTTCAGCACAAATGCTTCTGTGCTGGCTTAACAAATTGTAGGCCACAGGCCAACTTTACATCCATAACATCACCAATACTGTAAGCAAAAGAAAAAAAAATGGTTGCCTCTGATGTTGTGTAGCCTAATTCTAGCCTGACACAAGAATTTAATAGAAATTGGTTGGTGTGGGAGTGTGTAAAATGCGTGAATCCTCATATTTTTCTACAAGATGGAATTTGTGTGGCACTATAACTATAATAAAGGCTGTTTATACCTTACACTGGGCTTGACAATATATTGCTGTAAAGGGCTAGGCTAAAACAAGTTTCTTTGTTTTGTTTTTTTGGTCCACATCTGGTGTTTACAGTATCTCACAAAAGTGAGTACACCCCACATCTTTTTGTAATTTTTTTTATCATATGGTTTCATGTGACAACACTGAAGAAATGACACTTTGCTACAATTTAAAGTAGTGAGTGTACAGCTTGTATAACAGTGTAAATTTGCTGTCCCCTCAAAATAATTCAACACACAGCCATTAATGTCTAAACCGCTGGCAACAAAAGTGAGTACACCCCTACGTGAAAATGTCCAAATTGGGCCCAATCAGCCATTTTCCCTTCCTGGTGTCATGTGACCTGTTAGTGTTACAAGGTCTCAACTGTGAATGGGGAGCAGGTGTGTTAAATTTGGTGGTATTGCTCTCACTCTCTCATATTGGTCACTGGAAGTTCAACATGACACCTCATGGCAAAGAATACGCTGAGTAAACAAAAAATATTTGTTGCTCTAGATCAGTGGTTCTCAACTCCGGTCCTTGGGACCCACTAACAGGCCAGGTTTGCAGGATAACTGAAATGCATCACAGGTGATATCATTTGCTGCTCAGTGATTGCAGTATTCTAGTCTGCATCTCCTCAAGGTAATACTTAAAATCTGGCCTGTTAGTGGGTCCCGAGGACCGGAGTTGAGAACCACTGCTCTAGATAAAGATGACCTAGGCTATAAGAAGATTGCCAAGACCCTGAAACTGAGCTGCAGCACAGTGGCCAAGACCATACAGCGGTTTAACAGGGCAGGTTCCACTCAGAACAGGCATCGCCATGGTCGACTAAAGAAGTTGTGTGCACGTGCTCAGCGTCATATGCAGAAGTTGTCTTTGGGAAATAAATGTATGAATGCTGCCAGAATTGCTGCAGAGGTTTAAGGGGTGGGGGGATCAGCCTGTCAATGCTCAGACCATACGCCGCACACTGCATCAAATTGGTCTGCATGGCTGTCATCATGCAGCCTCTTCTAAAGATGATGCATAAGAAAGCCCGCAAACAGTTTGCTGAAGACAAGAAGATTAAAGAAATGGATTACTGGAACCATGTCCTGTGGTCTGAGACTAAGATGAACGTATTAGGTTCAGATGGTGTCAAGCGTGTGTGGCAGCAACCAGGTGAGTACAAAGACAAGTGTGTCTTGCCTACGGTCAAGCATGGTGGTGGGAGTGTAATGGTCTGGGGCTGCATTAGTGCAGGTCATTGAGGGAACCATGAATGCCAACATGTACTGTGACATACTGAAGCAGAACATGATCCCCTCCCTTCGGAGAATGGGCCACAGGGCAGTATTCCAACATAACGACCCCAAACACACCTCCAAGATGACCACTGCCATGCTAAAGAAGCTGAGGGTAAAGGTGATGGACTGGCCAAGCATGTCTCCAGACCTAAACCCTATTGAGCATCTGTGGGGCATCCTCAAACGGAAGGAAGAGGAGTGCAAGGTCTCTAACATCCACCAGCTCCGTGATGTCGTCATGGAGGAGTGGAAGAGGACTGCTCTGGTGAACTCCATGCCCAAGAGGGTTAAGGCAGTGCTGGAAAATAATGGTGGCCACACAAAATATTGATACCTTGGGCCCAGTTTGGACATTTTCACATAGGGTTGTACTCACTTTTGTTGGCAACAGTTTAGACATTAATGGCTGTGTGTTGTTAGTTTGAGGGGACAGCAAATTTACACTGTTATACAAGCACACTCACTAGTACAAGTACAATACAATAATTACAAAAAATACAAAAAAAAATAGTACAAATACAATAATACAAGTACACTCACTACTTTACATTGTAGCAAATTGTCATTTCTTCAGTGTTGTCACGTGAAAAGATATAATAAAATATTTACGAAAATGTGAGGGGTGTACTCACTTTTGTGAGATACTGTAAGTGGAACTTAAGTCAGAAAATGAAAGTGTTAGTAAAGTCAATTTTTTTTTTCAAATTAAAATAACAAACGTGATACTTACAGTTGTGCTCATAAGTTTACATACCCTGGCAGAATTTGATTTCTTCAACTGTGTTTACTCTTTTTAAATCATGACGACAGAAACTACCCAAATGACCCTGATCAAAAGTTTACATACCCTGGTGATTTTGGCCTGATAACATGCACACAAGTTGACACAAAGGGGTTTGAATGACTATTAAAGGTAACCATCCTCACCTATGATATGTTTGCTTGTAATTAGTGTGTGCGTATAAAAGGTCAATGAGTTTCTGGACTCCTGACAATTCCTTGCATCTTTCATCCAGTGCTGCACTGACGTTTCTGGATTCTGAGTCATGGGGAAAGCAAAAGAATTGTCAAAGGATCTGCGGAAAAAGGTAGTTGAACTATATAAAACAGGAAAGGGATATAAAAAGATATCCAAGGAACTGAGAATGCCAATCAGCAGTGTTCAAACTCTAATCAAGAAGTGGAAAATGAGGGGTTCTGTTGAAACCAAACCACTGTCAGGTAGACCAACTAAAATTTCAGCCACAACTGCCAGGAAAATTGTTTGGGATGCAAAGAAAAACCCACAAATAACTTCAGGTGAAATACAGGACTCTGAAAACATGTAGTGTGGCTGTTTGAAGATGCACAATAAGGAGGCACTTGAAGAAAGATGGGCTGCATGGTTGAGTCACCAGAAGAAAGCCATTACTACGCAAATGCAACAAAGTATCCTGCTTACAATACACCAAACAGCACAGAGACAAGCCTCAAATCTTCTGGCACATTTGGAGCGATGAGACCAAAATTTAGCTTTTTTGGCCACAACCATAAACACTACATTTGGAGAGGAGTCAACAAGGTCTATGATGAAAGGTACACCATTCCTACTGTGAAACACGGAGGTGGATCGCTGATGTTTTGGGGATGTGTGAGCTACAAAGGCACAGGAAATTTGGTCAAAATTGATGGTGAGGGGCCGTGGCTGATGTAAGCAGACGTGTTCTCTGCTCTCTCCGCCAGTGATCCGTGCTTTTATCCTGTCAGCGTCCTGAAATACAGCCCGTTTCACTCTACAATTAAACCGGCTCACCTGGGAGACAAAGAGGCACTCGTCGTCATGGTGGTAGAAAGCAGGAACCATGTCTAAATAGCAGTGGGAGCTCCGTTCTGTGCCGGAGCTGGACCTCCAAGATGGCACCCTGCCACAGCATACGCATAAAGAGAAATACAGGGAGGCCGCTCAGAAGCTTTTCTCCAAGCCAGGACACAAAGAGCACCCGGCGACGTCCTCCTCTAAGGAAAGCTCAGATGTGCAATCGGAAGCTGATGACAGTACCACTGGAGGATCTGCAAGGCCTGCTACCTGATTGGGACACAGTGAGTGTGCAAACCCCCTCCTCTGCCCCGCTACCCCCAGCACAGGGAGAAGGCCCTGAGCGCACACTGCGGGAGGTGATGGCGGCGGTTACGGCTGTACGTCTTCCATAACCTTATTAACAACTGAGATAAGGGGGGTGAAGGCAGAAGTGTCCTATATTAGGCATGATATGCAAAAGCTCAGAGAGCGTACTTCGGCTCTGGAGGATGGTAAGGGACCTAAAGGACACTGTTACGATCACTGCCCACCATGCGGATCGCCTGGAGGAATTAGAAAACAGAATGAGGAGGAATAATGTACCTATGCGCCCTCTGCCTCCGGGTCACCCTCCTCGGGCATTTTTGTTTAAAATGCTAAACTATAAGGACAGGGATGTGAATCTCTCTAAAGCACGTGTCATGCATGAAGCTCTGGTTATAGATAATACCAAAATATCCCTGTTTCCAGACTACTCGGCAGCGGTGCAAAAGCAGAGAGCAAAATTTACAGATGTTAAGAAACGCCTGCACATCCTTAATCTCCAATATGGTATGGTTTACCCAGCCAACTTGAGGTAAGTGGCCAAGGGAGAGGTGCTCTTTTTTGATAAACCAACTGTGGCGGCATGGCTCGATAGAGAGGAGAGGTCCCTCAGAGCTCCCACTCCTCCACGACAGGTAGCCCCCTGATGCAGTATAAGTGGACTTTACAAATTATTGGGCTCAGGTCGTCTGCACATACTCAATGGATAGGCGGAAGCTGGATGGAAGACCTTCTGTTTGAGAACTGTCTCGTTCGATTTTTGCTGCACAAAAAAAGCTCTTGCAAACTTTCGTGAGCTTTTACTGTTTACCCCCCGGAGATCTCTGAATGATTAATGGATCTCGTGTTCAAGGTTTGGTGGTTCCTGTTGAGCCCAGTTCGTTTACATCCTGTTTGCTTCCTGGCTGTGGGCCTCATGCCACATTTCTCTATGACCTCCTACGAATATTATGTGAGACTACTGGTGCCGTCCAGTGCCCATTTGATGTTATTTGGATTGCTAGGTGGTCACCCACACATATGGATATCTATTGGTCAGAGACACACGAAGATTTGTTTTACTTACCCTATTGATACTGACGGGGGGTTGATACTTACACTCTGTCGAGTTGCTGGTATTATGCTTGTTATTTTGGCCCTCTTACTCAATGGCTAATAAGCTAAGACTACTCTCCTGGAATGTTCGGGGACTTGGCACTTCTGTGAAACGCATGGCTGTTATCCGTGCAGTAAAACAAATGAGGGCATACATTGTGTGCCTACAGGAGACCCACCTGACACCTGGTTCACCTCCAAACCTGGCACCAAAATTGTATTAACCACAATACCATGCCGCTTACTCTTCCTATTCCAGGGGAGTGAGTGTTTTGGTAAAACGAGGCACTGCATTCTCGTGTATCCAGGAGATTCTAGACCCAGATGGGTGATATGTGTTTCTCCTGTGTAAACTTTATGGAGTGTTATGTATTATCTCAGGGGTGTACATTCCGTCACCATACTCAGCTGAGGTACTCAAAACCCTGGCAACATTTATGGCCCAATACTCTGATACCCCTTTAATTGCTGTTGGGGACTACAATAACGTTCTTGACCCAGTCTGGGACAGATTCCGTACCGATGCGCAGCCGTTGCCCTCACCAGGCAAAGCTACTATGTTTGCACGTTTACTGGAGGAGATGGGGCTGAGGGATGTGTAGTGAATGAGACACCCCTGCCAAAAAGTGTATTCTTGTCATTCTGTATTTCGGGATGGCCTGTCTCGTATTGACTTAGGGCTGGGTAACCAGGCTAGTCTTCCCATGATACTTGATTCGGGTTATGAACCTAGGCGGGTATAGGATCACTCCCCCTTCTGGGTGGAACTAGGGTTCCCCGGGACCCTAGGATGCCGTAGCTGGAAGCTTAACCCGTTTTGGCTGGACCTTTTTCTAGACCCTGACCCCATTGTTGATCTATTGAAATCCTTTTTCCAGGTCAATGTGGACACGGCGGACTTGGGCACAGTCTGGAACACTGCTAAAGCATATTTGAGGGGCCAATTCCTTCACCTGATAAATAACATTAAGTCCTCCACCAAAGAATGGGAGATGCTTATCCTTGCAGAGGCAGTGAGGGCAGAAGGAAAATATATTGAGGACCCCTCAGATGACTCTAGGAGAGGTTGGCTGGCAGCGCAATCTATGATGAGGCAGGTAGAGCAGAAAATTGCAGAGTATAAAAGATTTTTCCTGCAACAAAAACACTACGAAGAGGGAGAAAATACCTGGCACATGCTTGCCATGCTAATAAGCAACCAGCAGGGACCTGCGCATATTGAGAGTATACTGGATCGGGAGGGAGATACACAACGGTCCACGCAGGGTATAGTGGAGGTGTTTAGTGCATTTTATAAGGATCTATACTCCTCTAAGGTGCACCCGTCCGGGGGCGATATATCGGAGTTCCTGGACGGGTGCTCCTTACCAACCCCCCCCCCCCCTGCGACATAAAAATGCTCAATGACCACAAACAGACGGGCAACGGGAAATCACCGGGGGTAGACTGGATACCCTCAGAGGTATATGGGCGATACGCGAAGCAGTTGCTCCCGATATTACTTAGGGTATATAATCAGGCACTAGAGGTCGGGAAACTCCCCCAATCGATGAATGAAGCCATAATAGTGGTGTTGTTGAAACCTGGAAAGGATGCCCTTAGAGCGGATTCGTACAGACCTATTTCACTGTTAACAACCGATGCCAAGATATTGGCTAAGGTTTTGGCCTCAAGACTATCTAAAGTTATTCACAAACTAGTACACAGAGATCAATGTGGATTCATACCGAACCGCTCTACGGCCCAAAATCTGCGGAGATTGTTTCTAAATCTGCAGTTAACTGTAGATAATATGGGAAATAGAGCTGTCTTTTCCTTGAACGTGGCCAAGGCCTTCAACAGTGTGGAATGGCCATACCTGTGGGAGGTCTTGGATCACTTTGGGGTAGGTGCCACGTTTATACGCTGGATACAGGTGCTGTACTCGTCCCCCTCAGCCCGCATTAGGGTGAATGGGGAACTCTCTGAGGCCTTTACACTGCATCCAGGCACTAGGCAGGGGTGCCCTTTGTCGCCCCTGCTCTTTGCTCTGGCGGTGCAACCCTTGGATGCTAGTATACGGACCTCCTCGGAGATCATAGGCTTTCAGAGAGGACAGAGGTCGCAGGTGGTTTCCATGTATGCCGACGATACTCTATTATATCTGGGGGACACCAAGGGGACTTTACGGGCGGTAATGCACTTAATAAATAGCTTTGGGAAATTGTCAGGTTCTTAAACTGGGACAAATCTGTACTGATGCCCCTGGATCCATTGCCTGACCCACTACTGCAGTGTGCATCCATGGTGGCAGTGGTCACTCAATTTAAATATCTGGGGATCTGGGTTACTCCTGACCCAACTGATTTTATACGATTGAACCTATTACCACTATTGGCTAAATTTAAGGAAAAATGCACCAGCTGGTGTAAGCTGCCACTATCTGTGGCAGGGAGGGTTAATCTGTGGTAGGGAGGGTTAATCTGATAAAGATGGTGTGGGCCCCCCAGCTCCTCTATGTCTTTAATAATGCTCCGGTGTGGATACCGAGGAAATGGTTTCTGCATATTGACACACAATTTAGAGAACTGATCTGGCGTAAAAAGACCCCTCGCATTAGCTTGACTACACTGCAACGGGGAAAGGACCAGGGTGGACTGGGGGTCCCTAACCCTAGACTCTATTATTTTTCATCCTAGGTACAGCAGTTGGGGGGTTGGGGTGACCTGGACCCCCTGGATCCAATTCGGAACATGATTGTCCCGGAGGGATCTCTTTGTTCTGCCCTGACTCATCTGGAGGGTGGTCTCTCACACCTGCCTCGGGCATTGCCTACAATTTCTCTCCTTACTGCAGTCTGGAATCACATTAAGACTAATTGACACATAATCGGCTTCTTGAAAAGTACCCCTTTATGGCTCAATTTGAGCTATGGGGAATTGTTGAAACTAGAAGGGTTTAGGGGGTGGGAAGAAGTAGGCCTCAAGTATATTGTCCAACTGTATAGCGGTCCGGTTCTAAAATCTTTCCTAGATCTACAGCTGGAATACCAGATCCCTACATCTCACTTCTATAAATAACTACAATTGCGCCATGCGCTAGGTGCACAGGCCAGGTCTACTAAGCTTGAATTAACAGCGCATTCCATAATAGAAGAAGTGTTTCAGGCCCCGGATAAAAAAGGAATGATCTCCAGGGTTTATTCTATGGTCCTCGGTGCTCTACATAATAATAAAACTTTGCCCTGTAGGAGGGGCTGCGAGGAGGATGTGGGAGTTATTGATGGGGATGTGTGGGAGTCTTGTTTTACTGCTGCCCCATTGGTGTCCCTGTCGGCCTCTCAGAAATTGTCCCATCTTGCATAGAACGCCGCAATGGCTACATGACTGGGGATATAGAGACAGTCCGCTGTTCCCAAAGTGTCGGAGAGAAAATGGAGACTTTATACATATGCTGTGGCGGTGCCCCTAGCTCTTTCGGTACTGGGAGGAGGTCATCTCCACAATTTCACAAGTCTACCAATACCCACTTAGTAAAAATCCAATTGTGTGTCTTCTGGGTGCTCTTGAAGAGGAGATTTTGACCCCTCATACTCCTCTGGCAATGCTACGATTACTTTATGTGGCTCATAAGCTTATTGCTAAATGTTGGATATTACCCAGAGTACCCACAAAGGGACAGTGGGTAGCACAGGTTAATCTAATGTTGATCAGAGAAAGGCTAACATATGTACACAGAGGGGCACCCAAAAAGTTTTTCTCCATGTGGCAAACCTGGTTGGAAGTTCCGGGCTTGGCGCCGCCACAATTGGTGCTGAATAGACTTCTGGAGTGTTAAGGGTTGAGGGATACATGCCTAGAGGTAGGATGTATATTAATCGAATGTACTCCGTAAGGACTAGAGGCCAGGAGTGCAACAGCAAACGGGGGGGGGGGGGAGGTGGTTTGTTTACGGGTATTGTGTTCTTGCTACGGATGTGGATAATAAAATGTTGATAACTACTTAGTGATTAAGTTCTGGGGTATGAATGGTCTAGACCTTTTGAGGAAGGACCTAACACTGTCTTAGCTACCGCCTCTACTGTATGACAGCTTTACAGGCGGTCAATGGTGTTGTAAAATTAACACAAACAAAGTGGTGTAAGGACTGATATATATGTTATCACCATTATTATTAACAACTGCACTGTGAGAAAATTTAGTGCCTTCACCTGTAATACTGTCATTTTCTGTATTCATTGTAGTCTTTACAATAAAACCTGTCTTTTTTTTTGACTCAAAATTGATGGCAAGATGAATGCAGTATGTTATCAAATAATACTGGAGGAACATTTGCATTCATCAGCCAGGAAGCTGCGCATGGAACGTACTTGGACATTCCAACATGACAATTATCCAAAACACAAGGCCAAGTTAACCTGTCATTGGCTAGAGCAGAATAAAGTGAAGGTTCTGGAGTGGCCATCTCCATCTCCTGACCTGAATATCATTGAGCCACTCTGGGAAGATCTCAAACGTGCAGTTCTTGCAAGACGGCCCAAGAATTTCCAGGAACTGGAGGCTTTTTGCCAAGAGGAATGGCCAGCTTTACCATCTGAGAAGATAAAGAGTCTCATCCACAAATACCACAAAAGACTTCAAGCTCTCATTGATGTTAAAGGGTGTAATACACGGTATTAAGAACTGGGGTATGTAAACTTTTGATCAGGGTCATTTGGGTAGTTTCTGTTGTCATTATGCTTTAATTAGAATAAACACAGTTGATTGATAATAAAAGGCTTCAGCCAAACACTAACCATGAGTGAAAGAAAAGTTTTTGTGTTATTTATATTCTCTTAAAAATGGCCAAGAAATCCTAAATTCTGACAGGGTATGTAAACTTATGAGCACAGCTGTACCTGCTCTATTCAGTTATATTGCCTAGAACGGCCCTGGATCCTCCACATCTCGGGTCCCCGCGGCTCCTCACACGAGACCTCGGGCCTACAGATTCTCCCGGCTTCTCCGACTGTTTCATCAGCGTCTGATGTCTACTCCGATACCCCGGCGGCACTCCGATTGGAATCCCAGAGCCCCACTCCATGCCCCCTACATTCCGGGCTGATGCGGAGCTGCGAGCTCTCCTTCAGTCCCTCCCGACCAAATCGGATATTGAGTCACTCATAGGCCGCCTGGAGGAAAAGCATCGCAAAGAACTCCAGGGGATCAGAATGGAAGTACAGTCCCTGTCCTCCAGACTAATGACCAGTGAATTATGCCTGGCAAGTGTGGAGCAAAGGCTCACAGCTTTGGAGTCCATGCAGGATACTCATGTGGATGCAGCTGTTACCCTACAACTCCAAATAGAAGAAATGGAGGACAGGAGCCGACGTAACAATCTGCGACTCCGTAGTCTCCCTAAAGCTACTGGTCCAGATGATCTTGCGGAGACATCGACGGCAATCTTCCGCAAGATCACGGGAACAGCCCTGCCTGACCATCTGGAATATAACAGGATCCATAGGTCCCTAGGCCCCCGCCCGACAGACCCGAACAGACCATGCAGCATTATCTGCAGACTCCATCTATATACACATAAGCAAACTATCCTGCGCCAAACATGGGAAAGCGGAGACATTGATTTTGACGGAGCCACTGTCAAGATACTCCTTGACCTCTCCAGATCTACCCTTCAGTGGTGTGCAATGCTGCACCCAGTACTAGATGCCACTCGTCAACTAGGCACCACATACAGATGGGGATTCCCACTCTCAGTTGCCTTCAGGCATGACCAACGGGCGTTCATCCTCAGGACACCTGGAGACCTCACGGGCCTGTTTGAGTGTCTGGAAATGGACCCATCTCGGTCCCGAACTGGCTGATGTACCTCCCAAGATGGACGACTCCTCCAGTCTCCGGAACCCACAAACAGACCTCCCAGCCCAAACGACAAAGATCACGGAGGAGATCCCGGGCACCTTGATCTGATAGCACACGTGAGTCATAACCCGTTCGGGTGACTGCGCGATCAGCTTCTCAGCTTTGTCCCCCCATCTGACATGCACCATATATCCGCTCTGAACGATGCAATGCCCTCAAGCCCACCTATATAACAGGCACATATATGATACCTGATCCTAAAGAAATGCTGTTTAATACCTGCAAAGTGGACCCTCCACTCCCCAAACACTGTTCAAGCAGATGCCCTGTACAATACTCTTCTGCATCAATCTCTCACCACTGAATAACTGTGCAGTTTGGGGCAACCATGCCCCAGCCCTAGAGGAACGATATTGCTTCTGTCCTTGCACCGGACCCCCTTCCACGGCCTCTATGGCAGACAGTAGACAGTCCTTATAACCCTACCCTGGGTCTAGATACACCCATTTTACCCCCATGCTGACACATGGTTTGCCTGCATATGCCAGTATGTTCTAAATGCTTTTACCTTGCGGCATGTTCGCAAAAATGGCCCACCGTTACCTGAACAGCAAATGGAACCCTATAGACGAGCAGGGGTGAATTTTTGGACATTGGAACTCCAGAACCCGGAGTTCTTCATACAGACTGAATGGATATGGGTGCTATTACTAGACCCCACTGAACTCATCTAAGCCGCATTGCGTAATACAGCCCATACAGGGCAGAGTGAAAAAAAAAACCTCACACACCAGGGAACCGGAGGGTTTGAGGTTAAAGATTGGAAATATAATACTAAGTTCACGGTGGTTTATGAGCATGCTCATTTGCACTCCCCCTTTCCAATGGAGTTATTTGTATCTGTGTTTTTTCCCCCTTTTTTTTAATCCCAGATGGATTGGGGGAGTGGCGTGCAATAATGAAAAATGGATAGTGTTGAGTCTACTATACTGTAGAGGACAAGCTGAATTAAGTATCCTGTGGAGGTTGATACATATAATGTGCACTGCTCTGAACCCTCAGACCCCTTTGAGTCGGGGGAACGAAGCATGATCATAACTCCAGTGAGATAGAAAAGCACCCGAATCATGAGCCTTACCCCAGTTACAGTTTAGCTTTATATGCCTTATAGTTTACATGTCTTATTTGGTTAATTTGCCTAGCCTGCTGGATCCAGAATAGATCTAAACCTTTTTCTTTCCAAATTATTTATTTAACATCATGACAGGCAACATTTTACATTTTACATGCCAGACAGATTTGGGTCGGCAAAAATATGGGCTTTAACGACACAGATACATCTTTTATATACATATTAACGGTACCACGTCAAGAGTCCATCATATCTGTAAATCCCCCACCCAAAATGAACAAAAACTTAGGGTAGGATGCTTGAGATTTTGCATATTATTTAAGATAAAGAAAAGAATCAATCAGAAGAAAGGCAAAGAACTAGATTATAAAGATAGAAAAGAATAAGGGATAGATGCAGGGGAAAGAGAAAAAGGGGGAGGGGAAGGGGGGAAGCAGGGTCCCTCGCTGGCCTGAGTGGAGTGCATCATCCAGTGAGTATGTATTGCTATCCAGTAAAGATTTGCCCTCATCCGAGTATATAAACATGTTCCACAGGAGCCATATCTTTTTTGTAGCGGTCATGTTTATTTTGCGCTGTCAGAACCAGATCTTCCAGTTTGTTGATCTCTTCTACCTTCCTAAGCCACATTTTAATGGACGGTGGGTACGTGTGTTTCCATCTCGTGGCGATACAGAGTTTGGCAGCGTTGAGGAGATGGCGTATCACCGATTTTTTTGTATACCGAACCTGGAATAATTAGTGCAATGAAGGAGGAAGAATTCAAGGTCATCTGGAACCGGGTAATCTGTGAATTTTTGCAAGATTCTACGGATTTCTTTCCAGAAGTGCCCCAGACTAGGGCAATCTCAGAATACATGTAAGAGCATTCCCCTCGCTTTGTTGCATCTCCAGCAACAATCTAATGCCTCTGGGAAGAGGCGGTGTAGTAGAGAAGGTGTATGGTACCATCCCATAAGTACCTTGTAATTGCATTCCTGTATGCGTGTACAGATCGATGATTTCAGGGCGAACAGTATGATATGTTCCTCCTGTTTGGGGGTAAACTGAAGTCCCAGATCGGTTTCCCATCTCATCAACCCGGGTAGTCTAAACCCGCTGGGCGGTGAAATCAGCAGTGCGTACATTACCGAGAGGGTATGTGCCAGGGGCCTTCCTCCATGCAGCAGGACTCAAATTGGGTCGGAGCCCTCCCATATTCTGAAGGCGTTCCTATTCTGTAGAGAAAATGGTGTATTTGTACCGCCCTCCAGAAGTCTAAGGTGTAACTCCCATCCGGTTGTGTCAGGGCTTTAAGGGATGGCCACCTACCCAAGATAATAAAGTGGGATGCTAGGAAGTATCCCCTCTCCCTTAGGGTCCTGAATGGTCCTCCAGCAAGTCGCAGGGAAAATTCCGGGCTACCCAGTATAGGATATAATGGCGCTTTGGCGGAGGAAATTACAGAGGTCTTGCTCATCTGGTGGCAAGTCTTGAGTGTGGCTCCGATGATAGGGTGTGTTTCGAGCACCGAGGGGAGACTCTTGTTAGCACCAAGCTGCCCTTCCAAGTGGAACTTCGCTAAATTGTTGTTTTAGTTGGGTCCATAGTTTTTGCTCCCCATGTCTACACCAGTCAATTACTCGGGTCAAGAGCGCAGCCTGGTAATATTTCTGAAGGTCTGGTATGGCGATACCCCCATATGTTTTAGGGAGAGTCAAAAGGCGTGCTCAGATTCTAGGTCTCTTACTTGCCCAGATAAATTTGATAATCAGGCTGGTTACTTGTCTAAAATAGTCAGTCGGGATTTGGACTGGGAGGGCCTGAAAAAGGTACAGGAACTTGGGAAGAATGCTCATCTTTACCACATTACAGCGACCAAACCAGGCATGTAGCCCCTGGCCCCACCTATTTAAAAGTCTCCGAATGGTGTGGAGCAAGGGAGGAAAATTTAGTTTGTATACGTCCACGAGCGAGGGGGGTATTAACGTTCCCAGGTATTTTAGCGCTGTGGAGGTCCACTTAAAGCCAAAGTTTACTCGTAAGTTGTGTCGGGGAAATTCCTACACCCATGGCTGCGGATTTTGAATAATTCATTTTGAGGTTCGATAATGACCCGTACCGGTCACGTTCTTGTAGAAGGTTATGCAGGGAGATTATGGGGTTTGTGATAGAAAATAACATGTCATCTGCATATGCCGACACTTTATACTGAGACGTCCCTATACTGAGGCCTGTGATGTCGTCATTTTGTCGTATCTTATTAAGAAATGGTTCCAACGTGAGTGCGTACAGTAGAGGTGAGAGGGGGCACTCCTGCCGGGTACCATTGGAGATGGAGAGCGGTTCGGAGAAGACTCCATTTACTTTTACCGAGGCAGTCGGCGTGGTGTAAACTCCCGCAATCCATTGCCTCATTCTGTCGCCTATACCAAAATGTTGTAGGGTTGTGAGCATGAAATTCCAATTTACCCTATCAAAAGCCTTCTCCGCGTCAGCGCTCAGAAATATGCAAGGGGTCTTGGTCTGGTTGGCCCAATGTACTAGGTTCAAGACCTTGATCGTATTGTCCCTGACCTGCCGGGTTGGGACAAAGCCCACCTGGTCTAAATGGACAAGTTGGGGGAGGAATTGTTGGAGGCGCATGGCTAAGATCTTAGTGAAAATTTTTAAATCTACATTAAGCAGAGAAATAGGTCTGAAGCTGCTGCATAAGGAAGGGTCTTTCCCCTCCTTCGGTATCACCGAAAATGTGTGCTAGTAAGGCTGCCGGAGAGAAGGCTGAGGTGTCCCCCACCGCAAAAGTCTTGACCATATGGAGCCCTAGGATGTCTGAAAGGGTCTTATAGTATTGGACCGTAAAGCCGTCCGGGCCCGGTGCTTTCCCCAGTTTAGCCGAGTTGATAGCCGCTTGTACTTCCTCCAAGGAGATTGGAGCCTCTAGCTCTTATCTCTGTGGGGATGTCAATCTAGGGAGGTTAGCTGAAGTCAGATACTCGTCCGTCTGCCTCTGGGTGTTATTTGGCAGATTATAGAGCGAGGAGTAATACTCCCCAAAAGATTGGGCAATTTGTTTCGGGAGTGACATTTTTTGACCGGAAGGACCCTGCACGTAAGGGACGTAAGACGCCAACCTCTGATCTCGTAAAGTTTTGGCCAGACGTTTGCCGCACTTGTCCCCTGACTCGTACTGTATTTTCCTGCTTGTTTGTAGTGCTGCCTTAGCCCGATAGTGTAGTAGATCTGTCACTTGCCGTCGTAGATATGAAAGGCCCCCCCTCTATAGTGGCGTCTAGCATCTGCTTATGTTGAAGTTCTAGCCTCCGTATTACAGCAAGTAGTTGGTCGAGTTTGGCAGCTCATGCCCGTTTTAGGCGGGCCCCGTGCTTGATCAATACCCCTCTGATGACCACTTTGTGCGCTTCCCAAACAATACCAGGGTCACTCCCTGGAGTATTATTCAAATTGAAGTAGGACATGAGTTCGGTAATCACATCTGAGAGTACGTTAGGGTCCTGTAAGAGGCCTTTGTTTAATCGCCATCGCCACTCTCTATGTGGAGAGGGATCCTCCAGTCTATACTGTAGTATGATGGGGGCATGATCCGACCACGTAATGCTGCCTATCGTCACCCTTACAATATCTGGGAGATATTTGTGTGGAACCAGGAAAAAGTCTATACGAGAATAGGATTGATGAGGGATGGAAAAAAAGGTGTAGTCGCGGTCGGCAGGATGAAATATGCACCAAATATCGATCAGCTGATGTCTATGTAGGTCCTGTAGGATATGTCTGCGAGTCCCAAGGGAGACGGCTGAGGTACCAGTGGAGGTGTCTACTTTCGGGTCCAGAGGGGCAAATCCCCGACTATTATCAACTTCCCCTCCGCAAAATCTGCTAATGTGGATAAGGCGCTGCTCAGGAAAGTGTCTTGGTGTGTATTTGGAGAGTAGATCATAGCCAGTGTAACCCCAACGCTGCCAATCCAACCCTTTAAGAACAGAAATATGCCCTCATCGTCTGCCCGTAAATCCTGTAGGCACTATGGAATTTGGCTGGAAATCAACACTGAGATCCCTTTGGATTTTTCATGTTTATTAGGTGCATGATAAGTGAAGGGGTAAAATCTATTCTGCAGGTAGGGAAGCTTATCCGTCCTGAAGTGGGTTTCTTGTATGAAAGCCACATCTGAGCGTAGGCGTTTAAGATCCTGTAACAGCATGCGTCTCTTTTCGGGGGTGTTCAGCCCCTTCGCATTGAAGGAAGTTATTTTAATAGCGTCCATCTGACCAGCGAGGAAGGGAGGGAACAGGGGGGGGGGGGGACCAATAGACGGAGGAAGAGAAGGAAAAAAAAGGGGGGGGGGGAAAGGAGGAGAAGATGATTAGAAAGTAATAGTTACAGAAGGTGGGTAAGGGAGAGGTGATATATCACCAAATGAAAAGAAAAAATACCCTATATGAGAAAAATGGAGGGAGAAGTGAAAGAGGTGAGCAAAAAGTCGTGAAGAGCGAGAGAAGAGTTTGTAGGAGAAATGAGTGTCTATAGCGGCGCTCACTATGGAGCCCAGCCCCGTTCGTGGGCGCGGGCCTACTGGGGGAAAGTGGTAGGAGACAGCGAACAGAGGGCTCCCGCAGCTCCCCGGCAGTAGGAGCGAGAGAGTAGTTAGTAAATGTAAGGCAGATAAAAAATGTAAGATAGGAGAGGAGGAGGGCAGGCTGCATATGTCCGGGATGCTCTCACCGCAATAGAGGGAGAGGTGGGGGGGTCAGGGTAGCCCCCAGGAGTTTATCACCTTAAATATCATAATATAGCACCTCAGCCAGACCTGGGTCTCCTGACCCCTCCCCACCTCAGCCCAATGTCCGAGGACCCCCAGACCTATGCCTGAAACCGTCCCCCAGGGTTCGCCACGACTACGCGCCCCCCCGCCAAGCCCCCATTAGAAGGAGAGCTCCTTCCTCCCCCGTCATATCGGGAGTGGCAACGCAGCAAAGAGGAGCCCGCGGTGAGGCGGAGCCAACCGACACCGCCGAGGACCACCACCAGCATGGCGTCCGAGCTGCGCCTCATATAATTGATCTGTGCACGCAGATTGAGCATAGGTATTCCAATATAACTTTGCGAAAATGCAGCATAATGTAAAGAAAACAAATCAACACATCACCCAGTCCAGGACTATTCACAACAAAAGTATATAACAGAGAAACAAACAACAGGGAAAGAAGAAAAAAAAAGGGAGGGGGAGTAGTACTCCTGGAAGTAAGCTCCGCGAAAGCCATAGTCCCAAGCATTGCCCGGTCTGAACCAAGGTTAAGTCTAGGGAAATCTTCATACACTGGCCATGTTACCTATCTCATCCTTTTCAATGGATACCTGTGGAAGTCCAGTCCTTCCTTGTGGGCCCCTATGGGAACCGCAACATTCATATAGTCCAGTACAAAGAAGGGGTGTGACCTCAGGAATATGGGTGTCCCAGGCAGTGCAGGTGAAAAAAGTGGCTCAATGTAGTGAGATAGAGCATCACCACCAAAGCAGTGCACAACACCAAATGTAATACAACAGTTCCCTGTGCGACCTCCCACCATTGTGTGTTTGATGCAGGGCTGCATAGGACTGTAAAGCAAGGTAGCGAACCCCCTGTAAGCGGGGTACAAGGAGACACCTGTAGTAATAACCTGCCAGCAACTTGCGGGACCCATCCCCCCACATGGGCATCCGTAGCGGGCATACAGAACTGGTAAGATTTCCCTTAGCATGTTCAGCTTCCTGGGCTTACCTCCATGTCCCCAATGTCATCAGCTGCTTATAATACGGTTCTGGATCAGGGCTCCGGGTCAGTGGAACTTGGCGGATTGCGCAGTCCACGACGATTCCCAGCTGGCCTTGGCGGGAGCCCCTTTAGCCCAGGAGGCGCTCCAACTCTTCTGGTTGGTAAAACTTGAAGCCAATCCGGGACCTCTACTGCTTCTGTGTTCAAGAAGGTAAATAAGGCCGGCAAGTCCGCTGGGCGATGGACAACAAAGGCCGAGGATTCTCTGCGCACTGTCAGGGATAGGGGGAATCCCCATCTGTAGGTACAGCCTATTTGGCGAATCTTGTCCAGCAGTGGCCGTAACATTGCTCTGCATTGTAGTGTTGCCCTGGAGATATCAGGGTAGATCCGCACCGCCGCGCCGTCAAAGTCCAATGTTCCCTGCTCCCAGGCCCGTCGCAAGATCTGTTCCTTATGGGTATATCTGTGAATGTGGCAAACAACGTCCCGCGGTCTGTTGGGGTCCGATGAGCGAGGACCCAGAGCCCAGTGGACTCGATCTAGCTCCAGATTAGCCGGCGGGGCCGGCCCCAACAGCCCCCTGAGGATCGCCATCACAGTGTCCCGCAAGTTTTTCAGGGCCTGTGGCCTCTGGTAGGAGCCGCAGGTTGTTACGGCGGCTCCGGTGCTCGAGGTCCTCCAGGTGCAGCTGGAGGTCTGGGAGGCCTGGGAATTCTGTGCCAATTCTAGCTTGGAGACGCTGGCCTCTAGAGCACCGAGAGCTGTCTCGCCTGTTGTCACCCACTCCGCCACTTGACAGACTTCTGTGTGGACCTCCTACAGGTCCTTGCGATGCTTCTCCTCCAGACGGAGGAACAAGGCCTCAATGTCCGCCTTCGTGGGCAAGGCCTGGATGAGAGTCCGCAGGTCCGAGCCATCGGATCCCGAGCTGCATGCCTGCTGCTCCACTGGTGAGTCCACCGCTTGTGAACGGAGTGCATCCGGCACTTCTGAGTATGTGTCCAAAGCCGAGGAGGCCGGGGAGATCGGGGACTCTGCCATCCGTGAGGCCCTGCCACGTGTGGTCGCCTTGCAGGTCCAGGAGCTGGACAACTGTAGTCTGGTAAAATAGTGGTGAATCTCTGGTTGAGGAGAGCTCCGCTGAGAGTTTCCGTGCCCTTCTCCTCTTGGCAGAGCTCATTCTGGAGTGAATTAACTGCCTAGAAGATCGTTTTGCTGAGAAGCTTGCAGGAGCTCAAAAGCAAAGCGTCTCTCGTCATGTCCAAACCACGCCCCAGATATAAACCTTTTAATAATCACTGCACATATTAGTTCTCTGTTCTATGAATCTCAGAATGTGACCCTTCACCACAGGCAGGAGATGGGACGAGGCCTCTGTCTACTCCAGACTTGGCACTATATATCCCTCTGTGGATCAAATGCTAGGCAAAAACAGTCCCTAATTCCTCACGTGCATTAGTGCACCCGTTGAGATATAATCTCCAACACCTCTTTCTCCCAGCCAGGGTGGGTGGGGTAGGTGGGAGACGTCCCTCGTGGGCCGCTGTCTACCTTCTTCCCCACCTAGGTTAGCGCACTCTGCTCCTACTACCATGGGTCAGAGTGTGCTGTTGGCAAAATTTTGCCATAATAGCTTCAGGATTCGCAACATTTCTTCCATGACTTCCTGAACCTGTTTATTGAACCGCTTCTTATTTTTGTAGTTTTCTTCTGAAATACTGCAATTGATCTTAACTCTCCTATTCACTCTCTGTGCAGTCTTCTTTTCTTTATACCCCCCTCCCTTCCCACTCCCTCCTCCTCCTGAGATTTGAAAGGCAAAAGGGGTTTGGGCGGGACTTTAAATGAGGACTGAGACTGTGGGTCAAAGGTTCCTCCATCCCTAATATGTATAGCGATACAAAGGAAAGGGTTGGGACTTTAATTGAGACATGTATATGGAAGGTAAAAAATACTGAAAATTCATGTAAAAAATGTTTATTTATCCAAAAAAGTTCATAGAGTATAATAACAATTGTAAAGTTGGGGGATGTAGCTTCACAGGATTGAGTGCACAAGCCGGTAACTTAAACAGTCAGTGGGTTTATTTTCCCAATAAACAAAACAAAGGTAAGCTTTCAGCAGCAAAAACAAAACCAACAACAGAAAAGTCCGCTTATCTTCAGCACAAAATAAAGTAAAAGTAACATACAGTTCTTGGAAGACTCTTCAACCCAGGACCTTGCACGGTCCTTGTCAGGTAAGTTTTGCTTTCAGTCCCCAGCACACGTGGGTCCCCAAACACTTTCAGCTCTGCCAAAATACTGGTGTCTCCTCCCAGCTCCTCCTCACACACCAGCTACACACCACTTCCTCTCCTTATGAGCTACTTCCTGGCTGCTATTAACCCCCATGTGTGCTGGTTTCCCTGTGATCAGGGGTGGAGGCCCTATCCCACCCGAATATCACTTTAGGGCCTCCGAAATTCCGGGTCCCTACTACCTCTCTATAAAAAGTAGGGAGAACTGCGAGTCAGCCCTCCCTGTGCTCTCGCTACTCCCGGAACCTCTCACCCCCTCGGGTGACCCCCTGAGCACTACCCCTTTCCTTTCAAAAAGACCATAACCCAAATATTGGTGATATATAGCACCCGTCCAGGACCCACCCTTGGCGTCCTCTACACAACATACATAGCACATAAATGCATAATGGATATCATATGTATACACATACAGACAATATAAAGGGCACCCAAATACAGCATAGCCAGCAGCGTAACAAATTCTAAAATTCAGTTTGTAAAGTGCATAGTAACAGATGAAATTGTTAGCAACATCACTCATGGGATGGCGAATGCACTGTATGTGTATATATATGATATTCATCATGCATTTATGTGCTATGTATGTTGTTATTATACTCTATGAACTTTTTTGGATGAATAATCATTTTTATGTGAATTTTCAGTATCTTTTGCCTTCCATATACATGTCTCAATTAAAGTCCCAACCCTTTCCTTTGTATCCTCCTCCTGAGATGGATACTATTAAGATAACCTCACTTAATGCTAGGGGATTGAACATACCGGAAAAAAGACTAATGCTCTTAAGTGATCTGAAATGCACTAAGACAGATGTAGCATTCATACAGGAAACCCACTTCAGAAAGTGGACTTCCCATTCTCAGTAACAGATTTTATCCAGTGTCATACCATTTGACTAACAAACTAACTAAATCGAAAGGAGTTTCCATTTTAGGTGATACCAGATCGTATACCATGTCACTTCCTGTCTTACCCAGACACTTCCGGTTCCACCTAGTGAAGCGCAACAACACATGGAGGAAGTGTGTACATGCCTTCATCAATAGGGAGGCTTTACCTACACACTAGGAGGAAAGTGGCCTGGACGACAGAGTGAATGTTTTTACTTTTTGGAGCATACTGCATGATTGGACTTGTGTATGATTTTTGTTCTAAGAAATAAACCTCATTTTAAAACTGAATCACGCTATGGAGTTGTTCCCATTCCTTCCATGAATTGGACATCCCACACAATTTGGAGGATCCATCACGATACCAACCCCCTGGAACTCACATCGTGAAGGAAAGATCACCATCTGCCCATAGGACCTGGGACGTGCCTGGGAAAGGAGACAACCTGTTGGAAAAATATCCCTGGGAGAAAAAATCTGGAGAGGAGAGACCAACCACCAATCGGAGGATCCCTGACACACCTGCCTGAGACAGGCGCCTCTGCGCTTTACCCCTGTGTGGGGTGGCGCTGTCCGGTAAGCAGGGTGGCAATCGGGGAGCACGCGTGTCTCACTAAGGATTTATGTATTTTGGACCATATCTTATGGACACTTAATTGCACCATTGAGAAATAGATGTTGGCTATTGCTGTGAACAGATAGAGGACTAAGTGCAACAGACTCATGGTTTTAAGTTTTTGCAATTTGTAATACTAGCACATTAATACTAGCACATTATTTTCATTGGATATATTTTTTGAAGAGACTCAATAGCACCTTATATATCACTTTGCATAAGCACTTTAATATCACAGTAACTCGGGATATCTACGGTCCTTGTTTTCTGTGATACTAGCACATCAATACTAGCACATTATTACTTTTAACACTATTGTTGGATACATTTTATGTAAAGATTTATCAGCACCTCTATATATCACTTTGTACAAGCACCTTAAAATATCAGGGCAACGTGAATGCATATATGATACTAGCACATTATAATTTTTAGGAAAGTGATAGTCGCTTT
>BLSH010538166.1:153778-174883 GCA_018402905.1 Glandirana rugosa
TTTTACTAGACAGGGGGATTGAAAGTCATTTATTTGCATAATTACACGATCATAGCACGACAGTACACTGTTGGGGTCAAGGTGTGTCAGGTTCATTTTTCTTATGTTTCTTATGACGACTGTCACGAATAGCAAAACGTCTATGTCCGATTTCGCTGATAGTGAAAGGATTTTTAATATTACACGATCATAGTATATACGTAAGTGCAACGGGACTATAAAATTCCACGAACATGTTTCACTATATATCTCCACGACTATTTAGAAATGTATTTTACATAGGTTGTTATCACAATTTTCATTATTACACGATCATAAGCACATTATTACTTTTAACACTATTGTTGGATACATTTTATGTAAAGATTTATCAGCACCTCTATATATCACTTTGTACAAGCACCTTAAAATATCAGGGCAACGTGAATGCATATATGATACTAGCACATTATAATTTTTAGGAAAGTGATAGTCGCTTTAGCCTGTATCTGCAAAACGATAAGCACTGTCAGCAGTATTCTTTGTATTCTTTTTACTTGGACTGTGTGGAACTGGGGTTGTCACATGACAGCACGATACTAGCACATTAATACGTTTATTTACTGAAAGTTAGGGGGACAGATCATTTTATTTAGCATCCAATAAGGCACATCTATTTCCAGTATTACATTCCAAAAATACTCACCCCATCACTATATAGCGATATTGGCACACTAGCATTTTAAATTTTGGTTACCATTACTTATAACGTATTTTTTTCTATACCCACAATCAGAACCATAGATGAAAGAGATACCTAATAAAAATAAATAAGATTTTGGCACACCATTATATCAGGGGAGCGCCAACCCAGACTCAAACAATAAAATACTCTCACTCCCTATATAGGGAGTATACACTGGAGGCAGCATACCCACAACTTTCTAGCCTCAAAAAATCCTAAGCGCGGTTTTTGCAATCATCATTCATACAGGAAACCCACTTCAGAAAGTGGACTTCCCATTCTCAGTAACAGATTTTATTCAGTGTCATACCATTTGACTAACAAACTAACTAAATCGAAAGGAGTTTCCATTTTAGTGTCCAGTAGCCTTCCATAGAAATGTCAGAATACACTGGCGGACCCTGCTGGTTGCTTTATGTTTGCAAAAGGCCAAATTGTAGAGATTAAAGTTACCCTTGCTACTAAATACGCATCCAATGACTGACAAGATCTTTTTATTGGTAGTACACTGAATAAATTACTAGAATTCTCGGAGGGCCAATTAATCCTAGGAGGGGATTTTAATCTCCCAATTAATCCCACGGTAGATACCTCCTCAAGCCACTCCTCTGTTCCCCCTAGAACTAGTAGAAGGGCAGCGCATGCACTTCATAAAGCACAACGAATCGACATCTGGCATCTACAACATCCGGGAGAAAGAGACTACTCCTTTTACTCATCCCCCCATAAAGCATATACCCACAAAGACTACTTCCTAATTCCCCACTCACAAATACACTCTGTCCAAAAATCCACAATTGGTACGATAACATGGTCGGACCACGCACCGATCAAACTGCTATATAAACTTTCTGAAGTTCCCGCCTCTCACCATAGATTTTGGAGGCTAAACAAGAACCTCCTACAGACCCCTGAAGTTGTGGAAGATATTACTAGAGAGCTCAACACATATTTTCAGCTAAAGGACCAACATGATTGCGACGCGGGGACTCTTTGTGAGGCACACAAAACAGTGATCAGGGGAGTCTTTATCAAACATGGATCACGGATCAAGCGACAGCGAGGGGAAAAACTTTTGTTTCTCCTTAACAAAATCCACAAAGTTGAATCCACGCATAAACATGCCCCAACCCCACAACTCGAACAAGAACTCTTGTCCCCCCTTAAGCAGACTACAGATTTGCTACACTACAAAGCCAAAGCAGCATTACAGAGATGCTGAAAACTTAGCTATGAATCAGGAGATAAATGTGGGAAACTATTAGCTAAATCCATTAAAGAACAAAAGCTAGCAAACTATGTCCCTCAAATCATAACATCTAAGGACCAGACAGCCACCCTCCCTATACCTTGTATAAAATACCAGGCCGATCCCCTTCTCAAACCTGTATAGACGACTATATAGCCTCCTCTCACCTACCCCAACTCATCCCAGAGATCAGGGAAGAGCTAGAGACACCAATCACGTTAGACGGTTTCCCCTTACAATATTACAAATTGTTCCTCTCAATCGTAGGCCCCTACAGGATCCGGCTCTTCAACGACACCAGTTCAGAGACGCTCTTCCCGAAAGACACCCTTAAAGCACATATTACGGTGATCCCGAAGGAAGACAAAGATCCGACAAATCGTGGTAGTTATAGACCCATCTCCTTACTAAATTGTGATCTCAAGCTATTTACCAAGATTTTGGCGCCCCGCATAGCACAACATTTGCAACAACTAATCCACCTTGACCAAGTAGGCTTCATCCCAACCAGAGAAGCACGAGATAATACACTTAAAGTACAAAATTTGATCCATATAGCATGAACTACACAAACACCATGTATTTTAGTAGGTAGTTTTTGAGCTCAACTCCCCCCCCCCCGCCTGCCTGTCTAGAACTCGGGCCCTCTTGGAAACATGGCACCAAGGCCTACATTCTTGGTTTGGAAGATGTAATCTCAAAATGTGCATTCTCCCTAAATATCTGTATCTTTTCCAAACCCTACCGGTGAAGATCCCCAAACAATAAAAAACCTTTAAAGGAGTCCATTCAATTTATTTGGGCACATAAAAAAACACAAACTACACATAGCCAACTATCTCTACCCAAAAGTCATGGGGGTTTAGCACTGCCAGACGTACTGAAATACTATCAAGCAACCCATTTAGGGAGACTTATAGACTGGAACCAACACTACACAAATAAGCTCTGGGTACAGATAGAACAAACCAAAACCAATATTCTCCTAATAGGTACACCGTGGTATTATGACAGCCTGCCACCTGAAATAAAAACGCACCCAACGATAGGACCGACAACCCAGACATGTTAAAAACTCATCTTACATTCTGTCCTTTCAACAACCGACTCGCCCCTATTACCTGTTTTGGGGAACCTGGAGTTTACACCAGGCCTGAAAGACCCTAACTTTATCAACTTACGTCAAAATCAATGCTTTCGGGCTTCACATTTTCTCACCTCGGAACATTGGCCCTCCATAACCTCACTAATGGATCATGCAGGACCCTATCACCTACCATTTTGGAATGCCATTCAGCTTCACCAATTTTTACACTCCCTGCCTGACCCCAAAAAATTTAGTTGACAACTGACTACCCTTGAGGAATATTGTGCAGAGGATGGATCGCTGACCCAAGTACTCTCTAAAGCCTACGGCCTATTAATGACACCCACTGAACAACCTCACTTTTCTTGGATAGGAAAATGGGAGAAGGAGCTCCGATAGATGTTGGAGGTGTCAGGAGGCAATAGGCATGATGTTATACATCTTCTGGTACTGCCCCAAAAGAATGCCTTATTGGAAAGAGGTACGTAGAATAGTTAAAAAATTTTCCGAATACAAAATTCCTGATGATCCGGCCTTTTTCCTATTTCATGCGACATCTATCCCTGCAAAAAACTATAACAAATCAATTATACGCCATCTACTTAACGCAGCCAAATCTTGCATACCCCTCCACTGGAAGCACACAACCCCACCTTCAATCAGTTGTTTTCTCCGTAAGGTTGAGGACATTAATAAGATGGAGGACCTTTCAGAACAACACAAACAGGAGAAATAATCGGAGCTCTGGAGGTTGTGGAACATGTTTATCCTCTCTGAGGAAGGACTGGCTCTATTAAACACATGAAACCATATTATGAGGACAGAACTCTCCACCCAGATAAACATTTATCACTGCCATCTCAGGACCCCCTTCTACCTCTAATCCTGCCTTTCTCTCCTCCTCCTCCCCCTCTCTATCTTTTTGGACCCTGCTATCACTCCTATATTTTCTTTTCCGTTTTGTTCTTAGGTAAAAGGAAAATGGAATGGGAAACTCGAAGGTTCACCACAATCCAACTAGACGTAATAGCAATAAGATGTTATTTTACTTAAATTTGTATGTTAATCTACGTTCTTGAAATCTACCTTGAATGTGTTGTTAAGTACATTTTGTAAACGATAACCTGGATTTGCCTACTGTGTTTTAAATAAAATATTTGAAAAAAAAAAAAGAAAGGGGAGAAGAGATGCAACGGTGCACAGCGCTGATGTCTTCTCCCCTCTATTTTTCATAGAGGGGAGGGGGAGAGCACAGGGAAACCTAAAATGTGTTTTATCTTAATGTAAGCAATGCATTACAGCAAAAAAACGTTTTTAGGATTAATATCACTTTAACCGGTTTCTGACCGGCTCGCATACATTTACTGCTGCAGTGTGGCTCTATTCTGCAAATCACAGTCTATAAACGGTGGATCGCGTGTGCGCAGCATGCTCTCATGCCCGCCACACTCTGCAGGAGTGTGCCCGCGGCTTGGGCGGACCCGATGTCCGCCGGCGAGCCGTGATGACCTGGCAGAGAGATAGAATGGGGAATCGCCGATGTAATCACAGCGGTTCCCCGCTCTGTCAGTGGCATTTAAGAGATCTCTTATGCCCATGGTAGCCCAGCCCCCACACAGTTAGAACACGCCCAGGGAACACAGTTAACCCCTTCACTGCCCCCTGCAGGTTAACCCCTTCACTGCCAATGACATTTATACAGTAATCAGTGGATATTTAAATTTCTGATCGCGATATAAATGCCATTGGTCCTAAAAAATTGTCAAAAATGTCCGACATGTCCGCCCCAATATCAAAGTCTCAATAAAAATCGCAGATCGCCGCCATTACCAGTAAAAAAAAAAAATTGTAAAGACGCCAGAAATGAATTCTCATGATTTGTAAATGCTGCAACTTTTGCCTCAAACCAATCAATAAAGAATATAAATCACCCAAAACCGATGAATACATTTGTTTTTTTATATTTTTTCTTTTGGATTCGTATTTTAGCAAAAAGTAAGAAATATTGTTTTTTTTTGGCAAAATTGTCGCTCTTTTTTTATTTATAGGGGTGATCACAAATGATGCAGAGGTGATCAAATACCACCAAAAGAAAGCTCTATTTATGGGAAAAAAAGGACGCAAATTTTGTTTGGGTACAACGTGGCAAAACCGCACAATTGTCAGTTAAAGCAATGCAGTGCCAAATCGCAAAAAGTGCTCTGGTCTTAACATGGGAAATCCTTCCGGGGCTGAAGTGGTTAAGTTCTGCTAGATCACTTGAGGCTGGCCCCTTTTTTAGAGTTGAAAATATTTTTATTGAAAGCTTTAGGCACTTTACATAGAAATAAGAATGAGACAGAGAGACAAACAAGTCTGCCAGTCTACTCAGTGGCTATCGCCCTTAGAGAGACTAGAGTTTCCGAGTAAAACGTCATTATACTCAGTCAAGATAATTAAGAAAAGCTTTACTGTAGTGGGGAATAACGTTTGGGATGTAGAAACCAGTGCCAAACTTATATATTAAGGGAAACTAGAATGTAGAAGAAAGAGAAAAAAGATGAGCATAGTGAGGGACGGAGAAAGAGCGACAGAGAAAGATAGAAGATAGGAATAGATAGAAGAGGGAAAAAGGGGGAGGGATGGGGGGAAATCTGCCGGAGGGTCTCAGCCCTGCTAGATTGCTAATTGGGGTAATAGGGGGCTATCATTCCATTCGATGTAGGGGCCTATCCCAAGCCCAAGAGGTCAGTAAGGGTGTCAGAGGTGTGGAAGCGGAGCCAAATAGACCATAAAGTCTTATATTTGTCGTACGTGTTATTGTCCATTGCCAGCCTCTCCTCTATTCTCATAATGTCGTTCATGGTGGAAACCCATTGGGTTAAGGGGGGGGGGGGGTGATGGTACATTTCCAATATAATGGGATGACTTGCCTAGCGGCTGACAGGAGAAAGCGGAGGAGACATCTCTTTTGGGATAATAGGGACCCGGGAAGGATAGAAAGTAGGGCAATCTTAGGCGAGGGAGTTAAAGAGTCCTCGTATAAATGATTATATACCTGAAACACTTGGCTCCAAAAAGGGCGTATTCTCTCACGCTTCTACCAGACATGCAGATAAGTCTCGGGGGCTTCTCCACAGCGCCAGCAGTCCGCAGGAGTGTTTGGGAAGATTCTGTGAAGAGTCCAGGGGTCTCTATACCACTGGGAGATGATTTTGAAATTTTTGAGTGGCAGGAAATAGAGGATTTATGGGTAAAATGAAAAGCAGTAATCCATTCCTCCCCTGGTATTTCTATTCCCAAGTCCCTCGCCCATAACCTGGTGTAGGATGGAAGCCCCGTGTGTGAGAGTTTGAAGTAGGCTGTATAAGGAGGAAATCAAGTGCCTGGGTGTCCCTTGTAAGGTGCTAAGGCGTTCAAACTGTAAGGGAGCGGTGTATCTGGAAGGAATAAAAGAGTTGTTTTGAGAAGGAAGTCACATGGAGGAATGTCAGCCAATTACGGGGGCTGGCCGGGGCTATCGGGGAGCCTGTTTGAGGGTGGACAAACTCACGAGCCTGTGGCCAAGAGGAACGTCGAAATGAATCAACTGAGTGGGCGCCCACCCCTAAGGGGAAGGCCGGGTTGTCGAATAAAGGTGTTAGGGGAGAAGGGTCCGAGGATAGAGTAGAACTAAGCCCTCTTCTGTACCACAAATTCAAGGCAGCCAAGGTTAGGGGTGAAGAGCAATTCAGGTGAGGGAGAGCATTCCGGTAGCCCCATAATAAGGCTCTGAGGTCCACAGGAGCAAGGTCTTGCTCGACTAACACGGAAGCCTTAGTAACTGGGCGGGGGAACCATTCTAAAATTCGAGCTAAAATGGCTGCCTTATGATAAATTTCAAGATCCGGAAGTCCTGTACCCCCTAGGAGTTTCGGTAAAGTCAGCAGTTTGTACTTGACCCGTGACATGCTTTGGTGCCATATGAATTTAATAGAGAGAGAAGGTAGAGAGGGGAAATATGATTTGGGTATCATTATCGGTATGATTTGGAAAAGGTATAACAGTTTGGGTAGGATATCCATTTTGATGGTATTTATACAACCAAACCACGGTAGGGAAGAGCTGCCCCACGCCTCTAGGTCCTTCCTAATGCGCGAGAGTATCGGTAGGTAGTTTAGGGCAAAGAGGTTGGGCACGTGGGCGGGTATGGAGATTCCAAGATACGAAATGCATTTCGATTGCCACTGGAAGGAATAGTTCCAACAGAGAAGTGAGAGCGTGGATTGGGGTAGGGATAGGTTAAGGGCTTCTGTTTTGGACATGTTCAGTTTGAAGTTACTGAGAGATCCGAATCGTCTAAATTCCGAGAGGAGGGATGATAAGGTCGTGTGGGGTTGTTGTACGAATACTAGGAGGTCATCCGCGTAAAGGGATAATTTGTGGTGCGAGGAGGGAGTAAGGATGCCTTGGATGGAGCTATTCTGACGAATGGCACACGCCAGGTGCTCGATCACTAGTACAAACAGGAGTGGAGAGAGAGGACAGCCCTGGCGCGTGCCATTCGAAATGTCAAAGGGTTCCGAGGAAGAACCATTGACCAGGACCAAGGCAGAGGGTCCTGAGTATAGTGACATCACTTTGGAAACAAAGTTCCGACCTAGGCCTATCTGTTCCAGAGAAAGGCGTAGAAAGCGCCAATTCACCCTATCAAACGCTTTCTCAGCGTCAAAGGATAGCAGACATGCCTTCAGGTGATGTCGTTGGATGTAGGAAATAAGGTGAATCGTTTTGGCCATATTATCTCTGGTCTCTCGGCCAGGGACAAAGCCCACCTGGTCTTTATGGATAACCTTGGGGAGGAGAGGGGATAGGCGGTTGGCCAGGACTTTGGCGAATAGTTTTATATCTATATTTAGTAAAGATATAGGGCGATAACTACTACTTTGGGAGGGATCTTTGCCTGGTTTCAAAAGGACCGAGACATTCGCGGATAATAAGTGTTTGGAGGGAAGCGTAGAGTTATCCATGGAGTTGAAAGCCCGGGTCAGAAGTGGAGCTAAAAGAGGTGCAAAAGTTTTATAGAACCTAGGGGTGTATACGTCTGGACCAGGGCATTTACCCAGTTTCTAATCTTTAATCGCGCCTGAAAACTCAGGGCTAGAGAGGGGTTTGTCTAGTTCTGCGGCCTCCTTCGCATCGATTTCTGGAAGTGCCGTCTCGGCGATATAGGCCTGCATGTCATCCACGTGAGAGGAAGTAGGGGAATGTATGGTAGGAGGGACAAGTTGTACAATTTAGCATAATATTGTTGGAAAGAGGCAGCTATGCCGCTGGTGTGGTGTATTTTCTCTTGATTGGGTCGGGTTATAAACGGAATAGAGTGACGTGGGGGTCTAGGGTGGAGGAGCCTGGCGAGGTGTTGGCCACATTTATTAGCCAATGAATAATGGTTAGTTCTGTGTTGGGGAAGGGAGGAAACGAGGTAACAGGGAAGAGGGAGAATAGGAAAAGAAGAACAACAGTAGGCATTGTGACATGTATGGGTCTCGGTCTCCAAGATCCGCATAGATAGGGTTGCAGCGATTGATTTGGAGAAGGATAGTGGAGACTGATGCTGGAGAACACTTACAGAACAATAAAGTGAAACGGCCACTAGGTGGCTCCATAGAAACATTAATAACCTTACAAGGTACTGGGAATACAGCATCTTAACACAATAATATGTAGAAACATAGAAGCACAAAAGCCGCGGCCTAAATTTTGGCCGGCGCGGGTGTCTGCCTCCGATCCCTGCAATACACAGCTGGGGTTGCAGCTAGAGGGGATGGGGAGACAGGTTTATGTGGCTGCTTGTCTCACCTGTTCCTCTGGAGCCAGGATTCCTCCAGATAGCCTTGCTGTGACACCAGGTCCAGTCCTCAAAGATAGCGGCGGCTGCTGGAGGATAGGAGCTGCCTCGGGTTGGTCTGGGAGCAAGCCCAGAGGTTGGAGGGTTGATCTGGGCAGTTGTGATAGCTCCCCACGCTTGTAGAAGCGAGGATGGAGGCAGATTCTGGCAGGGTTCCCTGGAGCTCTCTCCCCAAGCGCCTGCAGCCGTTCTCGTCCGGGCACGCCCCCCTGGTCCCTTTTTTAGGTATAGATATGAAAAATATTACAAATAAGTGCCTATAATGTTTGAAATCCAGTAATACACTGTCTCCCCCTGCTCCGCACATGCTCAGTTGCTCTCCATTTTTAGGCATTGAAAAATTTGTAGAGGCCGATCTGCTGACTGTCTTAAAGCAGAATTAAATCCTTCTATCCTTTACAGCCAAGGAAGCTACTTCTGTTTGACCTGTAACTGCCATGGTACTGCACATCATTTATGACCCCAGCCATTTAATGGTTTGACAGTTTGGTTGAGGACACAAGTAAATGTGACAGTTGGCAATCCTGATATTCCAGGAATTTAACTTTTTTGAAACCGTTAAATCGATGGGTTTAGTTCCGCTTTATGGTTTACTGGGGCTCTGGGCTTCAGCAAATTTTTATCAAGCTGTTATGGGTAAAGTTTTGTTTTAAGGCCCCATACAGCCACATGTTTAGGCCATTGAAATGAATGAATGCTCAAGCACACAACGCACCTAGGGCTTAAAAGAGAAGAATGGTTTTTGTTTTGATTGTTTTTCTTTTTAAATCATACTTGCTTAGGTGGATGCAGCATCAGTCCCCTGCCGGCTCTAAGACTAAGAACCGAGCGATCAAACAACGCTGATCATTCAGTTCTCAGAGCTCCGGGAACAGAGAGCTGGTGACTGTCAGTTTTCGGCTCTCTGCTCTGCCCCGGCCTTCATCCCCTCTCCCCCATGCTCACTGGAGCGCTGTGGAAGGGGCGGGAGAGGCTGGCCCAGGCTCCTGGGTGGAACCGATCACATGGTCGCGATCTTTCCCTAGCCAGGACTGTCTCTGTGACATCAGCTGTGACAAACAGCTACAGCTGTTTGATGAAAACGGGTCACACGAGTGCAGAACGAACTGCATTGGCTAGCCTGTTTGGGGCAGCATTTCTGCAAATGGAGTTGCAGATTTGGTCAGGCTCAATGATGTCCTCAATACTGAGAAATACAGGCAGATACTTATCTATCATACCATGCCATCATAGAAGCGTGTGATTGGCCCCAAATTTATTCTGCAGTAGGGCAACCAAACATACAGCCAATGTCATAAAGAACTAATACACATATACACATACACACAGTGCCTTAGTATTCATACATTTTGTCATGGTACAACCAAAAAAGGTAAATGTATTTTATTGGGATTCTATGTGATAGACCAACACAAAGTGGCACATAATTGTGAAGTGGAAGGAAATGATAAACGGTTTTCATAATTTTTTTAACTAAATATCTGAAAAGTGTGGGGTGCATTGTATTCAGCCCCCTTGAGGCTTGGTTCACACTAGTCCGATTCTCGGACCGACATGAAGAGCACAAGTTGCATTACTTCACAAAAACAATGATTCCCTATGAGAGCCGTCTTAACTGATCCGACTTGTGTTTTTCAAAGTTGGACCGACTTTGAAAAAAGTTCCTGTACTACTTTTGTCCGACTTTGATCCTACTTCAGTCCATTGAAAGGCATTGAAGTCGGATCAGTGTCTTCACTGATCCGACTTTGGCATGAGACTTGTGCTCTGGGGATCATGAAGGGGAACTCCACACCATATTTTTAAAAAAAAAACTGGCATGGGGTCCCCCTCCAGGAGCATACCAGGCCCTTTGGTCTGATACGAATTTTAAGCTGAGCCCCATGCCGAAAAAAACGGCATGGGGTCCCCCCAAATCCATACCAGACCCTTATCCGAGCACGCAGCCGGAAGGCCAGGAAAGGGGGTCCGCGGAGGCCCCGCCCCACATGATGTCACAGCTCCACCCCCAGGATGTGACCTCATATGGGACGGGGCCTCCGGGTGATGTCATCTGGTGGCCACACCCCATGCCAATATAAGGCACAGCACAGAGCGGAGAGGGCATTCGTGAAGGAGATCCCGTTGTGTCAACATGGGAAGAAGAAGAAGAAGAAGAGAGGGAAGAGGACAGCGGAGAAGACCGGCAAAAGAGCAGAAGACGCCGCAGAGAAGGAGAAGAAAGAAGACCCCTCAGAAGATGAAAGACCCCGCAAAAGAGCCGAAGAAAAGAAGAGCCAGAGAGGGGAGAAGACCGCCGGAGCAGATTTAATAAAATATTTTAAAAAGCTGTGTGTTTTTTTGTGTACATACTTCTTTCCAGGTAAATGGGTACGGGTACAATGTACCCCATACTCATTTACATAGGGTGGGGGGCTGGCATCTGGGGGCCCCCTTGTTAAAGGGGGCTTCCAGATTCCGATAAGTCCCTGCCCGCGGACCCCGACAACCAACGGCCAGGGTTGTCGGGAAGAGGCCCTTGTTCTCATCAACATGGAGACAAGGTGCTTTGGGGTGGGGTGGCGCAGAGCCCCCCCCCTGCCCCAAAGCACCCATCCTCCCCATGTTGAGGGCACGCGGCCTGGTATGGTCCAGGGGGGAGCGCTCGCTCGTCCCCACCCCTTTCCTGGCCTGCCAGGCTGCGTGCTCGGATAAGGGTCTGGTATGGATTTTGGGGGGGACCCCACGCTGTTTTTTCGGCATGGAGTTCCCCTTAAAATCTGTATCAGACCAAAGGGCCTGGTATGCTCCTGGAGGGGGACCCCATGCCAGTTTTTTTAAAAAAAATATGGTGTGGAGTTCCCCTTCAAGATCCCCAGAGCACAAGTCGCATGCCAAAGTCGGATCAGTGAAGACACCGATACGACTTTGATCCAACTTCAATGCCTTTCAATGGGCTCAAGTAGGATCAAAGTCGGACAAAAGTAATACAGGAACCTTTTTCAAAGTTGGTCCGCCTTTGAAAAACACAAGTCGGAGCAGTTAAGGCGGCTCTCATAGGGAATCATTGTTTTTGTGACGTAATGCGACTTGTGCTCTTCATGTCGGTCCGAGAATCGGACTAGTGTGAACCCAGCCTAACTCTGATACCCCTAACTAGAATCTAGTGGAACCAATTGCCTGCAGAAGTAACCGAATTAGTAAATAGAGTCCACCTGTGTGTAATTTAATCTCAGTAAAAATACAGCTGTTCTGTGAAGCCCTCAGAGGTTTGTTAGAGAACCTTAGTGAACAAACAGCATCATGAAGGCCAAGGAACACGCTAGACAGGTCAGGGATAAAGTTGTGGAGAAGTTTACAGCAGGGTTAGGTTATAATAAAAATATCCCAAGCTTTGACCATCTCACTGAGTACTGTTCAATCCATTATCCGAAAATGGAAAGAGTGGCACAACTGAAAATCTACCAAGACATGGCCGTCCACCTAAACTGACAGGCCGGGCAAGGAGAGCATTAATCAGAGAAGCAGCCAAGAGGCCCATGGTAACTCTGGAAGAGCTGCAGAGATCCACAGCTCAGGTGGGAAAATAAGTCCACAGGACAGCTATGAGGCTGAGTTCACACTGGAGAACGCAGCGGCTCACAGCAGAGGTCCGTTGCGTCTCCATTCACCGTTTCAGGTCTGATTTCAGCCCAGAATTTTGGGCTGAATTTGAACCTGAAACAGACCAAAAGATGTACAGGACTCCTGTGCAATTTGCCTCGGAGCCGCTGCGGAGATGTGTGAACCGGCTCCATAGAGAGTCGGTCACAATCTTCTCCTATGCAAATTGGATGCAGAGAAATCCGCTACACTGCAAATCACCCTGAACACACCATCCCCACTGTGAAACATGGCGGTGGTAGCATCATGTTGTTGGGATGCTTTTCTTCAGCAGGAACAGGGAAGTTGCTCAGAGTTGATGGGAAGATGGATGGAGCCAAATACAGGGCAAACTTAGAAGAAAACCTGTTAGAGTCTGCAAAAGACTTGAGAGTGGGATGGAGTTTCACCTTCCAGCAGGACAACGACCCTAAACATACAGCCAGAGCTACAATGGAATGGTTTAGAGCAAAGCATATTCATGTGTTAGAATGGCCCAGTCAAAGTCCAGACCTAAATCCAATTGAGAATCTGTGGCAAGACTTTGCTGTTCACAGACGCTCTCCATCCAATCTGACAGAGCGTGAGATATTTTGCAAAGAACGGGCAAATATGTCAGTCTCTAGATGTGCAAAGCTGGTAGAGACATCCCCAAAAATACTTGCAGCTGTAATTGCAGTGAAAGGCGGTTCTACAAAGTATTGACTCAGGGGAGCTGAATACAAATGTCCCCCACACTTTTCACATATCTATTTGTAAAAAAAAAAATTGAAAACCATTTATCATTTTCCTTCCACTTCACAATTATGTGTCGTTTTGTGTTGGTCTATCACATAAAATCCCAATATAATGCATTTACATTTTTGGTTGTAACATAACAAAATGTGGAAGATTTCAAGGGGTAGGAATACTTTTTCAAGGCACTGTACGTGTGTGTGTATATATATATATATATATTATATATACTCACACACAAACAAGTATAGCACCCTTTATGGTGGCCTGAAGGCTATGCTCATACAACGTTTATCACAAATTATTTAATAGACAATACCGGACTTTACCAGCAGGTGCCAGTGTAGGTTACATTTTTGAATGCAGTTATCTAAGAAGACACTAGAGGGAGTTTGGAGCTTTTAGTGTAACTACAGAGATGCTTGGGTTTTCAATCTCCTTTAATTGGCACATGCTTCTTTCTCTAATAAACTACAGTCATATATATTATTTTTTAAAAGAGCTGGGCTTACCAATAAAGCTTTCCTATGAGAAATATGGGGCTGTCACTGCTGACCACCAGAAATGTCCAGTTGCCTGGTTGTTATGCTGACCCAGCACCAGCTAGCAATAGCTCAGAGTTGGATAACATGACAAGCAGACAGCCAGCATTTGCAGAAGAGAAATCAGCAATGTCAGCCTTGATGTTTGTCAGGGATGATTTTCTTTCAGCTCCAGTTCCTGAAGCTGAGCTTGGTCCTGTCCTATATAAAGGTCCTATATTATCAGACTTCTTAGACTTTATACACAGTGCCTTGAAAAAGTATTCATACCCCTTGAACTTTTCCACATTTTGTCATGTTAGAACCAAAAATGTAAATGTATTTTATTGGGATTTTATGTGATAGACCAACACAAAGTGGCACAAAATGTATCATTTTCCTTCCACTTCACAATTGTTTTCAAAATTTTTACATATAAATATGTGAAAAGTGTGGAGTGCATTTGTATTCAGCCCCCCGGAGTCAATATTATTATTATTATACAGGATTTATATAGCGCCAGCAGTTTGCACAGCGCTTTACAAAAATGAAGGCAGACAGCACAGTTACATCACAATTTGGTACAAGAGGAATCAGAGGGCCCTGCTGGTTAGAGCTTACAATCTAAGAGGGAGGGTCAATTGATACAAAAGGTAAAAGCTGTGGGGGGTGAGCTGATGTAGAAAGAAAGAGTATTAGGTAGAAGCAGGATAGGCTTCTTTAAAGAGAAACGTTTTCAGGGATCGTCTAAAGATGGATAGATTAGGAGACAGTCGGACTGATTGGGGTAGGGAGTTCCAAAGGAAGGGAGAAGCTCTCGAGAAATCCTGGAGGCGAGCATGAGAGGAGATGACAAGGGAACTAGAGAGCAGGAGGTCTTGGGAGGACCGAATACTTTGTAGAACCGCCTTTTGCTGCAATTACAGCTGCAAGTCTTTTTGGGGATGTCTCTACCAGCTTTGCACATCTAGAGAGGACATTTTGTCCATTCTTCTTTGCAAAATAACTCAAGCTCTGTCATTGGATGGAGAACGTCTGTGAACAGCAATTTTCAAGTCTTGCCATAGATTCTCAATTGGATTCAGGTCTGGACTTTGACTGGGCCATTCTAACACATAAATGTGCTTTGCTCTAAACCATTCCATTGTAGCTCTGGCTGTATGTTTAGGGTCTCTTTTAATTATTTTCTTTGTATCTATGTATATAATTGAAAAAATCAACATCAATTGTTAACAGTATTGTGCTGTAATGGTCCAATCTTGGGCATAACTTTTAATTAATTTGTTTAAATAAACTTTTTTATATTCATAAATTGAGTCAGTTGAAATTGCCTCTAAAAATCCCAACCCATAGGGGTATTTTGTTTTGTAACAATTGCAGGGATGATGGCAATTTACACCCCTGTTTGTGGAGGTACGTCTATAGTTTATAGTATGTTTAGGGTCGTTGTCCTGCTGGAAGGTGAACCTCCGCGCCAGTCTCACGTCTTTTGCAGACTCTAACAGGTTTTCTTCAAAGATTGCCTTGTATTTAGCTCCATCCATCTTCACATCAACTCTGACCAGCTTCCCTGTCCCCGCTGAAGAAAAGCATCCCCACAACATGATGCTGCCACCACCATGTTTCACGGTGGGAATGGTGAGTTCAGGGTGATGTGCAGTGTTAGTTTTCAGCCACACATAGGGGTTGATTTACTAAAGCTTGAAAGTGCAAAATTTGGTGCAGCTCCACACAGAAACCAATCAGCTTCAAGGTTTTATTGTCAAAGCTTGATTGAACAAGCTGAGGTTAGAAGCTGATTGGCTAGCATGCACAGCTGGACCGTTTTTTGCACTCTCCAGCTTTAGTAAATAAACCCTATAGTGTTTTGCTTTTGGGCCAAAAAGTTAAATTTTGGTCTCATCTGACCAGAGCACCTTCTTCAACATGTTTGCTGTGTCCCCCCCATGGCTTCTCGCAAACTGCAAACGGGACTTCTTATGGCTTTCTTCTTGCCACTCTTTCATAAAGGCCAGATTTGTGGAGTGCATGACTAATAGCTGTCTTGTGGACAGATTCTCCCACCTGAGCTGTGGATCTCTGCAGCTTCTCCAGAGTTACCATGGGCCTCTTGGCTGCTTCTCTGATTAATGCTCTCCTTGCCCGGCCTGTCAGTTTAGGTGGACGGCCATGTCTTGGTAGGTTTGCAGTTGTGCCACTCTTTCCATTTTCGGATGAACACTGCTCCGTGAGATGTTTAAAGCTTGGGATATTTTTTTTATTATAACCTAACCCTTCTTTAAACTTTTCCACAACTTTATCCCTGAGCTGTCTGGTGTGTTCCTTGGCCTTCATGATGCTGTTTGTTCACTAGGGTTCTCTAACAGACCTCTGAGGGCTTCACAGAACAGCTATATTTATACTGAGATTAAATTACACACAGGTGGACTCTATTTAGTAATCAAGTGACTTCTGAAAGCAATTGGTTTCACTGCATTATAGTTAGGGGTATCAGAGTAAAGGGGGCTGAATACAAATGCATGCCACACTTTTTAGATATTTAGTTGTAAAAAATTTTGAAAGCCATTTATCATTTTCCTTACACTTCACAATTAAGTGCCACGTTGTGTCGGTCTATCACATAAAATCCCAATAAAATACATTTACGTTTTTGGTTGTAACATGACAAAATGTTGAAAATTTCAAGGAGTATGAACACTTTTTCAGGGCACTATACTTATGGAATTTTTGAAGATTTGATCAAGTGTCATAAGCTATGCGTTTTGTAACTTCAACCTCTGCCAACTTGATTTTTTTTTTTGCAGTCTTTACTACATTCATAGTTCATTAATTAACACACACAAGCTTTAGTTCCACACATGCCTATGCATTGTAATGCACATCAACCCATGGTCTCCCTTGTTTTTGTTCACACATACACAGCTAGTTGACATGAATCCATTGACATGCATTGCAAGGGCTTTTAATAGGTATAGCCGCACATGTAAACAAATCAAGATTTGTGTCTTACCATAATGCAAGCTCTTATGTGTGTATCCAGCCTAAACGGTTAAAATGCTATTTTCTGTCCCATCTTATAAAAAGAAATACCTATTTAGCCACATAGGTTTCTTTGTATTCCCACTGAGCAAGGGGGCTCATTTGTATCAGAGTGGATACCGCTATCTGCTCTCTTTTAAGCCTCGTACACACAATGCGATTGTTGTGCGACCGCACGTCCAACTTTTCCCAAAATCGGCTGTCCGTGATTTTGTCTAGCATACTGACGGTAGTCAAATTATCGTTCCACAAAGCCGAACGTAGTGACATGTTACGAGCGTATAAAGAGGACGTTCAGGTGTGAATTACGGACGCAGGTTTACACGACCGAACACTTTCTGGATTCCGAGCATGCGTGTTTGTACTTACAACTTGTTTGTCCTACTTCTGTACACACGAGCCGAAAATCGAAAGACGCCTTGTCGGCAGACAAAAGTTTTATAGTTTGCTCATACAACTTCTGTTGGACAATAATTCAAAATCGACTGTCGAATGGAGCGTACCAGGGGCGTTGCTAGGTCTACAAATGATCTGGGGCTAGAGCCCATAGCAGCGAAGTAAAGAAAGTCATACTCTTGAGCGGGCATACACATGTATATAATAAAAATGTGTGTGTGTGTATATACAGTATCTCACAAAAGTGAGTACACCCCACACATTTTTGTAAATATTTTATTCTATCTTTTCATGTGACAACACTGAAGAAATGACACTTTGCTACAATGTAAAGTAGTGAGTGTACAGCTTGTATAACAGTGTAAATTTGCTGTCCCCTCAAAATAACTCAACACACAGTCATTAATGTCTAAACCGCTGGCAACAAAAGTGAGTACACCCTTAAGTGAAAATGTTGAAATTGGGCCCAAAGTGTCAATATTTTGTGTGGCCATTATTTTCAAGCACTGCCTTAACCCTCATGGGCATGGAGTTCACCAGAGCTTCACAGCTTGCCACTGGAGTCCTCTTCCACTCCTCTATGTCGAAATCACAGAGCTGGTGGATGTTAGAGATCTTGCGCTCCTCCACCTTCCATTTGAGGATGCCCCACAGATGCTTAATAGGGTTTAGATCTGGAGACATGCTTGGCCAGTCCATCACCTTTACCCTCAGCTTCTTTAGCAGGGCAGTGGTCATCTTGGAGGTGTGTTTGGGGTCGTTATGTTGGAATACTGCTCTGCGGCCCAATCTCCGAAGGGAGGCGAACATGATCTGCTTCAGTAAGTCACAGTACATGTTGGCATTCATGGTTCCCTCAATGAACTGTAGCTTCCCAGTGCCTGCAGCACTCATGCAGCCCCAGACCATGACACTCCCACCACCAAGCTTGACTGTAGGCAAGACACACTTGTCTTTGTACTCCTCACCTGGTTGCCACCACACATGCTTGACACCATCTGAACCAAATAAGTTCATCTTGGTCTCATCAGACCACAGGATATGGTTCCAGTAATCCCTGTCCTTAGTCTGCATCATCTTTAGAAGAGGCTTCCTTCTGGGATGACAGACATGCAGATCAATTTGATGCAGTGTGCGGAGAATGGTCTGAGCTCTGACAGGCTGATCCCCCACCCCTTAAACCTCTGCAGCAATGCTGGCAACACTCATACGTCTATTTCCCAAAGACAACCTCTGGATATGACGCTGAGCACATGTACTCAACCTCTTTGGTCGACCATAGCAAGGCCTGTTCTGAGTGGAACCTGTCCTATTAAACCGCTATATGGTCTTGGCCACCGTGCTGCCGCTCAGTATCAGGGTCTTGGCAATCTTCTTATAGCCTAGGCCATCTTTATGTAGAGCAACAATTCTTTTTTTCAGCTCCTCAGAGAGTTATTTGCCATGAGGGGCCATGTTGAACTTCCAGTGACCAGTATGAGAGATTGAGAGCGATAACACCAAATTTAACACACCTGCTCCCCATTCACACCTTGTAACACTAACGAGTCACATGACACCGGGGAGGGAAAATGGCTAATTGGGGCTCACTTTTGTTGCCAGCAGTTTAGACATTAATGGCTGTGTGTTGAGTTTTTTTGAGGAGGCAGCAAATTTACACTGTTATACAAGCTTTACACTCACTACTTTACATTGTAGCAAAGTGTAATATCTTCAGTGTCATCGCATGAATAGATAGAATAAAATATTTACAAAAATGTGAGGGGTGTACTCACTTTTGTGAGATAATGTGTGTGTGTATATATATATATATATTGTTACAAATCTGAGTACAGATCCTCCTTACATTAGAGTCCCCAGAGAGCACCCCTTACATATCAGGGTCCTTAGAGAGCCCCTTCCTTACATCAGGGTCCCCAGAGAGCCCCTTCCTTACATCAAGGTCCCCAAAGAGCCCCTTCCTTACATCAGGGTCCCCAAAGAACCCCTTCCTTACATTAGGGTCCCCAGAGAGCTCCTTCCTTATATCAGGGTCCACAGAGAGCCTCTTCCTTACATCAGGGTCCACAGAGAGCCCACCCTTACATCAGGGTCCCCAGAGAGCCTCCCGTATATCAGGGTCCCCAGAGAGCCTCGCCGTACATCAGGGTCCCCAGAGAGCCTCCCTATACATCAGAGTCCCTAGAGAGCCCCCCATACATCAGGGTCCCCAGAGGCCCCCTATACATCAGGGTCCCCAGAGAGCCTCCCCAAACATCAGGGTCTACAGAGAGCCTCCCCCTTGCATCAGGGTCTACAGAGAGCCTCCTCATACATCAGGGTCTACAGAGAGCACCCCCATACATCAGGATCCCCAGAGAGCCCCCCTTAGATCAGGGTGCCCAGAGAGCCTCCCCATGCATCAGCGTCCCTAGAGAGCCTCCCTATACATCAGGGTCCCCAGAGAGCCTCCCCATACATCAGGATCCTCAGAGAGCCTCCCCATACATCATTGTCTCCAGAGAGCCTCCCCATAAATCGGGGTCCCCAGAGAGCCTCCCCATACATCAGGGTCCCCAGAGAGCCTCCCCACACATCAGAGAAAGAGGGGGTGGATGAGAGGGGGTGAAAGAGAGACACCCTAGCCCTGCCTGCAGTCCCTACTGTCCCAGCCTCTGTGTGGGTAGGTGTGTGATCCACCTACCTCCCACCCATCCTCAGTCAGCCTTTTTTCTTCCTGTTCCATGACAGTCACAGCGAGCTAGGAGAGGAGCTTGAAGGGGTGCAGGCTCTGGGAGGCACCGGGGATGCTGCTCAGGGTGGTGGTGAGGCCTCTTCTTCTCTCTCTCACTCCCTCCTGGGCTCTTCCCGGCTGCCCAAGCTTCCCCCTCCCTATTTGAAGATGCCACTGTCCTGCACCTCACTGCCACCAGACCAGCAGCGTCTGCTCCAGTCCAGGACCATGACAAGGGGGCTGGGCTCAACTCTTTAGGCCCCACAGGAACTAGCGGGGAAGAGGAGGAAGTGGAACCCTCTTCCACTTTGAATGCTGGGCAGGGAGGGAGTCGCGGCTGTGATGTCATTGGTTGCTAGACACTAGGCAGCTCTGGCAACTAGTGACCAGGAGTAGAGTCAGGTGGAGGCGAGGGTGGAGCTGGAGCCAGTGTTACCGTGGCTCAGTCTGCCACTGTCTCCTGCATTCCGGACAGGACATACATGCTAATTGCAGAACTGCATCCACTCAGCAAGAGACTCGGGGCTATGGGCCCAAGACTCGGGGCTATAGCCCCAATAGCCACCCCCTAGCAACGCCCCTGGTGTCAGGTCCGAACATTCCTATATGAACAGTTTCCTGGAAAGTGGATTGGTCGTCGTGGGCCAGTTGAATGGCCCCCAAGGTCTCCCGATCTGACCCCCTTAGACTTTTATCTTTGGAGTTATCTGAAGGCAATTGTCTATGCTGTGAAGATACGAGATGTGCAGCACCTGAAACTACGGATACTGGAAGCCTGTGCTAGCATTTCTCCTGCGGTGTTGCTATCAGTGTGTGAAGAGTGGGAGAAGAGGGTTGCATTGACAATCCAACACAATGGGCAGCACATTGAACACATTTTATAAGTGTTCAGAAACTTGTAAATAACTCATGAAAGAATAAAGTTTCGTTAAAACCAAGCACACCATTGTTTTTCTTGTGAATTTCCCAATAAGTTTGATGTGTCACATGACCCTCTTCCTATTGAAAAAACAAAAGTTGGATTCAAAATGGCCGACTTCAAAATGGCCGCCATGGTCACCACCCATATTGAAAAGTTTCCCCCCTCACATATACTAATGTGCCACAAACAGGAAGTTAATATCACCAACCATTCCCATTTTATTAAGGTG